>CAWUFW010011757.1:0-580000 GCA_963921515.1 Calotriton arnoldi
TGTGTTTATGATATATATCTCAAAACATATCTCAAAACAAAACCCTTTCAGGCATAGAGTGACGAATAAATTATGCAAAAACAGAAGCAGAGAACTTGGGGTAGTTCTCAAGTTTAGGTGGAAAGCAGCTCCAGTAAGAGCACTCTCAACACCAGCGACACTCTAAATTTGCTCACCTCAAATGTCTGCTTTTCTATCAAAGTCTTTAAGCATAGGATTAGCGCAGTGCTATCCACGCCGAGATAGAAAGGGATAAAGTCTTTTGCCATTTTTACAGCAAAGTCTTTAAGCATAGGATTAGCACAGTGCTATCCCTGCTGAGCTGTAAAATGGCCAAAGCCTTTTACCACTCCAGGCACAGTATTACAGCTTTGGATTGGTAAAATACCATCCAAGCCAACCTGAAATGAATAAAAGCAACCCCTGACACGTGTTTCGCTCTTGTTAGAGCTCTTCAGAGAGGTATAGCTTTGTCCAGACACAAGGGAGCACCCAGTATAAGTCAAAACAAAACCCTTTCAGGCATAGAGTGACAAATAAATTATGCAAAAACAGAAGCAGAGAACTCTGGGTAGTTCTCAAGTTTAGGTGGAAAGCAGCTCCAGTAAGAGTACTCTCAACACCAGCGACACTCTAAATTTTCTCACCTCAAATGTCTGCTTTTCTATCAAAGTCTTTAAGCATAGGATAGCACTGCAGTCTTGAGGGTCCCTGGGGGCCAACTAGCCCACCAGGTACCTCCAGTAAGCCCCACACAGTGGAATTGCTGAGAGGTGGTCCGAGGCCACGCCATTTTTTTACACCACTCTGCAAACGCGACTCTTGGTGCATTGCTGGTGGGGCGATGAGGTCCTCTTGTGTCATGAAGACCTCAGGACTAAAGTGGACTTCATCCCCCGAGCAGAGTGCGCCAGGAGGTGCGTTTGCAGAGTGGTGTAAAAAGGGGGCGTTGCCTCGAACCACTCTCATGAATCCATTTGTGTGGGGATTACTAGAGATAACAGGAGGGCTAGTTGGCCCCCAGGGACCCTCAGGAGGCAAGGGGACTTCATCCCCTAACCAAGAGCATGCCAGGAGGCGTGTTTGCAGAGTGGTGGAGAAGGGGGCGTGGCCTGTATCCACCTCTCAGCAATCCCACTATCTGGGGCTTACTGGAGGTATCAGGTATACTAGTTGGCCCCTAAGGACCCCCAGCAGCAAAGGGGACTTTAATCCCCATCGAAGAGCGCGCCAAGGAGTGCGTTTGCAGAATGGTGGTCAAAGGGGGCGTGGCCTGCTATGAGAACTTACCAATGCTGCTGTGTGGGACTTACTGGAGGTAATAGGAGGGGTAGTTGGCCCCCAAGGTTGTCCTTGGGGGGCCAACTACCCCTCCTGTTACCTCCAGTAAATCCCACACAGCAGCATTGGTAAGTTCTCATAGCAGGCCACGCCCCTTTTGACCACCACTCTGCAAACGCGCCTCCTGGCACACTACGGGTTGGGGGATAAAGTCCACTTTACTCCTGAGGGACTTTGGGGGCCAAGAAGCCCTCCTGGTGCCGCCTGTAAGTCCTACGCAGTGCAATTCCTGAGCGCTGGTTGGAGGCCCAGCCCCCTTTCTCCACCACTCTGCAAACGCGACTACCAGTTAAAGAAGCATTTGTAATGTAATGGGTCTCGCATTTGCAAGAGTTAGAGCTATTGGCGTTGTAAATGTAAAAGTTTTTTACTAATGTTTTTTGGAGTGAAGTGGATGTAGGTTGTGTGCAGTGAAATTATGTGGATAGAAAGTATGTGGTAATTAGTGTATAGGAATTATGTAGAGTGGGATTATGTGTTATGGAGAGTAATTATGTAGTATGGTAGTCTGTGTTGTGGAGTGGTAACCTCAGGTTTAGTCTTCCTCGTTTCCATAGAAGCTAAACTATAAACTCAATGAGACAAAAAAGAAGGAACCACTGAGGAGCACTTCTGGACCTAGTCAGAGGTATGAGCAGGGCCACTGGAATTATGCGACTGTTTGACTGCACCGACTTTCGCACAATTATACATTTTCCGCATTTGCCACATAATCCATCATCTACTGCATAATCTGCAGATTTGAACAAAAAAAACCCTGTTTCTGGCTCAAACGTTACCAAAATTGCAGCGACAAGTGTTACAGCATGGTGGAAGGCCCTTTGCAAACCTAGAATGGTCACCTGTTACTTATTGCTAAATGTGGATGTTAAATTGGTACTAATGGTGTGCAAACCACTCTTGCTTCTTTCTGCGCCCCTCTTGCCTTTTACTGCATTTCTGTTGCTTCTTCCTGCACCTTTCTTTCTTTTTCTGCACTTCTCTTGCCTCTTTCTGCACATATCTTCCACTTTCTGCACCTCACTTGCTTCTTTCTGCACCCCTCTTGCCTCTTTCTGCACCTCTCTTCCCTCTTTCTGCACCCCTGTTCTCTCCCTCTGCACATCTCCTGCCTGTTTCTGCACCTCTCGTGCCTCTTTCTGCACTACCTTTGCCTCCTTCTACATCTCTGTTGCTTCTTTCTGCACTTCTCTTGCCTCTTTCTGCACCTCTCTTGCTTCTTTCTGCACCCCTCTTGCCTCTTTCTGCACCCTTCTTCCCTCTTTGTGCAACTCTCTTGCCTCTTTCTGCACCTCTCTTTCCGCACGCCTCTTTGTGCACCTTTGTTCCTTCTTTGTGGACTTCTGTTTCTTTATGAACCTCTCTTGCTTCTTTCTGCACCCTCGTGCCTCTTTCTGCACCCTTCTTCCCTCTTTCTGCACCTCTCTTGCCTCTTTCTGCAACTCTGTTCCCTCTTTCTGCACCTCTTTTGCCTGTTTCTGAAACTCTCTTGCCTCTTTCTGCACTTTTCTTGCCTCTTTCTGCACCTCTGTTACTTCCTTCTGTACTTCTCTTGCCTCTTTCTGCACCTCTGTTGCTTTTTTATGCACTTCTCTTGCTTCTTTCTGCACCTCTCTTGCTTCTTTCTGGACCCCTCTTGCCTCTTTCTGCACCCTTCTTCCCTGTTTCTGCAACTCTCTTGCCTCTTTCTGCACCCGTTTCCTCTTTCTGCACCCTTCTTCCCTCTTTCTGCACCTCTCTTGCCTCTTTCTGCACCTCTTTTGCCTGTTTCTGCACCTCTGTTGCTTCCTTCTGTACTTCTTTTGCCTCTTTCTGCATCCCTGTTCCCTCTTTCTGCACCTGTTTTGCCTGTTTCCGCAACTCTCTTGCCTCTTTCTGCACCTCTGTTGCTTCCTTATGCACATCTCTTGCCTCTTTCTGCACCCCTCTTGCCTCTTTCTGCTCATCTGTTGCTTGTTTATGCACTTCTCTTGCTTCTTTCTGCACTTATCTTGCTTCTTTCTGCACTTCTTTCTTCTTTCTGCACTTCTCTTGCTTCTTTCTGCACCTCTGTTGCTTCTTTCTGTACCCCTGTTCCCTCTTTCTGCACCACTCTTGCCTCTTTCTGCACCCTTCTTCCCTATTTCTGCACCCTTCTTCCCTCTTTGTACACCCCGGTTCCCTCTTTCTGCACCTCTTTTGCCTGTTTCTGCAACTCTCTTGCCTCTTTCTGCACTTTTCTTACCTCTATCTGCACCTCTGTTGCTTCTTTCCATACTTCTCTTGCCTCTTTCTGCACCTCTGTTGCTTCTTTCTGCACCTCTGTTGCTTCTTTCTGCACCTCTGTTGCTTCTTTCTACACCTCTGTTCCTTCTTTCTGCACTTCTCTTGCTTCTTTCTGCACTTCTCTTGCTTCTTTCTGCTCCTCTCTTGCTTCTTTCTGTACCCCTGTTTCCTATTTCTGCACCCTTCTTCCCTCTTTCTGCAACTCTTTTGCCGCTTTCTGCAACTCTTTTGCCGCTTTCTGCACTTTCTTGCCTCTTTCTGCACCTCTGTTGCTACCTACTGTACTTCTCTTGCCTCTTTCTGTACCACTCTTGCCTCTTTCTGCACCCTTCTTCCCTCTTTCTGCACCTCTCTTGCCTCTTTCTGCACCCCTGTTCCCTCTTTCTGCACCTCTTTTGCCTGTTTCTGCAACTCTCTTGCCTCTTTCTGCACTTTTCTTACCTCTATCTGCACCTCTGTTGCTTCTTTCCGTACTTCTCTTGCCTCTTTCTGTACCTCTGTTGCTTCTTTCTGCACCTCTGTTGCTTCTTTCTGCACCTCTGTTGCTTCTTTCTGCACCTCTGTTGCTTCTTTCTGTACCCCTGTTTCCTATTTCTGCACCCTTCTTCCCTCTTTCTGCACCTCTTTTGCTTGTTTCTGCAATTCTTTTGCCTCTTTCTGCACTTTTCTTGCATCTTTCTGCACTTTTCTTGCCTCTTTTTGCACCTCTGTTGCTTTTTTCGGCACCCCTCTTGCCTCTTTCTGCACCTCTGTTGCTTATTTCTGCACGTCTCTTGGTTTTTTCTGCACCTCTCGCTTCTTTCTGCACCCCTCTTGCCTCTTTCTGCACCCTTCTTCCCTCTTTCTGCCCCTCTCTTGCCTCTTTCTGTACTTTTCCTGCCTCTTTCTGCACCTCTGTTGCTTCCTTCTGTACTTCTTTTGCCTCTTTCTGCATCCCTGTTCCCTCTTTCTGCACCTGTTTTGCCTGTTTCCGCAACTCTCTTGCCTCTTTCTGTACCTCTGTTGCTTCCTTATGCACATCTCTTGCCTCTTTCTGCACCCCTCTTGCCTTTCTGCACATCTGTTGCTTCTTTCTGCACTTCTCTTGCTTCTTTCTGCACTTCTCTTCCCTCTTTCTGCACCTCTCTTGCCTCTTTCTGCATGCCTGTTCCCTCTTTCTGCACCTCTTTTGCCTGTTTCTGCACTTTCTTGCCTCTTTCTGCACCTCTGTTGCTACCTACTGTACTTCTCTTGCCTCTTTCTGTACCACTCTTGCCTCTTTCTGCACCCTTCTTCACCTCTCTTGCCTCTTTCTGCATCCCTGTTCCCTCTTTCTGCACCTCTTTTGCCTGTTTCTGCAACTCTCTTGCCTCTTTCTGCACTTTTCTTACCTCTATCTGCACCTCTGTTGCTTCTTTCTGCACTTCTGTTGCTTCTTTCTGCACCTCTGTTGCTTCTTTCTGCACCCGTCTTGCCTCTTTCTGCACCCTTCTTCCCTCTTTCTGCACCTCTTGCTTATTTCTGCACTTCTCTTGGTTTTTTCTGCACCTCTCTTGCTTCTTTCTGCACCCCTCTTTCCTCTTTCTGCACCCTTCTTCCCTCTTTCTGCACCTCTCTTGCCTCTTTCTGCACCTCTCTTGCCTCTTTCTGTACCTCTTTTGCCTGTTTCTGCACCTCTCTTGCCTCTTTCTGTACTTTTCCTGCCTCTTTCTGCACCTCTGTTGCTTCCTTCTGTACTTCTTTTGCCTCTTTCTGCATCCCTGTTCCCTCTTTCTGCACCTGTTTTGCCTGTTTCCGCAACTCTCTTGCCTCTTTCTGCACCTCTGTTGCTTCCTTATGCACATCTCTTGCCTCTTTCTGCACCCCTCTTGCCTCTTTCTGCACATCTGTTGCTTCTTTCTGCACTTCTCTTGCTTCTTTCTGCACTTCTCTTGCTTCTTTCTGCACCTCCTTTTGCCTCTTTCTGCACCACTCTTGCCTCTTTCTGCACCCTTCTTCCCTCTTTCTGCACCTCTCTTGCCTCTTTCTGCACGCCTGTTCCCTCTTTCTGCACCTCTTTTGCCTGTTTCTGCAACTCTCCTGGCTCTTTCTGCACTTTTCTTACCTCTATCTGCACCTCTGTTGCTTCTTTCCCTACTTCTCTTGCCTCTTTCTGCACCTCTGTTGCTTCTTTCTGCACCTCTGTTGCTTCTTTCTGTACCCCTGTTTCCTATTTCTGCACCCTTCTTCCCTCTTTCTGCACCTCTTTTGCTTGTTTCTGCAATTCTTTTGCCTCTTTCTGCACTTTTCTTGCATCTTTCTGCACTTTTCTTGCCTCTTTCTGCACCTCTGTTGCTTCTTTCGGCACCCCTCTTGCCTCTTTCTGCACCTCTCTTGCTTCTTTCTGCACCCCTCTTGCCTCTTTCTGCACCCTTCTTTCCTCTTTCTGCACCTCTCTTGCCTCTTTCTGCACCTCTTTTGCCTGTTTCTGCACCTCTCTTGCCTCTTTCTGTACTTTTCCTGCCTCTTTCTGCACCTCTGTTGCTTCCTTCTGTACTTCTTTTGCCTCTTTCTGCATCCCTGTTCCCTCTTTCTGCACCTGTTTTGCCTGTTTCCGCAACTCTCTTGCCTCTTTCTGCACCTCTGTTGCTTCCTTATGCACATCTCTTGCCTCTTTCTGCACCTCTGTTGCTTCTTTCTGCACCTCTGTTGCCTCTTTCTGCACCACTCTTGCCTCTTTCTGCACCACTCTTGCCTCTTTCTGCACCCTTCTTGCCTCTTTCTGCACCCCTGTTCCCTCTTTCTGCACCTCTTTTGCCTGTTTCTGCAACTCTCTTGCCTCTTTCTGCACTTTTCTTACCTCTATCTGCACCTCTGTTGCTTCTTTCCGTACTTCTCTTGCCTCTTTCTGCACCTCTGTTGCTTCTTTCTGCACCTCTGTTGCTTCTTTCTGCACTTCTCTTGCTTCTTTCTGCACCTCTCTCGCTTCTTTCTGTACCCCTGTTTCCTATTTCTGCACCCTTCTTCCCTCTTTCTGCAACTCTTTTGCCTCTTTCTGCACTTTCTTGCCTCTTTCTGCACCTCTGTTGCTACCTACTGTACTTCTCTTGCCTCTTTCTGCACCCCTGTTCCCTCTTTCTGCACCTCTTTTGCTTGTTTCTGCAATTCTTTTGCCTCTTTCTGCACTTTTCTTGCCTCTTTCTGCACTTTTCTTGCCTCTTTCTGCACCTCTGTTGCTTCTTTCGGCACCCCTCTTGCCTCTTTCTGCACCTCTGTTGCTTATTTCTGCACTTCTCTTGGTATTTTCTGCACCTCTCTTGCTTCTTGCCTCTTTCTGCACCCTTCTTCCCTTTCTGCACCCCTCTTGCCTCATTCCGCACCCATGTTCCCTCTTTCTGCACCTCTGTTTCTTTCTGCACTGTTCTTGCTTCTTTCTGGACCTGCCTTGCAAATTTCTGTACCCCTCTTGCCTCCTTCTGCACCTCTGTTGGTTCTTTCTGCACTGCTCTTGCTTCTTTCTGCACCTCTTTTGCCTGTTTCTGCAACTCTCTTGCCTCTTTCTGCACTTTTCTTGCCTCTTTCTGCATCTCTGTTTCTTCTTTCTGCGCTTCTCTTGCCTCTTTCCGCACCCATCTTGCCTCTTTCTGCACCTCTGTTGCCTGTTTCTGCACTTCTCTTGCTTCTTTCTGCACCTCTCGTGCTTCTTTCTGCACCCCTCTTGCCTCTTTCTGCACCCCTCTTGCCTCTTTCTGCACCCCTCTTGCCTCTTTCTGTACCCCTCTTGCCTCTTTCTGTACCCCTCTTGCCTCTTTCTGTACCCCTCTTGCCTCTTTCCGCACTCCTGTTGCCTCCTTCACCTCTGTATCTTTCTGCACTGTTCTTTCTTCTTTCTGCACCTCTCTTGCACATGTCTGCACCCCTCTTGCCTCCTCCTGCACCTCTCTTGCCTCTGTCTGCACCCCTCTTCCTGCACCTCTTTTGCCTGTTTCTGCAACTCTCTTGCCTCTTTATACACCTCTGTTGCTTCCTTCTGTACTTCTCTTGCTTCTTTCTGCACTTCTGTTGCCTCTTCCTGCACCCCTCTTGCCTCTTCCTGCACCCCTCTTGCCTCTTTCTGCACCCTTCTTCCTTCTTTGTGCACCTCTCATGCCTCTTTCTACACCCCTCTTGCCCCTTTCTGTATCCCTCTTGCCTCTTTCTGCACCTCTTTTCCTTCTTTCTGCACTTATCTTGTCTCTTTCTGCACCCCTCTTGCCTCTTTCTGCACTGTTCTTGCTTCTTTCTGCATCTCTCTTGTAAATTTCCGCACCCCTCTTGCCTCCTTCTGCACCTCTGTTGCTTCCTTCTGTACTTCTTTTGCCTCTTTCTGCATCCCTGTTCCCTCTTTCTGCACCTGTTTTGCCTGTTTCCGCAACTCTCTTGCCTCTTTCTGCACCTCTGTTGCTTCCTTATGCACATCTCTTGCCTCTTTCTGCACCCCTCTTGCCTCTTTCTGCACATCTGTTGCTTCTTTCTGCACTTCTCTTGCTTCTTTCTGCACTTCTCTTGCTTCTTTCTGCACCTCCTTTTGCCTCTTTCTGCACCACTCTTGCCTCTTTCTGCACCCTTCTTCCCTCTTTCTGCACATCTGTTGCTTCTTTCTGCACTTCTCTTGCTTCTTTCTGCACTTCTCTTGCTTCTTTCTGCACCTCCTTTTGCCTCTTTCTGCACCACTCTTGCCTCTTTCTGCACCTCTCTTGCCTCTTTCTGCACGCCTGTTCCCTCTTTCTGCACCTCTTTTGCCTGTTTCTGCAACTCTCCTGGCTCTTTCTGCACTTTTCTTACCTCTATCTGCACCTCTGTTGCTTCTTTCCCTACTTCTCTTGCCTCTTTCTGCACCTCTGTTGCTTCTTTCTGCACCTCTGTTGCTTCTTTCTGTACCCCTGTTTCCTATTTCTGCACCCTTCTTCCCTCTTTCTGCACCTCTTTTGCTTGTTTCTGCAATTCTTTTGCCTCTTTCTGCACTTTTTCTTGCATCTTTCTGCACTTTTCTTGCCTCTTTCTGCACCTCTGTTGCTTCTTTCGGCACCCCTCTTGCCTCTTTCTGCACCTCTCTTGCTTCTTTCTGCACCCCTCTTGCCTCTTTCTGCACCCTTCTTTCCTCTTTCTGCACCTCTCTTGCCTCTTTCTGCACCTCTTTTGCCTGTTTCTGCACCTCTCTTGCCTCTTTCTGTACTTTTCCTGCCTCTTTCTGCACCTCTGTTGCTTCCTTCTGTACTTCTTTTGCCTCTTTCTGCATCCCTGTTCCCTCTTTCTGCACCTGTTTTGCCTGTTTCCGCAACTCTCTTGCCTCTTTCTGCACCTCTGTTGCTTCCTTATGCACATCTCTTGCCTCTTTCTGCACCTCTGTTGCTTCTTTCTGCACCTCTGTTGCCTCTTTCTGCACCACTCTTGCCTCTTTCTGCACCACTCTTGCCTCTTTCTGCACCCTTCTTGCCTCTTTCTGCACCCCTGTTCCCTCTTTCTGCACCTCTTTTGCCTGTTTCTGCAACTCTCTTGCCTCTTTCTGCACTTTTCTTACCTCTATCTGCACCTCTGTTGCTTCTTTCCGTACTTCTCTTGCCTCTTTCTGCACCTCTGTTGCTTCTTTCTGCACCTCTGTTGCTTCTTTCTGCACTTCTCTTGCTTCTTTCTGCACCTCTCTCGCTTCTTTCTGTACCCCTGTTTCCTATTTCTGCACCCTTCTTCCCTCTTTCTGCAACTCTTTTGCCTCTTTCTGCACTTTCTTGCCTCTTTCTGCACCTCTGTTGCTACCTACTGTACTTCTCTTGCCTCTTTCTGCACCCCTGTTCCCTCTTTCTGCACCTCTTTTGCTTGTTTCTGCAATTCTTTTGCCTCTTTCTGCACTTTTCTTGCCTCTTTCTGCACTTTTCTTGCCTCTTTCTGCACCTCTGTTGCTTCTTTCGGCACCCCTCTTGCCTCTTTCTGCACCTCTGTTGCTTATTTCTGCACTTCTCTTGGTATTTTCTGCACCTCTCTTGCTTCTTGCCTCTTTCTGCACCCTTCTTCCCTTTCTGCACCCCTCTTGCCTCATTCCGCACCCATGTTCCCTCTTTCTGCACCTCTGTTTCTTTCTGCACTGTTCTTGCTTCTTTCTGGACCTGCCTTGCAAATTTCTGTACCCCTCTTGCCTCCTTCTGCACCTCTGTTGGTTCTTTCTGCACTGCTCTTGCTTCTTTCTGCACCTCTTTTGCCTGTTTCTGCAACTCTCTTGCCTCTTTCTGCACTTTTCTTGCCTCTTTCTGCATCTCTGTTTCTTCTTTCTGCGCTTCTCTTGCCTCTTTCCGCACCCATCTTGCCTCTTTCTGCACCTCTGTTGCCTGTTTCTGCACTTCTCTTGCTTCTTTCTGCACCTCTCGTGCTTCTTTCTGCACCCCTCTTGCCTCTTTCTGCACCCCTCTTGCCTCTTTCTGCACCCGACTTGCCGCTTTCTGTACCCCTCTTGCCTCTTTCTGTACCCCTCTTGCCTCTTTCTGTACCCCTCTTGCCTCTTTCCGCACTCCTGTTGCCTCCTTCACCTCTGTATCTTTCTGCACTGTTCTTTCTTCTTTCTGCACCTCTCTTGCACATGTCTGCACCCCTCTTGCCTCCTCCTGCACCTCTCTTGCCTCTGTCTGCACCCCTCTTCCTGCACCTCTTTTGCCTGTTTCTGCAACTCTCTTGCCTCTTTATACACCTCTGTTGCTTCCTTCTGTACTTCTCTTGCTTCTTTCTGCACTTCTGTTGCCTCTTCCTGCACCCCTCTTGCCTCTTCCTGCACCCCTCTTGCCTCTTTCTGCACCCTTCTTCCTTCTTTGTGCACCTCTCATGCCTCTTTCTACACCCCTCTTGCCCCTTTCTGTATCCCTCTTGCCTCTTTCTGCACCTCTTTTCCTTCTTTCTGCACTTATCTTGTCTCTTTCTGCACCCCTCTTGCCTCTTTCTGCACTGTTCTTGCTTCTTTCTGCATCTCTCTTGTAAATTTCCGCACCCCTCTTGCCTCCTTCTGCACCCCTGTTGGTTCTTTCTGCACCTCTTTTGCCTGTTTCTGCAACTCTCTTGCTTCTTTCTGCACTACTCTTGCCTCCTTCTGCACCTCTGTAGCTTCTTTCTGCTCTTCTCTTGCTTCTTTCTGCACCACTCTTGCTTCTTTCTACACCCCGCCTGCCTCTTTCTGCACCCTTCTTCCCTCTTTCTGCACCTCTATTGCCTTTTTCTGTATCCCTGTTCCCTTTTTCTGCACCTCTCTTACTTCTTTCTGGACCCCTCTTGCCTCCTTCTGCACCCCTCTTGCCTCCTTCTGCACCTCTGTTGGTTGTTTCTGCACCGCTCTTGTTTCTTTCTTCACCTCTTTTGCCTGTTTCTGCAACTCTCTTGCCTCTTTCTGCACTTCCCTTGCCTCATTCTGCACCTCTGTTGCTTCTTTCTGCTTTTCTTTTGCTTGTTTCTGCACCTTTCTTCCTCTTTATGTACTACTATTGCCTCTTTCTGTGCCTCCCTTGCTTCATTCTGCACCTTTCTTGCTCTTTCTGTACCTCTCTTGTCTCTTTCTGCACCTTTCTTCCTCTTTCTGCACCTCTCTAGGTTCTTTCTGCACCCCTCTTGGTTCTTTCTGCACTTCTGTTGCCTCTTTGTGTATTTCTCTTGTGTCTTTCTGCACATTTCTTGCTTCTTTCTGCACTTCTCTTGCCTCTTTCTGCACATTTCTTACTCTTTCGGCATCTGTCTTGATTTTTCTGCACTTCTCTTGCCTCTTTCTGTAATTCTCTCACCTCTTTCTGTACTCAAATGGGAAGTGCAAGCTCTCAAGTTTAAAGGTCTGCGTGCTCGCAGGACTGAGGTATATGTCTACTTGTACATGTATTCTTACATATGTTATGCATCTGAAGATGGTAGCTTAAAAAGCGTTTAATTTCTTGTATAGGTGGTCAAACCTTCTCAGTTTGCTCTGTCATTCGGTTGCACAGGCAGACATGTCTTATGTATATAGGTGTTATAGAGCCCCTCAAATATACTATTGAATACCCATGTAGCAGAAAGAAATGCATACACCTTTTTGTACACACATTTACAGAGTATGCTGTTTGCAACACAGGTATTCAAGTATTTGTATGTTTATTTTCATGTAACATGTCACTAGGTAAAAGCAGACAGACATACATGCATACCTTTACAAACTTGGTGAGACTTACAACAGTGATATGGTTAGGATTGCTGTTTCACATTTGGTAGGCCTAACATTCTGAGCAGTCGATGAATAGTGAATCTTGAAGAGAAAAGTGAGGTTTAAGACATCTTGGGAGAAGGATTAGTAATTAGGCTGCTTTGTATGAGTCTGTGGAAATGTACAGTCAAAGTAGGCCTTTTTCTGCACCTCTGTTGCTTCTTTCTGGACTTCTCTTGCTTTTTCCTCCACCTTTCTTCCTCTTTCTGGACTTCTGTTGCCTCTTTCTGCACTTCTCTTGCTACTTTCTGCGCCTTTCTTTCTCATTCTGTACATGTTCTACCTATCTAGGCATAGTTAGGAATTAGCATTTAAAAAACCTTAGAAATTCACTGAAAAAACCACAGGTTTCAGGGATGTTATAGTTAGGCTGCCATTTCACTCGTACAAAACCAGAGAAATTTGGGCAGTATAGTTAGCTGAGCTAACTATAACTTGAGCCCCCGCAATGCACTGCTGATGACGTCACATATTATATCACTCATGACATGGTCAGTGACATCACTGATGACATCACTGATGACATCATCCACTTAATATCTGATACACCTCCTCACACCCTAATATAACCTTTCATACACCCACTCTAAAATACAGACTCATACACGAAACCATAGACACACCAATACCAGTTAGTATATACCCACTTACTGATTCATAGGTCTACACACATCCACTCACTCAACCATACAGTCACTCATACACGCAGTCACTCATCAATACAGCCACTGATATATGCCCTCATACACCCATACAGACACTCACATACCGCCACTTACCCACAGAGATACTCACACACCTAGTCAGTCACCCAAAGACTGAATCACACTGCCATTTATTCAACTATACAGTTATACACACACCACCTCACTTATTCATACAGATACTAACACATACTCACTCTCTTATACAAGCACACACTCATCCATATAGCCACTCTCACAATCACTCACTCTCACATATAGTCACTTATATACTCCAACACTCACATATACTGCCTTTCACATATGTAGTTACTCACACATATACCACTGACACATCCATTCACTCACCAACACAGCCATACGCACACACTCACTCACCCATACAGCCCCTCGCAGACGCACTCATGAACCCATACACCCACTGATTCACCCACTCACACATCCATGCAGGGAGTCACACCCCCCCACCCACCGACACAGACACTCAGGTATCCATACAGGTAATCAGACAACCAATCATTACCCATATAGACACTCATGTAGCTACTCGCCAACCCATGCAGCCACTTACACACCAACTGACGTACTGATACAGACATTCACACAGATTAGTCATTCACCCATGCATTCACTAAGACTCACTTATACAGTCAGTCACGCACCCACTAAATCATCCATTCAGACACTCATTCTTCAATAAACCTTGGCGTGTGTATATATATATATATATATTATCTACTGGCGGTCGCCAGTAGATAGTTATAGTTTGGACCTATTTTCCATAGGAAATCCGCAACATTCTATTTGAAGTAACTGGAATTTCCTTCCATAGGATATCATTGCCTGCTTTTTGCTGAAAAAGTTTGTGTCGATTTTTAAAACATACAAAAATTCCTCTAAAATCAGCAGAACTACGAATTCCGATTTACTCACCTGTTATCAGGAGAGACCTCAGTGCTGCATCGTTGAGCCCAGTACTGATCCTGAAAAGTAATTCTAACCGTACTTACCAGTAACTTGAATTTCCTTCCGTAGGCTAACATTGACTGGTTTCACTTGGAAATTCTTCCAAGTGTGGAGTTTTGGAACTTTATAATATTCCTCTAAAATCAGCCGAACTACGAATTCCGATTTACTAACCTGTTATCAGGAGAGACCTCAGTGCTGCATCTTTGAGCCCAGTACTGATCCTGAAAAGTAATTTTAACCGTACTTACCAGTAACTTGAATTTCCTTCCATAGGATATCATTGCCTGCTTTTTGCTGAAAAAGTTTCTGTGTCGATTTTTGAAACATACAAATATTCCTCTAAAATCAGAAGAACTACGAATTCCGATTTACTCACCTGTTATCAGGAGAGACCTCAGTGCTGCATCTTTGAGCCCAGTACTGATCCTGAAAAGTAATTCTAACCGTACTTACCAGTAACTTGAATTTCCTTCCATAGGCTAACATTGACTGGTTTCACTTGGAAATTCTTCCAAGTGTGGAGTTTTGGAACTTTATAATATTCCTCTAAAATCAGCCGAACTACGAATTCCGATTTACTCACCTGTTATCAGGAGAGAACCCAGTGCTGCATCATTTAGCCCAGCACTGACCCTGAAAAGTAATTCTAACCGCACTTACCAGTAACTTGTATTTCCTTCCATAGGAATCCATTGTCTGATTTTCAGCAGAAAAGATTCAAAGTGTCGATTTTCACAAACTACAAATATTCCTTAAAAATCGCCTGTATGACTTAAACGCATTATTTCAACTGTTTACAGGAGATGCACCAGTGCTGGATCCAGGATCCACCACTGAGTAAGAAAAAGTAACGATAACACTACTTACCTGCTAAGTGAATTTCCTCCCATAGGATAACATTGGTGATTCTATGTGAAAAAGTTTCTAAGTGTCAACTTTTAAAATACAATAATATTCCTTAAAAATCACTACTGTAACCAAAACACTTTTACTCAACTGTTTACAGGAGATGTCCCAGGACTGAATCTAGGATCCAGTCCTGTGGTTAGAAAAGTAATCCATAAAGTAACTAATTGCATTTAACTAGAAATTCACATTGAGCTCAATGTTGCATTGTGTTTGAAATTGTGTTGCCCATTGCAACAACTGTAACTACTGTACTTAAAAGTCTATTGCCTATTTGCAAAGTATTTAAACTAAAGTAATTCATTCTGAGAAAGTATATTTTGTAATGTAATGTATAATGTAATTACAATGTAATTTAAAAAATAAAATATGTAAAAATAAATAGTTTAAAAAAATGTAGTAAATCAGTATCAAAAAAATAAATATAACAATTAATACATTTTAAAATTGTCATTTACAAAACCTTTGACATTCACTGAAAAAAACCATAGGTTTCAGACATGTTATAGTTAGGAATTAGCATTTAAAAAACCTTTGAAACTCACTGAAAAAACCATAGGCTTCAGGCACGTTATAGTTAGAAATTAGCATTTAAAAAACCTTACAAATTCACTGAAAAAACCATAGGTTTTAGGGACAGTTATAGTTAGTTGGACATTGCACTCGTACAAAACCCGTGAAATTCCCCCGTTATAGATAGTTCAGCTAACTATAACTCGCGCCCCGCAATGCACTGCTGATGACGTCACATATTACATCACTCATGACATGGTCAGTGACATCACTGATGACATCACTGATGACATCTCAAATGACATCACTGATGACATCATCCACGTGATAATCTGATGCACCTCCTCACACCCTAATATAACCTTTGATACACCCACTCTAAATTACAGACTGCCATTCGCAAAACCATAGACACTCCAACACCAATAACTACATACCCACTCACTGATTCTTAGGTCTACACACACATCCACTCACTCACCCGTACAGTCACTCATACTTACGGTCACTCAGTACAGGACTATCATATGCACTCATACTCCTATATAGACACTCAAACACCGCCACTCATCCATAGAGGTACTCACACACCTAGTCAGTCATGCAAATAATTAAACACACTGCCATTTACTCACCTATACAGTTATACACCCACCAGCTCACTTACTCATACAAATACTAGCACATTCTTACGCTCTTATACAATCACTGATACAAGCACACACCCATCCATACAGTCACTCTCACAATTACACACTCTCGCTTATAGCTATTTATATACTCCAACACACATATATACTGCCTTTCACATATGTAGTTACTCACACATGTACCACTGGGACATACATTCACTCACTAACACACTCTTACACACACTTACCCACCCATACAATCTATCACAGATGCACTCTTGAAACCATCCACCCAGTGAATCACCCACTCACACATCTATGCACAGAGTCGCACACACCCCACCCACACAAACACTCAGGCACCCATACAGATACTCAGACAACCAATCAATAACTCATATAGACACTCATGTAGCTATTCACAAACCCATGCAGCCACTTACACAGCAACAGACGGATACAGACATTCACCCAGTTTAGTCACTAACCCATGCATTCAGTAAGATACGTTTAATCACTCACTTATAGAGTTAGTCACGCACCTACTAAATCATCCATACAGACACTTATACACCCACTCATTCTTCAATACGCCTTTCCCTATATATATTAAAAATATTTAAACTTTACAGAAACACACAGTCACTGGATGATGTCATCAGTGATGTCATTTGAGATGTCATCAGTGATGTCATCAGTGATGTCACTGACCATGTCATGAGTGATGTAATATGTGATGTCATCAGCAGTGCATTGTGGGCGCGAGTTATAGTTAGCTGAACTAACTATAACGGGGGAATTTCACGGGTTTTGTACGAGTGCAATGTCCAACTAACTATAACTGTCCCTAAAACCTATGGTTTTTTCAGTGAATATATATATATATATATATATATATATAACATTCTTAAACTTTTTAGAAACACTCATCAGTGATGTCATCAGTGATGTCATTTGAGATGTCATCAGTGATGTCACTGACCATGTCATGAGTGATGTAATATGTGACATAATCAGCAGTGCATTGCTGGGGCGCGAGCTATAGTTAGCTCAGCTAACTTTAACGGCTGAATTTTTCTGGTTTTGGACGAGTGAAATGTCAGCCTAACTATAACGTCCCTGAAACCTGTGGTTTTTTCAGTGAATATATATATATATATATATATATACATACATATACATATATATATATCTATCTATATATCAGTAATCATGGGTAACAGGAATATTGCCCGCTGCTGCACTCTCAGCACACTGATACCCCACCACTGAGGGTCAGTATATTATATAAAAAACAGTACTGAGAAGAATAAATGGGTCTGACAGCAACATTTCTGATGATGACTTCTTTATTGATACACATAGTTAATTCTTAATCAGTCACACGTGTTTCGTGCACTTTGCGCTACTTCAGGGATTATGTGTTTTCTCTTGTTTACTCGATTCCGATATGTATTTCACGAATTGTTTTCCAAGGTTAGTTTTTCTTTATTTATGAAAATCACTCTCTGTATGTTTACTTGCTAGGTTGCCTTTAGATAAAACTGTTATGTCCTCTTATTCAATTCAGTTCAATGCTTCTTTTGTTTATATCTGGAACCATGTTTTTGTATTTCTGAATTACTATGCCTTTTTGGGTAAGCTTTCTTTCATTTAATTCAGTGAAAATATCCCCTCAGATCAAGTTATATTCGAGTTTCAAAGGAACCCCATGAATCTTGGATGGACTAGACCATACAAGAGAAAACACATAAGTCCTAAAGAAGCAAAAAGTGCACAAAACACATGTTGGCTGTTTAAGAATTAACTATGTGTCGGAATGAAGAAGTCATCATAAAGAAAATCTGCTGTCAGTCACAGTTACTCTTCTTAGTATTGTTATCTATCTATCTATCTATCTATCTATCTATCTATCTATCTATTTATCTATATCCAAACAAACCTGCACTCTCAGCCTGCGAAAGCATAAGTACGAGCCACACCATCCAGTAATCTAGTACATATATTTATATTTCAACAACTATTCCATCATGATGTGTTTCGACCTATCAAGGGTCTTAATCACATCACTTTTGGGAATGGTCAATGGCTTTAATAAACCAGAAAGGCAAATAGACAATGAGAAAAGACTATATGTAGACATGATCGTATATAATAAACCAATATAAAGATGATAATTGTACAGGTGACATAAAATGCAATTATAAATAAGTCAGTAACAGATTGAATACATTGACCTCAATGCCATTAGGTGTTCCACGTACTAAGGTTTTCATCAGAAAACACAATGGCTTAGTGAATTTGTTCCATTGCAAATCAATTCTGCATCTCAAATTGGTTCAAAATACTTCCCTTCCCATAATCCATTGCACATTGTGCTCAATAGTAGCCTAACTGTGTCCTTAACTAATTTTTTTTAAACACTTTGTTGTATCATTCATGCCTCATAGGAGTAGTTTAAAACAAACATCACCATCATGCCTCAAAAAATCAATTTCATGTCAGGCAAAATAATATTAATATATTACGTACTCAGTGTGGCACAACAAAAAAATTGCTATTCCATATTTCCAGATGTTTGAAACAGGCACTATGCATAATGGAAAAGACCTCAGCTAAATATTTCAATTTCTTTTATCCATACCAGTATTGTGCTGGGGTGCTTACCCCTGCAAAACCTAGCTGCAACCTTATTAACAGACTATGATTTCCACATTCATTTAATGCTTCAATCAGTGTTGTAAGATCCATGCAACCATCAGGCGTTCCAGTTATAATACTACTCCACCTATGTGACGCTCTAGGGAGCAGCTGGCTATAGCTGGAGGCAGGGAGGTGGCAGGGACTGCAGGGGCACTGGTGCTCCCCCAGCAGTCCCCAACACTGCACACTGGGTTCCTTGGGAGGGCTCCAGGGCACCCAGCATCAAGAGGCTGGGCCCCAGGTATGGGGTCCCCAGGGCCAAAATCGACCCAGGAAGGGGGCCACGACCTGCTTTCTGCTGGTCATATCCTGGTGAGAGCAGAGTCCATGGTTCTCCCTTCAAATTACTATGAGTATGCAAATGTACAAATCACATGGAAGCTCAGCCATTTGGCCCCACCCCGTACACCTTAAAAGTTTGCAAATGTCTTGCTGCCTTTTGCCAGAATGATGGACAGCTTATCAAAAGGCCCCCAGCACATCTCCCACCAATTTCAGTAACATGTTCTTGATGCCAAAAAATATGAGGACATCGCCACCAAACAAAGGAGCCCTTACTATATTTAGTTAAGAGAAAGGACCTTTGTTTGGTAGAGATTTATCTGTTTGTAGTCTCATTGTCTTCTCAATAGGAGAATTCATGTTACACAGATTCCTGAATGAAGATGCAGAGTAACAATTACATTGCCAAAACATACGCAAGGTCCCTGGACACATTTCCTTGTGGTCCATTATGCAGTTGTAGTGTAGCATATGCACTAGGCATTTTCCCAACGAGGTAGCACTTACTAATTGACTAGTAGAAAGTAATCCAGTTGTGTAGACCTATTGTGCAAATCTTTGGACTCTTGTTGGATAAAGCAGCAGGTGAGATTCTGTTCTGGCCCAGTCACTCACACAGCTGCTGACACACACAAACAGACACCCACTCAAACAACCATTCACCTACTCTCACATCCACTCACAGACCCACACAGCCACTCACACATGCACTCACACACCCATGGCCACTCACACACCCATGGTCACTCATACATCCACTTATAGACCCACACAGCCAAACAGACACCCACATAGCTATAAAATACCCACTCACAGACCCATGCAACCTCTCAGACACCCACATAACTAGACACATACCCACTCATACACCCACAAAACTACTCACACACCAACAAAATTACACACACACCCACTCACACACACATACAGCTACTCACATAACCACTCACATACCCACTCACAGACCCATAAATCCACTCACACAGTGACCACCCTCAAACCTACCCATACAGCCACTCACAGACTCATACAGCCACTCACAGACACTCACAGACTCATACAGCCACTCACAGACTCACACAGCCACTCACAGACTCATACAACCACTCACAGACTCATACAACCACTCACAGACCCATACAGCCACTCACAGACCCATACAGCCACTCACAGACCCATACAGCCACTCACAGACCCATACAGCCACTCATAGACCCATACAGCCACTCATACGGCCACTCATATACTCACACATCCACAATACCACTCACACACCCACACAGCTATTCACATGCCCACTCACTGACCTATACAGCCACTCACACACACACACTCTCAAAGGCTACAGTTAGGAAATAAATTTTTTAAAAACCTTTGAAATTCACGAAAAAACGAAAGGTTACAGGGATGTTATAGTTCAAAATAACATTAAAAAACTCTAGAAATTCGCTGAAAAAAAACAAAGGTTACAGGGACATTATAGTTAGGCTCACATTTTACACACACAAAACCACTGAAATTCTGCAGGTAAAGTTACATGAGCTAACTATAACTTACACCCCCCAATGTGCTGCTTATGACCTCACATATTACATCACGGTCAGGGACATCACTGATGACATCTCAAATTACATTACTCATGACATCATTCAGTGAGTGTGTTTAGTAAACATTTCTGAGACTTAAAGATATATACTAAGCTACTGCATAAGTTAGATTACTATTCTTTTTGTGCTACTAATGAGTGATACTGTTTCTAACACATGTCATCTGAGTGGCTATGTGTCTGTACCCCCTCCTTTTGTATTGCAGGGCTTCCCCTGGGAGGTGGTGGTCCCCCAGGGCCGAAAATGGCCCAGGAAGGAGGGCCGCATGTACTCCTCCTCCTTTCAATTGTATTTGTGGCCCCGTGGAGGGGGTGGTCCCCGGAGTTCCTAAGATGCACAGGATGGGGGCAGCGCATCCCCCCTCCAATAAAATTAACAATGAATGAATGAATCAACATTTATAAAGTACACGGCTACTCAACAGAGTGCCCCCACGCTGATAGGTATCTCCCCACTATTACCTGGGGAACGCTTAATTGCAGAATAGCCAGGTTTTTAGTTGCTTCCTAAAAGAGGACAAATCCACTGTGGTTCTAAGGGCCAAAATTAGTTGGTTCCAGGCTTGGGGCCCCCAGGAACGTGAAGGATCTACCTACAGTTCTAACCCTGCGGACCCTAGGAATGATAGCCAGATGGCTGAATGAAGATCGCAGAGTTCTAGAGGGGATGTAGTGTAATATTCTCTTCCTGATGTAGTTGGCACTGTTGCCATGTAGGGCTTTATGTGTCAAGATCAGAGCCTTAAATTTCATCCTCTGTCTCACTGGCAACCAGGGTAGAGACGGGGACATAAGAGTTTGGGGGGCCAGGTTAAGGATTAGTCTCGCTGCTGCATTTTGAACAACTCGCAGGTGATTCAGAAGATAATCCGGTAGACCCAAATATAGAACATTTTCATAATCCAGTCTGGTAGTAATTAGGGCCTGGATCACTATTTTCCTAGTGGCAGTAGACACAAGGGGTAGAAATTTCCTCAGGGTTTTTAGCAGCCCAAAACAGGTGCCTACCACCGCTTGAATTTGGTGTTTTATGGATAGAGAGTTGTCAATTTGAATGCCCAGATTTTTTACCGAGTTTTGAAGGGCTGCTGGTGGAGACGTATCCTGGGGCCACCAGGATCGCCAGTCCTCACAAGGTGGAGCTCCGAAAAAGACAATCTCCAATTTATCAGGATTGCATTTAAGTTGGTAATGGCCTGCTAATTGAACACCTTATAGAGGCATGTTCCAATATTCTTGCCCTCAAAGTCTCCACCTTTTTTCACATGCGAAGAGAAGCTGGGTATCATTCGCAAAGGATATTACTTTGGCCCTACAAGATTCAGCCAAATCCGCAAGTGGGGTCAAATAAAGATTAAAAAGTGTAGGGCTCAGGGCTGAGCCCTGGGGGATACCCACCTTCAGATTCTGGATATCGGAAGTATAGTGAGGAGTCCAGACTTCCTGACTTCTATCATCCAGAAATGAGGTTAGCTACTTTAGAGCAGTTTCTCCAATTCCAATACTCTGACGCCGCTTTAGCAGTACTTCGATACTGTCATGGGGGACAGTATCGAAGGCCACAGAGAGATCCAACATAAACAAGACGGTCCTTCCCCCATGATCCAACTTCTCTTTAATGTGCTCAGTAATCTCTAGCAGCATTGTTTCTGTGCTGCAGCTGGTTCTAAAACCAGATTGACTGGAGTGCAGCAAATTGTTATTTTCAAGGAAGCATGAAATAATGGAATTGACATGTTTTTCCAGCACCTTAGAG
This sequence comes from Calotriton arnoldi, assembly GCA_963921515.1. Taxonomy (NCBI): domain Eukaryota; kingdom Metazoa; phylum Chordata; class Amphibia; order Caudata; family Salamandridae; genus Calotriton; species Calotriton arnoldi. The sequence goes on from CAWUFW010011757.1 coordinate 21,878, forward strand.
AAGGCAGGAAGTAGAGATATCGGTCAGTATTTGGCTAGAATTTTATGATCAGCTGAAGGTCTTTTTAAGTAGCAGAAGAATTTGGCATGTTTCCATGCAGAGGGCATTAGTCCAGAGGTCAGTGAGGCATTAAGAACTTTCTTGGCCACCGAATTATTGGCCGGAGCCACCTTGGCCAGAAGCTGAGCTGGGCAGGGATCGGCAGGGGAGCCTGACTTCAGTCGACTGATGGCAGATAGAGATTCCTCTGGAGATATAGGAGATAGGTGAAGAAGCGTGGGGGTTCCGCCATTAGTCATTATTAGGTCAGGTGATGTCATGTTGTGACTATCGCACTGGGGCATAGAATCAAAAGAGCTTTGTATAGCAACAATTTTATCATGAAAAAACTCTGCCAATGAGTTGGTCCATTCCGCTGAAGGTTGATAGTCTCTAATAGTGGCCTCAGGATTCAGGAAGGATTTAACAATTTTAAAAATTTCCTTTGATTTGTTTTTTCAGATTCCTCTATTTTTTCTGCAAAAAAAGCTTTTTTCACTACATTTACTTCTACGTAATGAGCCTTCAAGGCCAATTTATAATTACGTTTGTCCACCAGGCTGTAGTTTCTCTGACATCTCCTTTCCAGGCACTTACACACTTTTATAATTGTTTTTAATGTCTCATTAAACCAGGGGGCAGATTGCTTTGTTTTATGAGAGTGTCGTGCAACGATAGGAGCTAGCTCATTTACACCCTGCGAGATCCAAGCATCTAACTGGGAGGTATCCGTCTCTGTATTACCTGAAAGAAGGAGGATGGAAGAATCCAGGTCTTTGCTCAAGTCAGTAGGAGATATTGTATGGAAAGCTCTAGGCGTTGTTAGAGTGTTTATGAAATGCGTCTGCCTTTTTTTTTTACATGTAGACCTGCTTAAACTCACTAAATAATGGTCCGACCAGGTTAGTGGTAAAGGATCATCTACTTAAAGTGTGACATTGGAGAAAATTTGGTCTAGAGTATGTCCTGCCCTGTGCGTTGGTTGAAGCACATATGGGCTGAGGCTAAGAGCTGAACAATCTGCCTGCCCCATTGAGGTGGCAGTCGCCGGGGTTAAGATTGGCCATGGGGAGGGGAGCTGCATGCGCCCCCTCCATATTATATATCTAATAAGCCCCCCTCGGACCTGGCCCACCTGGGGGCTCTAGATCAAACAAGCACGGAAGACCACACTTTTTTTTAATTATCTTGGGGATTCACATGCTTTTTGGCCCTGGCTGAGTACCTAGGGGACCCCATCAATACACCTAGGGTGTCAGGGTATTCCTACCCTGCCCCCTCCTCTTTTTTTTACCTTTTTATTTGGGACCCAGCTGAGTCAGAGTCCCATAACGGCTGCCAACACTTCCTAGTTAGAGTGTTGGCAGCCAATCAGATCTTTGCATGAGAACTGTTGGATTCATGGAGTGCTCGTGTCCTAAGATATCTATATATTTTTTTTCTTTAATAACTCTACAACTACTGAACGGATTTACACCAAATCACAAAAAGCACTCTTTCTGGACCAAGATCTAGCTTTCTGCTAAATTTGTTGTAATTCCATCCAGCGGTTGTGTAGTCTCGTCTAAAATCCTTATGGGATATTACATGGGGAAAGCAAGTTTTGGGATCCCCCTCCTTTTTTTCGGCCCCTGCTTGACGAATCACTCCAAAACGTTCCAGACAACATCTGAATTCAGGTGCATACTAGTGTGAAAAGTTTGTGAAGATTCGTCAAACAGCACCAATGTTATTGGAAATACAAAAAACGCTTTTTCTATGGAAACTGGGTCCTAACTATAACTACCTACTGGCAACTGCAAGTAGGTAACGTACATACATTTATATATGTAGACCCAGTAGAAGGCGGGAAGCTGAAACACGTATGCCTGGGAAATATGCTTGTCTGCAGGTCTTTGCACTTGGAAACAACTGTCTAATGGATTTTATTGTAAATGTTTGAAAAAATAAAAACTGTGTAACTCACTGAGGACCATACCCTGGAAGATTTGTGGCGCTGCATCGCAGGTCGTGAAGGACGACAACGTTTGTATGTATATATATATATATCTCAAAACAAACCTGCACTCTCAGCATCCAAAAGCGTAAGTACGAGCCACACCATCTGGTAATCTGGTACATATATTTTTATTTCATTCACCTCAAAGTGAAGCAACACCTCACTAACAGAGGGACCAGTAATGTCCGAGTGAGAGGGTATATCCATCTTATAGATGGATTTCAAGTGGGTAACCCAGGACTGAGCAGGAATAGAATGAACTATATCTGGGACCAAAGACAATTTTCCAGAAAGCATTATTATCTCCTTCCTCACAAGCGGACACTAACTGATCCCAAGCCTCTTGTGCTAATGCAATCTTACGATTTCTCCAGGCCACCTTATAGCATCTTCTTGTCTCTTTTATTAAACCCCTGTCCCTAGGTATACCGTGCAGAGCCTCCAGCAAATTTTTGTGGTCCCTTGAGCAGCTCTTATCAAACCATTTAGTACCAACATAACTCATCTTATTCGCACTTTCAGTAAGTGCCAACTATACTTCATTACAAATGCTAGAGAAATAGTCCAAAAAGACTTGATCAGGATGGTCTGGCTGCAGGCAAGCATCAAAATCCCTTCTTCGCAACCAAAGTAGGTCCCTTAAAAAATACTCCAGGACTATCTTGTCCGAGGCAATTTGCAACCCTGCTCCATAACTTTAAGTGGTTCCTTATACAAGTTGAGATTATTTCCCCCACTCTTAGGCCAGCTGAATTTTGCCTTAAGCGGGATATGGTCACCATGAGCATTCCAGACTGTCTTAAAATTAAAAGAAAGGGTAAACAAACAAGCAGATACATAAATAAAATCAATACTGGAATTCAAACTTCTTCCTTTAAATGTGGTTACTGACTCAGAAAAGTTAAACACTGACTTAAGCAAAAGTTTGACAAGATTGTCTTCTGACATTAGAAGATTGAAACTGTCTCCCTGATGAGAGTGAATAAAATGGGCCTGATCAGTGGCCTCATAGCCTGCCTCCTTTCTCCTTTCAGGGACACAAAGTGAACAGGGATAGATATTAAATCCCCCTGCTAATAGTATCCAAGGGGAAACGGACTGGGCCTTATAAAAACCTTCCAAAATATTTTTTATAGCAATCTCTAATGGTTCAGCAGGGGGGGAGAATTGTAAACATTAATAATTAGAATGCATAATGTTTGCGGAAAGGTTAAAAGAACAGCTAAAAAGTTGGGTGAAGAGGAAGGGATGTGCTCCATTTCAAAACCTAGGCTTAAAACTCACAAAAAGTCACTAGCTCCCCCTTTTGCTCTGCCATATTGAGAAGGTATAGCGTGAGAATAAAAAGTGACATAGCCACCAATTAATGCAGTCCCTGTGACATTCCAAGTCTCCTGTAGGCAGATAAGTCTAGAGGCTTTAAGCGTATTAACCTCTCGATTATCTGCCAGCAAAGACCTAACACCCACCACATTCCAGCTAAGTAAACCAAGTGAGTGAAGAGGTGTGTGTGTGTGTGTGTGTGTGTATGTGTGTGTGTGTATATATATATATATATATATATATATATATATATATATATATATAGCTACCAGTCTCTCTCCCACCTCCTGGAAAAGAGTGTGCCACTGCTCCGGGGGACTTGAAAAGCGGCTTTATTTGATGACAGTGCACAAGCATCAAAAAGGGTCCCTGAAACGCTCGGCAGACGCGTTTCATCCTTCAAATGGATTCCTCAGTGCCCGTTTCAGTTGTATCCTTGTGAGGGGTCCTTTGCAGTGGTGTTTTAACTGCTGTGACCACTCCCTGTCATGTGATCACGCCCTCCTCTGCCTCACAGGTGCGATGCTCCTTGTGCTGTGCCTGCTTCTCCACTGCATGCTGGACATCGTAGTTCACCGCAGGGACCATACAGTGAAGGTACACACTGAACACCAAGTGATGCTTCCAACTGCCGCTGGTCGGCGTTCCACAGCCGCTGCAGTGCGAAAGCAGGTAACAAAGTTCTCCCAAGTCCCCCTTATCAGGCAGACAGTTCTGCCTACTCTCTCCCCATGCGCCGTTTCCAGCACCGGGGGGGCGACGCGACTGCTGTTTGCAGCAAAAAACCAAAGAGTCCACAGGAAGGTCGCGTAGCACCAGACCCAGAGGGAGGTCACAAAGCCAGCTCCTGCTAGCTGGCATAAACATAGCTACCAGTCTCTCTCCCACCTCCTGGAAAAGAGTGTGACACTGCTCCGGGGGACTTGAAAAGCGGCTTTATTTGATGACAGTGCACAAGCATAAAAAAGGGTCCCTGAAACGCTCGGCAGACGCGTTTCATCCTTCAAATGGATTCCTCAGTGCCCGTTTCAGTTGTATCCTTGTGAGGGGTCCTTTGCAGTGGTGCTTTAACTGCTGTGACCACTCCCTGTCATGTGATCACGCCCCTCCTCTGCCTCACAGGTGCGAAGCTCCTTGTGCTGTGCCTGCTTCTCCACTGCATGCTGTACATCGTAGTTCGCCGCAGGGACCATACAGTGAAGGTACCCACTGAACACCAAGTGATGCTTCCAACTGCCGCTGGTCGACGTTCCACAGCCGCTGCAGTGCGAAAGCAGGTAACAAAGTTCTCCCAAGTCCCCCTTATCAGGCAGACAGTTCTGCCTACTCTCTCCCCATGCGCCGTTTCCAGCACCGGGGGGGCGACGCGACTGCCGTTTGCAGCAAAAATATATAGATATATTTATGTTTAAACTTAGTCTTTTAAATATCTTTTTCTGCCAAGATCATTTTATTCCATGTCATCAGGGGGCAAAAGTAATACCCCTGCAATTAAAGATACTTCATTCACTCCATTGGATAATGTGAATATAAATCAAAATGTCAAGGACTTGGAATAAAAAGTCTGAGAACTGCTGACCAGCCTCAGCATGAAAGAGCAACTTTAAGGTCAGAACATAGAGCCCCAGAAACGAAGCAGAAAGTGGAGTATATCATGCCTTCTAGTCTCACTCAATGTGTAGATGGCAAAGGGGAACATTATCACCCAATGACAAAAAAATATAAGGTTGGATGAATGAAATAAAACAAAGCAAAACATTTGGATGAAACTGCCTCTTTTTGTATAGTCACCTTCTTTTTTTCCTGACTGGTATTGCTGGTTTAAGGACCGCTCCTCACTAGAACTCTGCACCAAGGAGCTCTGCTGTCCAGGCCCCAGTGTATGTGTTCTGACCCCTAAAATATGGTAAACTTAGTTAACCCTCGACTGACGTTTTTTAACTTTACAATAAGGGCATAGTATACCAAATACACCAATGGCATGGAAGATAAATGTCACCTGTAGCACTGAATGTGCCATTCAGTGGAGTGAGAAAGAAAACATGACTTCCGGCCCACCTGTTTAGCCTGGCTACTACAGTTTTAAACCTGCAAGCGAACCTGTTAAAATATCCCTTTTTACAGAAAAGAAGCCTACCTTTAAATATTAAATAAGTCACCCCTAACTAGGCCTTGTAGCTCACAAAGTAGGGTAACGAGTATTTAAAAGAGGTACATGCAAAAATGTAATGATGGGGTGTACTTACATTGACTAGCCCCCAAAAACAATTTTCACTGTGAAGGGCAGTAGCTGTCATAAGAGAAAAAGAAAGTTCAAAATAACACCATAATTCTGCTATTTGTAGTTTGGGAGAAGCTAAAGGGAAATGAAAATACTATTTTTTATGTTCTTTAAAAATTAACTTTAGTGGTGAAGTGTGATTTTTAATATATATTCAGGAAAAGTGACTTTGCCTGCCTAAACTTTCAGTAGGCTAATTAGCATTAGCCTGCCAGCAGCTGGCTTGCCAGTGATTCCCCTTAATGAGACGTGAAAACTGCACCAAGCACAGAAACAATGGCTTAGGATTTTAGGTAGGAAGACCTGGGTGTGAAGTAGGTGACACTTATTGTTATGTTCCATATAGGTACCCTAATATAGGCCCAGGTAACATCATACCCCTTCACCTACATTACCTCCCCTACACTACACTGTAACGGGCATTTAGGATTGAACCTTTACCTAGTTCTAGTCCTGGGTGCAGAAGGAGGGTTTCTCCTAACAATAGAGTCCTATAACTCCATCAATAGACTCACACAGTATGAATGAATATTCATAAGGGTTCTTAGAAACCAGGCTGGGGCTACGCCACCTTCCTCCCCATATCTACGTACACGGTGTCATCCCATACGTCATCCTCACATCCAACAATGGCTAATACAAGCAACAAGGGACAAAGGAACCCTAGATACTTTCTGTATAAATACAGCACATCTTGCTAGTGTTAGAGAGAACCGAGACTTCCAGGCCGACACACTGACCAGAGACGCTGAGGCTCCTGCATGCAGACGCTCCAGCTGACAGTGGTCTGAACATCCCTCGCGGGGTGTCCAACACGAGACCAAGAAAGGCTCCGACATTCTCACTTCAGGTAATGGGGTTCGACTGAATCCTAGAGGGATTCTTGGCTTCACACCTACTCACATGCTAGGTACACTTAGGTACATCTAGATAGGCATCGGAGGATAAGCGCTTTCTTTTATCAATGCATTTTATATTCATGTATTTATTCAGGCGTAGTGCAAAATGGTAGAACTGTACTATCCATTTATATTCACTGTACTGCTAATCCTATATCTCTGCTACTGTCTAATGGTTGTTGCGGCTCATATATTCTACACAAGAATAACGACTGTTCAATAAACCCTTATTGAAACGCCCAAGCTGTTTATTCTGTGTATCTCTGAGACAAGATAAGTAAGCACGAGTGACTGAGCGAAAAGTAGGCCTGGGCGGTAAATTCCGTTCCGCTCGCGGAATTTGCGGAATTTGGGTAATTTCGCATTCCGCGGAGAACGCGGAATTACCAAAAATTCCGCGATCCGCGGCTTCGCGGAATTTTTTGCTTGTTCGCGCTTTCAAAGTGCGTGTTTGCGAGATATTTCCCCCCCGAGCACGCAAACAGTGTTCGCGAACAGGAAAAAAGCATCGCGAACGGGCGGAACAAGCAATTCCGCGTGTTCACGGAACTTTTGCGTGCTCGCAGAGATTTTTTACCGTTTCGCGGAATTTTGCGTAACGCGACTACGCAAATTCCGCCCACCCCTAGCGAAAAGTAGTACATTGTTTCCACGATTCTGAGGGATCAGGGTCGTCATGTTCTAAGGTTGCCAGAAACAACTCTCTCCCCGATAAGAGGAGACACTAGTGGTACTGTGAGCTAGCTTATTCAAAAAGGCTAACATTTTCAATGGGGGTGTTCAGAGTCAGTCTGCCACCAAGCCCACAGTTCATGTTATCCGAACGCGCAGATTCTGTATAGGTTATATATAGGAACTACACAACATTATCAGTTTAGGAATGGGAGCTGGGCAGGGTTCAGGTAATTCATTAACTTGAAAGGGATCAACGTGATGTTTGCTCATTCACAGCTAATTGAAACGGAAGAATTGGTGAAGATAAGCTTCTTGTTTTCTGGCCTGTCTGTAGCCAGATTAGCACCAGCCCAGTGGGAAGTGACAGGTCTAGGAACAAATTTGGTGTAGCGGAGTTAGAGGGGACTGGTCATTTCCCTCAACATAACCATCTGGTACCCCAGACACCCCCACAGGCATAAAGGTCATGCCATCCTGGATTTTACTTAGACTAGAGCACTGTGCAATAGTTTGCAGTAAGACAAACAAGATGTGCAGGAGTGGGAAGGTATGGCCTTGGTAACTATCTCTTCACTGTTTAGGGAGTGTCCAGGAGTCATCCCATCCATTTAGTAGTGAACTCTATAAAAGTGACTCATCACCCACCCCACATCAGAACACTCTCTAGACCTGTGGATGAATAGAAGATTGGGCTTGCTTTTAAAGACCGCTATGGAGACACAAAACACAAAGGGGTGGACCTGCTCTTACTTATACTCAGGACTAAGAAGTGGACTCCAAGCATTAGTTGGCTCACCTTCTGTGTGGCTACAGGGACATAACAAGCTGCAAGAAGCCTTTGCCTGAAGTGGCCAGCTGACCAGCAGCAACTAAACATGAACTGGGCCATGCTGGTGACATCTACCGGAGTGAGTCTTGGCCCCTAATTGCTGCCTCTGAGGTCATGGGAACCATTGAAGTGACCAAGAGGAGCTGCTCCAGAAATAGAAAAGTTAAGGCCTAAAAACACTTTTGGACTTCCACCCTCTTCCACGGGCTATCTGGCTTCAAGAGGACTGTGTCATAAACAGCCTGCAACATTGTTCCTCTGAAGGACTTTGACTTCAATTCCAGAGACTAAGTCAGAATGCCAAATCTTTTAAAGGGACGACGTGCTTGGTGCATCCAACCCTAGCTCTATCACGGTTGGCTTGAAATCACACCTTGGTCCTGGTCAACCATGAACAGTAAATACTCATTGCTGCTTTACTTTTTTGTGGGGCATTTTGCCTTAAATCTTTTTAAAAAATCATATCTCCAGTTACCCTTAAAGTACTTTTGTCAATTTCGGTGCCATTTCGCTCATTACATTTGCCTCTATTTTGTAAAAAAAATTGTGGGATTTTCACTAAGTTTCGTTTTGACTTTTTACCCATTTTGTTACAGCTAAATACTTTACACATTTCCCTAAGTCAAGCTTATGTGCTCTGAGCCATAGCTACTAGGGGGGAGCGGGTGGGGTTTCACGCCAGGTTCATGATATTGATTTTGTTTTTTGCCATGGCAGGTTCGTGGCCATATTCCTTGTTATGGACCCACACACATCCCAATTAATAACAGTTTCTTGCAATGTATATCTGTTACACTCTATCACTTATTAAACAGAGAAACTGTCATTGATGTGCGAGAGTATAAGGAATATGTTAGGCCTTTTTTTAAACTGGAGGGGGGCATGTGGCACCCCTACACTCCTTCGGGCTCGTCGAAGGGGTGGAGGGGCTGTCATTGGAGAGCTGTGGTGACACTGCTGTGGACGCTATACTGAAAGTGATTAAAGCATCACGGGATGCACTGGAGCTAAATATCGACACAGTGGTCGCAGACCATGATCTGCTTAGAGATGACCATCGGCGAGTGGCTGAGAGGGTCACCGCCACGGAGCGGACCATGGAAGAAATACACCCCGAGGTGCTGAGAGGCGAACTGACTACAATGGTTAACAGTGTCAAGATGCTTGAATTGTGGGCAGAAGATGCCCAGAACAGGGCCCGGCGAAACAATCTGCAGATTATAGGCCTGCTGGAACGCATCGAAAACCAGAGTGGGGATATGACTGCCTTCCTCAAAAACTGGCTCCGCATGGAGATAGCGCCAAATGGACTGTCCCAGTTCTTTGCACTCGAAAGAGCTCACTAGGTACTGCCTGGAGCGGGGTCGCGACCGGTGGTCGCCAGGGTGCTGCATTTCAAGGATCGAGACTATATCCTGTCCCAAGCCCAGGCGAAGGGGGAGATCACTGTAGAAAACAAGAAAGTCATTATCTTCCTGGACTTTTCTAGAGCATTACAGTAGCAGAGGGCTTCATTCACTGAAGCCAAACGGCAACTGCGACAATTGGGCATCACCTATGCCGTGATTTTCCCTGCACAACTCCGAGTCAGTCACGAGGAGCACTCTGCAAAGTTCTTCACTGCCCCGGACCTGCTCTGGGAATGGATTGAACAGCTCTACCATCAGGAGAATGGCCCACCTGTGAACAGAAGGAGAAAAGGTCTGCAAAACCAATGACTACGGGTGAAACCCGGAACAACAGTGATCCCGTCACAAACTCAGGCTATGCAGAAGTGCCAGAGGGCAGTGGAGATCATGTCAACCATCAGTGGTACTGGGTCTGCCCCCATATCGGAGCATGGCAATGAAGAGGAGGAAAAGTTTGATTTGGACCATAGATCTGGTTCCCCCCACAACACAGAGGCCTCTGTCCCGCAGATTACTCCAGGATCAGCAAATTACCTTGTTTAATATTAGGACATAGAATATACTCTGTATACACTGGTGGGGGGTTGAACACGTAGCCCAAAGAGGTACCTTGTAAAAGGAAATTGAAAGTATCTGCCTGGGGCGAGATCGGCAGGATAGTAATGTGTATGCATCTTTTATTTCTTTTCTGGATGGGCGGGGCAAAACCAGGACGCATCCGAATGCAAGTACCCCCTCAACTCTTATGTATACGAGACGTGAGCGAAAGTTGACATGTTGTCTGATAGTTTGGATGGAGGTATGTTCACTTCTCGTCCTGGGGCTGGGCGTTGGGTGGTTGATGTTGGTTACCAATTAGAGGTCTTTTGGTATATTAATCCCGCCTCACATAGCCATCTTCATTTAAATGTGGTGGCGGGCACTGACTCCTTCCTGATGCACTCTTGGAGGGAAGGCCTATTGTTCTACTCTCTCTGTCCTTGTCATGGCAACTCCCTTAACCTATTCATTTCATAGTTGGAACTTTGGGGGCCTTAATAGCATGATAAAAAGGTGAAAAATACATACCTACCTGAAGAGGAGGGGCACCCATATTGCCATGCTACATGAGGCCCATTAGACATAGAGAGGAAGGCGCTGTACAAGCATTGGAGAGGACAAATTTAATCTACAACATACTCTGCCTTGGCACAAGGAGTCCTGATATGGGTTAGACCTGGTGTCTCCTTCCAGAAAACAAAGGAACTTATTGACCCACACGGTCGCTATGTTCTGGTCACGGGCAGACTAGCAGTACAAGACCTAACCATCATTGGACTGTGCACCCCTAATACAGACCAAGGAGGCTTTTTTACTAATATGTCTCCGACATTGGCTGTCCACTTAACACACACTGTTATAATACGGTAAGACTATAATAGTGTGACTTACCCCACTCTGGATTGCTCTCACCCGCTGCTTGCTAACTCTCCAGTGGTGCGGGTAATGCAAACTTTTAAGAACTGGCAACAAGGCTGGGCATTATTAGACTCCTGGAGGACACTAAACCCGACCACCAGAGATTACTCTTTCTTTTCTAATATGCATGACCTACATGTTAGGTTGTACGCTTTCCTCTGCTGACCAGATGTGCACTGATGGGTGCGGCGTGCAGAGTATCTCTGCCATACGGTATCAGATCACAACTCAATACTCCTCACGCTCTTCTGGCACAGAGAGCGTCCCCGCATCCCAGACTGGCACTTATGAGTAGAGACTTTAGACGACCCGGTATAGTACAAAATAGGAGAAGCCATCAGGGATTACTTTATTGATAATGCACAGTCCACAACATCACTGCTCACTAAATGGGATGCTTTTAAACAGTTATATGGGGGAGATGCATTGCAGAAGTTGTGGGGGTCAGGAGAACACTCATACAAGAGGTAGATACACAGGAGCATGTGCTGAGGAATCTAGAACAGGCCCGCCCAGGACACCCGGAACTACAATCATCGATCCTGGAAGCAAACGAGCAATTGGCAACGCACATAGAGAAGGTCCGGTGTTTTGACTACGGAGAGTGTATGACCAGAGCACATGCTGAATAGGATAAAATGGGGATGCTTTGGCCTGGCCTGCCAATCTCACTCTCAGGGGATACTTGATATTAGAGGTAGAGTCAGTAACAGGGGAGAGTCTGTACCAACAAGCAGATATCAATGACCGGTTTGAGGAGTATTATAAGGACTTATATGCCGCCCCCATGGGCCCCGCTGGAGGCCCCTGTCAGACTTTATGGGGTAGGCGACCTTACTGAGCCTCAGTGCAGAAGACACTGCCGATCTGGGGGTTCCTATCACACTACAAGTAGTGCGGGCTGCCATTAAAAACATGTCTCAAGGGAAAGTACCGGGACTGAGAGCTTTCAGGTAGAGTTTTATGCCAAATATATGGACAAACCAGCACCCTGGTTGGTGGAGGTCTACACTGTGGCCTGAGAGATAGGCCGACAACCTATGACTACAAGCGAGGCACTGGTGGTCCCCATTCTGAAACCGGGGCGACAATCCCAGGATGTTCAGGCTTATTGCCCACTATCCATGCTTAATGTGGACTATAAAATATAGAGTGGGATACTGGCTTCCCGACTCCTCCCCCACATGTCTACACTCATACATAGAGATCAAACTGGGTTGATACCCAGGAAAAACACAATGATGAACATACGGAGACTGTTCTCAATCATGGACTCCAGGGCGCCGGATGAGGATGGGGTACTAATAGTCTCGATCGATATAAAAAAAGCATTTGACAACCTCCAATGAGACTATTTATACCAGGTGATGCGGGAATTGGGCTTGGGTGTGGGATGTATTAGTTGAACTAAGCTCCTGTATACAAGACCTTCTGCATGATTGCGCACTGGCAGAGTAATCTCTGATGCATATGTAGTTAGGAGAGGGATCCGGCAGAAGTGCCCACTCTCTCCTTGGCTTTTTGCAATGGCTGTTGAACCCCTGGCTAGTAGGGCAAGGAGAGAAACTTTTGGGGGGGGTTACTCTGTCGCGAGGTATCCCATCAAATTGCATTATACACCAATGCTATGCTTCTCTTCCTGGCCAGTGTGGAAATGGACCTCCAAGGGGCAATCTTACTACTGGACCGATTCAGCTCTATATCGGGCCTCCATATAAACTGACAAAAATCGCTTGTGTTCCCCCTGAAATCGGATATGCCACAACCACGGGACTTGTGTGGGAGGATTGCTGTATGAAATATCTGGGTGTGAAGATATATCACGGTACCAGGGATGTGCTAGATGGTAATGTCAGGGTGGCGGTTTGAACTTTTCGCACCAGTGTAGGATTCAGAAAGACCCTGCCCCTATCAGTGGCAGGTCGTATAGCAGTTGCAAAAATGGTGGCGCTGCCTTGCCTGCTCTACTTCTTTGCCACGCTGCCAATCATAATTCCCCGGTGTCTATTTACTGAATTGAACTCATTGTTGGTGGAACTGACTTGGCGAGATAGCAGGTGATGGGTGGCAGTGATCAAATTACGAACACCTACGGACAACGGGGGGCTAGCGGCACCTGACTTTGAGATCTACTAACTGGTGGCCCAAATACAATGGCTTAACCAATGGTTAAATATTTGGAGGAATCCTGGGGGGAAAGACCCTGGTGACACCCTGAGTGCTAGCATACTGTTTCAGATACTATTGACACCCAAACGGCCCCTTCCAAATAACATCAGGGAACTGATGACAGCACATCATTGGTGGCAGCGGAGCCTGCAGTACACCAACACCCCACTGCCATACACTCCCGATTTGCCTTTGCAGGCCCTAGAGCTATAAATGGAATAGGGGCTCTGTGTGGGGCAGTAGAGTGGGCGAGGGCAGGCCTAACCTGGGTGGGCGATATCTACAGAGATGGAAATCTTTTATCTTTTGAACTTACAGAGACCTACAAGATTCCCCCGGGACACTTTCTACTGCACCACGCGATGTCAATAACTATCCGTAATTACTGGAGGGTGGGAACAGCGGAACCCTTTGTTCACCAGGGCAGCCACACATTATGCACAACATCTGTCCAGGTACATGCCATCACACTTCTATATAGAGCGTTAATCACAGATATAAATGAACCACTACAGGAACTGCATCAAAAATGGGAAGAGGAACTTACAGATCCAATCCCTGAATAGCACTGTTCCAAGATACTCGCTAACACATATACGTTTCCCGCAACACCAGATTTAAACTCATTAACTATTATTTCCTACATAGGGCATATCTTACGCCGGGGAAAAAAATGCTAAATTTTGGGGCACAGGAGGTGAGATGCCCTAGGTGTGGGGAACACGGAGCTGAGATGCTCCATATGATATCGGCCTGCCCAGAGCTGTGAGAGTAATGGGAGGGAGTAATAGCATGAATTAATGAACTAACAGACCCTCCCATGCCTGCTGGGGGGATTCCCTAGCCCTGTCAAACATAAATTCACTAACAGATTTGAGGATTTAGCAGTGATACTGGTGAAACGAGAAATCACTATGAAGGCTTCCATTGGCCCCCAGCTACCCATATGGAAAGAGACCCTGCTGCGATGGGCGGGTTATGAGGAAGTGGTACTATTTCAGGAGGTGAGGACAGGCAATAGCACCATAGATAAGGCTAAAGCCTGTGACACACTAGTGAAATATTTAAAAGACCCTCAACATGACGTCCCTGACAGTCCCCAACACCCTGATCCAAACTTGCATAATGATTGAAAATATATAGGAGGAATGGGTAGACGAGGAGTCGGGCTGGGGCCCAGTGGCACTCGGACTGGAGATGATCTTCCAGGCATCAGGAGGGAAAACAAGTTCTCCTGAAGATCCATCCTGTATTATTGGGAGAGGCAAGAAGAGGGGAGGAAGGAGGACGGAATCAGGGACTGTAAGCCAACTGAATTATGTTGTACGAATTGATATACAGTTAATGTCCAATGTTATACTGAATGACAAACTGCTGTCCTATGGACACTGTATGCAATACTATGCTATATTTCACTGTATTTGACTGTACTATGGCTTTCCCTGCTACCGTACTATTTGTTACCTGTTGAGAAATAACAAAAGCTGGCCTCCTAAGGATGCATGACTCTCCATAGTAGCTTTGTTGAACAATCAAGACGTAGCTCATTTCAGAGAATGAGACAGTGGAGATTAGATTCAGTTTAACACAGCTGTTACAGTTGCAAGAGAGAATAAATGTCTTGCCTGAGAAGTTTTTTTTGTATGACAAGGAATATTTAAATATAACAATAATAAAATATATGTACAGTGTATAAAAATGGGAGTTTGGGTGAAAGGGTGAAATACACCCACTTAAGCAGCAACCACAATCCTTGTCAGAGTGAACCACAAAAAGTCACTAAATGTACATGTGCTTGGCACAAAAGCAATTAGGCTTAACTTGGAGGCTATGTGCAAAGCATGTATGCAGTACACAAATAGTAATAAAGTCAAAAACACAACACAAGAAAAATCCAAAACCAAATTTAGAAAGGTAGAGTATATTGTAATAAATAAAATGATACCAGAATGACAAAAATCCCCTCAGTAGAAACAGAGATATTAAGATTTAAGATTTCTGGTGAAAATAGCACCTAAAAGCACAAATTATCACTCATGGTCATCTGGTTGTACTAGACCAGGGGAAAATGTTAAGTTCAGGCCGACCGCAATGGAGAGTGGGTCAGCTACAGGGACCAGGTAAATCCCACTGAAAAGTTCCCTTCTAAGTCCAGCACAAATAGTTCCATTCCATTGGAGAAGGCCGCAAGGAGGAGGCTGAGCATTGTGAATATTTGTCTCGGGCTATTGTTGCTTTAATGAAGTGCAGGTCTCGCGTTGCTGGGGGTTGCTGTCTATGTGAAGAGCAGGTTTCACCAGAGCTTTGTGTTGGTGGTCGTCATGGGTGGCAGAGGTTTTCCACAGATTAGCCCGTTTGCGCTCATTAGAAGCCCAAACCTCAAGATTCTAACCTTTTCTTTAGGAGGGGTGCACTCTGATATCAGCCAAGGGTTCAGGACCTGGGGAAGCACCTCCTGGGCATCAGGGACTCACTCCAGCAGAGGCCAGGAGGGCTCAGGCAGGTCCAGTTGCAGCAGGTGAGATGGACAGTTGCAGGGACGCCTCTGAATCGTGTTGTGTCCCTGTAGCTCATACAGAAGGTCAGCTAACTTACCCTTGGAGTCACTATGGTTAGCCTGGAATGAAGGCAAGCAGGTCTAGTCTTCCTTTTCAGAGAGCAAGTTGGTCCTTCAAGCAGCAGGTGAGTCCTCTGGCAGCTGGGCAGTCCTTCTGCAAGTTCCACAGGTCCAGGAGGGTTCTGATGAGTGGCTCTGGAGGTCCAGTATTTATAGCTGGTACCAGCTTTTTCCAGGGGGGACTCGCTGTCTTACCCCCACATCTGGATCTGTAAAGTTTTTTACCTTGCCCTGTCAAGGCTTCAAACTGACCTGTCTGGGGGTGACAAAAGGCAGGGCAGGCCTTGTGCCTTCATCCATTGTGTTTGCAGGAGGAAAATACCTTTGCAGTGTAAGTAGAGGCTGGTTACAGCCCTAACCAGTCATCCTGCCAGGATGGCCCACCTTTTCCACACCTTAGCCCCCTTACTGTTACTGTCTAAAAGCAATACACAAACCCCAACAGCAGAGCCATTCAGAGTCAAGTGACCCAAAACACTGGCAAAGACACAAAAGTTTGGGGCAAGAAAATGCCACCTTTTTAAAAGGTAATGCAAAAAATGGGACCTGACCACGTGTTTATTTTCGTGCTATCTACTGTAAGCAAAAATCAAATGTAAACATTTTTTATTTGATCTGGTTATTTATTTAACCTTTTGATATATATTTTTTTCTTTATATCTTTTTCTTTCTTTTGTAGATGTATGAAAAGAGACAAACACTTCTTCATTCCAGAAACCTATACAGTACAGAAAATCAAACAACATGCATATGCTTATAACATAACTACATATAACAAAAGACATAAATGTTAATACACCAATTCTGATTAACAAACAGACAACCCCTTTTCAAAAACATTTCATCAAATCAGGGGAATGTCAAACATTGGGAACATTTATACAGACAGTAGGGGTTAAATTTTCATTGCAATTCCCTTAAACTGTACATGTAAAACAAATAACAGTTCCTCAATGTGAACCGAAATGCCGACGCGTTTCAAGACCCAGGGTGACTCCAGGGGCTCTCATCAGGGCTTCTGATTATAAACACTGGCGTAATCTACAAAATAAATAATACAAAAAGGGGGTGGGTGATTTTTAAACTCTCCTCTTCTCAAAGCTAAAAAAGCGTACTCAAAAAGTTTCTTTTGGACAAAAATTACCTGATGGATGCGACTTTCACCATCAGGGAGATTCTTATATATTCGTAAAGGGAGGAAGTTCAAGGAATCCCTGTTTAAACAAGAGCTGCTGTCAGTTATATGTGTAATACAAAGATATTTTGCTACGTGGATGAAGCGAGCGCATAAACATAAATTCGCATACCTGAGCAGTAGTAGTACTTTGGCCTTGCTCGTATCTTTATCTGCGGTAGTCACTTTAAAAACAAGGTTGCCTGCTTCTTGCGTCTATGAAAAAAACGCATTGGAATATAAATATTGCTTGCATTCGCTGACGGAGCACGCTTGAAAAGCAACTAGGCTCCTTTGTGTATTAAGAACATTTCAAACTAACCACGCGGTTTAAACAAACAGAAGTCAGATGCGTACCTTGACCATATTCTTTAAGGC
Organism: Calotriton arnoldi; assembly: GCA_963921515.1. Taxonomy (NCBI): domain Eukaryota; kingdom Metazoa; phylum Chordata; class Amphibia; order Caudata; family Salamandridae; genus Calotriton; species Calotriton arnoldi. Next base: position 39,128 of record CAWUFW010011757.1, read on the forward strand.
TTTGACTTCGAGAATTGCTTCCGAAACAATGTTGCACTCCAAATTGCTTCCGCGTTTCTGTAACGGAACACATTGGAGTTTTAGTTTAACGCGTGCTCAAAGCGAGAATGTATTAGGCAAAGTACAAAGCTGTACACTTACTCAAACAGTAGCTAGGGATTCCTATTATTCAGCCTCTTCGTAGCGCGACTGGTCGCGTCAAACGGCAACTAAGGGCATTTCCTGTTGGAGTACATTTTAAAAAAGCACTCAAGAGTGCAATGAATCGCATTGGGATATAAATATTGCTTGCATTCGCTCACGGAGTACGCTTGAAAAGCAACTAGGCTCCTTTGTGTACTAAGAACATTTCAAACTAACCACGCGGTTTAAACAAACAGAAGTCAGATGCGTACCTTGACCATATTCATTTAAGGCTTTGACTTCGAGAATTGCTTCCGAAACAATGTTGCACTCCAAATTGCTTCTGCGTTTCTGTAACGGAACGCATTGGAGTTTTAGTTTAACTCGTGCTCAAAGCGAGAATGTATTAGGCAAAGTACAAAGCTGTACACTTACTCAAACAGTAGCTAGGGATTCCTATTATTCAAACTCTTCGTAGCGCGACTGGTCGCGTCAAACGGCAACTAATGGCATTTCCTGTTGGAATACATTTTAAAAAAGCACTCGAGTGCAATGAATCATGGGCAATATGGTTCAATCTAAGCAGCCAATGGTGAAGTGGCTTGCTGTTGTGATCAGATATATATGTTATGTTCTGTTATTGGCATTTATATCGCGCACGGCTACTCAAGAGTGTCCCGGCGCGGTAACCAAAAGGAGGGAAGCAAAGAGTCGCCAAAGAAAGTTAGATAAAAAGCAGAGTTTTTAAACGTTTCCTAAAGAGTTTGGGATCTTGAGTGGCGCAAAGGTCTGGAGGAAGGGAATTCCATGCCTTCGCTGCCTTGTAGGCCAAAGAACTGCCACCCATTCTGGTAAGGCGGAAACGTGGGATAATAGCCAGAAACTGTGCAGCTGAGCGCAGCTCTCTCCGGGGTACATAAAACCCAAAACGTTTCCTGAGATAAAGCGGACCCGAGCCATACAGGGCTGCATGTGCCAGGGTAAGGGCTTTGAATTGAACTCTTTACACCACAGGGAGCCAGTGAAGGTTGTGCAGATGTTGCTTTATGCTGGATCTCCCGGAGATGTTAAGTAGAGATCTTGCTGCAGTGTTTTGAACTACCTGCAGTCTCTTCAACTGGTACCCTGGCAGGCCAATGTACAAAGCATTTGCGTAATCAATACGTGACAGGATCAAGGCGCGGGTAACCATTTCCTTAGCTGCTCTAGGTAAGAGGGGAAGAAACTTCCTCAATGATTTGAGGGTGCCGAAGCATTGTCCCGCTAACTTCTTGATCTGGGAAGAGAACCGGAGATCTTCGTTGAACCAGATCCCAAGGTTTTTGACCGGCTGACCCGTGGAGATGGGCAGAGGATAGTCATCTGGCCATAGTGACTCCCTAAACTGAGGAGGAAAAGTCCCATACAAAAGAATTTCAGATTTTTCCTCATTGCACTTGAGCTGGGCAGAAAGGAGCCATTGGAAAACGGCTGTAAGGCAGGCTCTAGCACGAGCAGGGGATGAGTCATTTTTACCCCCATGTGAAGAGGAGCTGGGTATCATCCGCATAAGCGATGATCCGAGCCCCAGCTCCTCCGCCAAGTAAATCAGTGGGGTGACATATATGTTGAAAAGGAGAGGGCTCAAAGTAGAACACTGGGTCACTCCTGTGGTCACACTTTGGGGAACCGATGAGGACGGAGGCAGCCAAACTTGCTGAGATCGATCTTCCAGGAATGATTTAAGCCAGTTCCCGGCTGCTCCAGAGATACCGATATCCGAGAGACGGGCCAATAGCCGAGAGTGAGGCACGGTATCAAAGGCGGCAGAGAGATCTAATAAAACCAGAGCCGCTCTGCCACCAGCGTCCAAACACTCTCTGATTGCTTCTGAGATTTCAACAAGGGCTGTCTCTGTGCTATAGGTAGCTCTGAAACCCGATTGAGCTGGGTGGAGCAAGCCGGACACTTCGACAAAGTTGGTAAGCTGTTTGTTAACAGCTTTCTCACAAACGTTCGCCACAGCCATTAGAAGGGAGATTGGGCGGTAGCTAGCTGGAAGGGAAGGGTCCAAAGAAGGCTTTTTCAACAGAGGCAGGAGTTTGGCCTGCTTCCAATCTAGGGGAACTATGGCGGTCTGAAGAGACATATTAATCAAAGTGTTGACCTCTGGATTAACAACCTCAGCAACTGAGGCTAACAACCTGGCCAAACAGGGATCCGACGGGGAGCCGGACTTCAATGATTGAGAATAGTCAAGGAATCCTGCGAGGCAATACGTGAAAATGCCATCAGGGAGGGTAAAAGGGACGGGCCAGATGAAGGAATTTCAAGGGAAGAATTCCCTACAGGAGCAATAGTGCTGGTCTCGAAATTCGCCTGGATCGCCTGAATCTTATCGATGAAGAAACTGGAGAGTTTCTCACACTAGGCGACCGAGGCAGGTAGAGTAATGGTCTCATCGCTGGGGGCCAGGAAGCTCTGCACAATAGAAAAAATGTCTTTGGCATTATTTTTAGAGAGAACTATATGCTCAGCATAGTACAAACTCTTGGCTTGAAGTATGGATGCATAATATACTTTCTGTGCTTTCCTTAATGCCGCTTTGGCTAGGGGACAATATGACAATCTACAGCAACGTTCTAATTTTTTACAGTGATGTTTCTGCATTTTAAGTTCATTAGAAAACCAAGGTTTGGAAGGGGAATCTCTAGGTCGCCTATCCGACGAGGGGGGGAGGATAGATGCTCGACCGCCTGCGATATCCAACTAGTGAAGCTCTCCAGTGCTCCTCCCAAATCCCTGGTGAAGGCTGGCCGAGTCTCCGCCAAAGTCAAACTAAAGGCAATGGGGTCAATTTTGTGGGAGGGTCTGCCTTGACGATGCAGCTTATATGGGTGTAGGATCTCAATGGTCCATGAGAAATGGACCACAAAGTGATTGGTCCAGACTACTTTGAGGGGTTCTTTAACAAAGATGGGAAAGTTAGAACAAATCGGGTCTAAAATATGTCCTCCGTAGTGCGTGGGGGAACTGACCCATTGGGAGAGCTGGGCAAGGTTCAGCGAGTCGATAAACTCCAGAGTTTCCCCCGCCTCCGCACAGTCTAGATGGATGTTAAAATCCCCAAGAAGAAGATAGTGGGTGAAACATAGAGCACGCGGCTTAATGACCTCGTCTATGGCTTTCAAAAAAGCTCCTGCGGGTCTAGGCGGACTGTAAACCAATGTGCCGCCTAGTGTAAAATGGGGTGAAATGGTAATGGAAAAATCCAGCGCCTCCCCATCACCAATACCTAGGGTATCACCCCGATGAAAAGTCCACAGATCCCTAAACACCACCGCTACACCTCCACCTCTTCCTGTTTTGCGATCCACACGGGACATTTTATACCCCTCAGGGATAGCTAGTTCAATAACTGGATTAGAAAACTCATTAAGCCAGGTCTCCGTTAAAAATAATAAATCAAGAGACTCGTCCGAAAGGAGCTCGCAAATATCTTGAAAATGCCTAGCTAGCGAACGGGTATTGATCAGAGCAGCATGGATACATTTCCCTTTCGAGGATTTCAGAGGGAAAGTAGCTGGTGCGGCTAAATCTACACATCTGGGACACAGGCGGAAATTACAGCTCTCACATACCGTAGATAGATTGTCCAGAACCTCCCAGGAGCCAGCGCACTTACAGTGTTGTGGGCAAAGCGAAAGCAGCTCTGCACGACTAAGTTTTAGAGGAAGCTCTGGCTTGGGAAGCAAAATGGGCAGCATGGCTGGCCCTGGCCGCCTCCGGTACGCTGACGGGCGCAGACGGGCTTGCCTTAGGCGCACCAGCGGCGCGTCCGCTGCGCGTCCGCGCAGCGCGCATAATTATAGTCAAAGCCCCTAAACAACTAGAGCATGCACTACCTAAAATGGCGTCTCTAGTTGTCCACCCCAGAATATACAGGAAGAGGAATAGGTCCAGCCCTTCTAAAGTGTTGAGTGCAGGTGAGTACAAGCAGCAATGCAGATTCAAATTCAGAAAGCAGTTAGACAATTCACATTCCCATTTAAAAAGCGCAATAGAAAAGTTGTATTGAGTTAGCCTGTTAGTGGTAAAGAACTGCAGTGCCCATAATGCATAGTGTTTGCATATATCTGATCACAACAGCAAGCCACTTTGCCATTGGCTGCTTAGATTGAACCATATTGCCCATGATTCATTGCACTTGAGTGCTTTTTTTAAATGTATTCCAACAGGAAATGCCCTTAGTTGCCTTTTGACGCGACCAGTCGCGCTACGAAGAGGCTGAGTAATAGGAATCCCTAGCTCCTGTTTGAGTAAGTGTACAGCTTTGTACTTTGCCTAATACATTCTCGCTTTGAGCACGCGTTAAACTAAAACTCCAATGTGTTCCGTTACAGAAACGCGGAAGCAATTTGGAGTGCAACATTGTTTCGGAAGCAATTCTCGAAGTCAAAGCCTTAAAGAATATGGTCAAGGTAACGCATCTGACTTCTGTTTGTTTAAACCGCGTGGTTAGTTTGAAATGTTCTTAATACACAAAGGAGCCTAGTTGCTTTTCAAGCGTGCTCCGTCAGCGAATGCAAGCAATATTTATATTCCAATGCGTTTTTTTCATAGACGCAAGAAGCAGGCAACCTTGTTTTTAAAGTGACTACCGCAGATAAAGATACGAGCAAGGCCAAAGTACTACTACTGCTCAGGTATGCGAATTTATGTTTATGCGCTCGCTTCATCCACGTAGCAAAATATCTTTGTATTACACATATAACTGACAGCAGCTCTTGTTTAAACAGGGATTCCTTGAACTTCCTCCCTTTACGAATATATAAGAATCTCCCTGATGGTGAAAGTCGCATCCATCAGGTAATTTTTGTCCAAAAGAAACTTTTTGAGTACGCTTTTTTAGCTTTGAGAAGAGGAGAGTTTAAAAATCACCCACCCCCTTTTTGTATTATTTATTTTGTAGATTACGCCAGTGTTTATAATCAGAAGCCCTGATGAGAGCCCCTGAGTCACTCCTGGGTCTTGAAACGCGTCGGCATTTCGGTTCACATTGAGGAACTGTTATTTGTTTTACATCTACAGTTTAAGGGAATTGCAATGAAAATTTAACCCCTACTGTCTGTATAAATGTTCCCAATGTTTGACATTCCCTGATTTGATGAAATGTTTTTGAAAAGGGGTTGTCTGTTTGTTAATCAGAATTGGTGTATTAACATTTATGTCTTTTGTTATATGTAGTTATGTTATAAGCATATGCATGTTGTTTGATTTTCTGTACTGTATAGGTTTCTGGAATGAAGAAGTGTTTGTCTCTTTTCACACATCTACAAAAGAAAGAAAAAGATATAAAGAAAAAATATATATATCAAATGGTTAAATAAATAACCAGATCAAATAAAAAATGTTTACATTTGATCTTTGCTTAAAGTAGATAGCACGAAAATAAACAAGTAGTCAGGTCCCATTTTTTTGCATTGCGTATTACGGCCCTACCTGGCTCCTGTTCTTCAGGCCTAATCCCCTTTTTTTGTTACACCTTTTTAAAAGGGGCATTTTCATAAATGTGACTTAAAATCTGACTTTACCATTAAAGAGGATTTTAAATTACAATTCATTTGAGTGTAAACCGCATATCCCATTCGGTTTACAGTCTAAAGTTATTATCCATTAAATGTAATAAGGCAACTCTGTGCTAGGGAGAGCTAGGTCTTGCAACAGTGAAAAAGGACTTCAGGAGTATTTTAATACTAGGACATGTAAAACATAAGTGCACATGTCCTACTTTTTAAATACAATACACCCTGCCCTGTGAGCCACAGCCTACCTTAAGAGTGACTTAGCAGAATTTTGCCAGGTCAAAAGGACAGTTTAATACTGCACTACAGGCTGCAGTGGCAGGCCTGAGTCGTGGTTTAAAAGGCTACTCTAGTGGGAGGCACAATGAGTGCTGCAGGCCCACTAATATAATTTAATTTACAGGCTCTGGGTATATATAATACCATTTACTATGAGCGTACAAGCAAATTAAATATGCCAGTTAGGTGTAGTCCAATTTTTACCATGTTTGAAGGAGAAAGCCCACACACTTTAGAACTGGTTAGCAGTGGTAAAGTGCACAGAGTTTTCAAGCCAACAGAAAGTAATTCAGCAAGACAGGAGGGGTGAATGCAAAAGGTTTTGGGGAATACCACGCCAAGGATGTCAGGTCTAACATACAACGAACAGAAAAAAGATACAATGTAAATGTTGCAACTCAGATAAGTAACAACTTACTACACTTGAAAATACAGTTGTAACATTTGTCACCCTTATTACACATGATAGATAATCTGCACAATTGCGAACAGACTGCAAACGCTATGCAGGCATGATTTTATTGAGAACTTGGAAGAGTGCAATTCTCCCGCCCATATTTTGACTCCTAAAAATGCCGATTGCTGGGGCCGCATTTAGGAAGGTCACTGAACTTAATATACACACAGAGACTAGTAGATATCGCTCCTGGGTGCAGGTACTGCACCCCATAAACCATAAATATGTTTCTACCCACCAGTCCCTAGGCAAATAGGGTGTGAGCCCAATGTTCAATCTCCCTTACCTCAGCTCTTTCATCCATTTAATTATTCAGGAGTAAGATCTCCTTATGTATCGGAAAAGCATTGTTAATCAAGCCTGTGAATAGCCATGCCTTACTCCTGGAGATTCGAGTATAAAGTTACATCTAACTATTATTTTTGTTTTATTGTTTTATATTTGAGTTTTATAAAGCTCTGCAAACCACCTTAGGGTAGTAGTAATAATAGTAAAATATATTCTACTGATAGAGCCAGTCATCCATCCACACTAATGAAAAGGTGATAAAGGCTTGCTGAATATTCAACAGAATCAGAAGTGGGGCAAAAAGACAACTACTCACAGAATTTTGCTAAAAATATAGGCTGAGGTTTGAAATATTCACTAAGTCCAATATTTAGAGTTTGGTGGACAGGATACTCCATCAAAACGTGCCCAGGGCAGACTGAAGTTGCAGGCCCTACAGTGCGTCAAGTGTGAATGGAACATTCAGGGCATTAGAAAGACTGGGATCAACAAAACATTGTGTTTTTGAATTCATTGGAACATGTATGCTGCTCCTTGGTCATTGGATGATCAGATCAGGCAGGATGAAGGATAAGCAGTAAAAATAAGGGCAAAAAGAAGACTTTTCAGATATATGATAATGTTAGTATGGGACATATATAGTAAGTTACAGAATCAAACAGGAATTGAGATTGGTCCCAAACATCATGTCCATTTCCAGACTGTAATTAGGTATTCAGTTATGAATTAAATTTTAATTTGGCGAAAGGTACAGATCTTTATACATCATATGCAATCCATCCCAATACACCCCATCCTCATCAGGTGCATGCCCAAGACTGACATCCAAGGATCACTCTTCACTGGATCTGCTCTTTCTTAATGGCTAGAACACAAGCTGTCAGCCTGGCACCTTACTCCTCTGAAGTCTGCAAACTCATCTGTGGAGTGCCTCAAGGTTCATCACCCAGCCCCACCCTCTTCAATGCATACACAATCGCTCTGGCCAACGTCAATCTGCGCACACAGCATCAACATCCTGCCCTATGCAGATGACATGCAAGACCCCCAAATAAGACACAAGTTCACCGTCTCCATGACTGACAGGAACCTGGGTATAATCTACAGCACCAAACGACATGGCTGCACAAGTCAACGCCATCCCTGCATCCTGCTTTCACACTCTGAAGATGCTGAGGAAGATCTTCAAATGGCTCCCAAGAAACTCAAGAAAAACTGTCACTGAAGCCCTAGTCACCAGCAAGTTGGACTATGGGAACACCCTCTACATCGGAATCACCAAGCAACTTACTAGCAGCTCATTAGAACTCGGCAGCCAGACTCATCTGTTATGTACCGTATAGAGGCCCTAATGTAGACCCATTCATACATGCCCTAAAATGGACGTATTCATATTTGCCCTAATATGGTCATATTCGTACTTGCCCTATTATGGTCATAGCCGCATATGCCCAATTATGATCATAACTGTACATGTCCTATTATAGTCATGATTCCTTATATAGGCATGATCTTTCACCTACATTGGTCCTTGCTAGTACACAACGTGCTCTGAGGGCTGAACGTTATCTATCCTGTGGTTTTGAATACAGCAGGGTTTTTCCCAAACACAGGCCCACACTGTACTCCTCAATTATGCATGGCTCTCTAGGAATACACCACCGGCATAATATGCATGTACAAAGTTCACCCCTGACGTCTTCCTCATGGCTAACGACAGACCAATACAAACCATACTGAGGACTGAGACTCTTTAGGGTATAAATACACCACATCTTGCCCCGGTAAGACAGAGGGAACCGAGACTTCCATGCTGACACACTGACCAGAGACGCTAAGGCTCCAGCATGCAGTCGCTCCAGCTGACAGCGGTCTAACACAGCCCTTGCGGGGTGTCCAACTCGAGACCAGGACGGTGTCCCACACTCTCTCTATTCAGGTATGGGGGTTCGACTAAATCCTAGAAGGATTCTTGGCTCTTAGGTTTTAGACCTACACATTTGCTAGGTACACTCGGGTACATCTAGTTAGGCATTGTAGGAGTATGCACACTTGCATAATGCTTTTTATATTCATGTATGTATTCATGATTATTGCAATATGGTAGAACTGTTCTATCCCTTTGCTTTTATCGTACTGCTGATCATATATCTCTGCTATTGTCTGCTGGTTGCCGCAGCACATATATTTTACACTAGAATAACAACTGTTCAATAAATACTTATTGAAACGCCCGACTGTTTATTCTGTGTAACTCTCTGAGACAAACCGAATAAGTAGGCACGAGTGACTGAGCGAAAGGTAGTACATTGTTTCCACGATTCTGAGGAATTTGGGTTGTCATGATCTAAGGTTGCCAGAAACTAATCTCTCCCCGAGAATAGGAGATTCTAGTGACACTGTGAGCTAGCTAATTCACACCAGGCTAACATATACGGTGGGGGTGTTCAGAGTTATTCTGCCACCAAGCCCACAGTATATGTTATCCAAACGCGCAGGTCCTGCATGGGTACTATAGGAACTACACAACACATCCTCAACCTCTCACACAGAACTCGCACCATCCCACATCTCACCTCACCACAGGGAACTACACTGGCTCCTGATGCACAAACACGCTCAATTCAAACTCCTCAGACACAAATTCAAGGCAATACACAACTCAGGCCCCATCTAACTGAACAGTTGCATCTCCTTCCACCAACCACCCACACACCTCAGCTGTGCAGATATCCTCCTGCCACATATCTCACGCATACACAGGATCGGATCAGGAGGACAAGCATTCTATTTATCGCTCCTAAAGAGTGGAACGACCTCTACTCCACATCAGAGCATCCTCCTCTCTTCTTGAATCCTGCACGAAGCTGAAAACCTATATTTTTAATTAACCAACTTACAGTATGCAGGGCTAGGCACACACACCTGCTCGGCGCCAGGATACTCTCGCGGGTGATGGTGCACTTTACAAAAACACATAACACACTGTCAAAACATTGGATTCACATTTCATGCCCAGCCCTGGCCTCTTTGCAACCTGTCCAAAAGCCTTGATGTGACAAGGAAGAAATGCTATCAATTAGTTTTAATTTTATTATTTATTTCTATGAATCATTTCTCTGTAAATCTGATTGTCATAGGTGAGAAGTGAGCCATGGGTCAAAATGCAACCTGGATATTCTGTTCTACTGCCACCTGTTTGCATATAAAAAAAAACTGGAATGGCTGGAATGCAGTGAGATCTTCAATCCCATGAGCCCCAGTGCTGTGGCACCTTATAAACTACTGTTAATTGACGCACTCCTACCACATATTGATCTGAGAATGTTTTTTTAGCAAACACCACCATTTTGGCAGCATGCATAGCTGTGTTTTCTCAGAAAGTAGAGTTGATTTTTTTTTCTGTTTGTAGGCGTTGTAATTAATAGATTTTCCTGAGTTATGTTACTACACTCACAAAGAAAATGAACAATAGCATTGTATGTTACTTTAATAAGCCATCTTATAAAAGCTTTTCTCAAAGAAAAAGGATATTATTTTCTGTGGAAATTATACCTTTACCATATCGTGCTGTGGAAAGGCTTCAGGGCCCTTAGAAGTTTTATTACTAACATATCAATTCATATTAAAGACGTGCAGATAATTAATCTTGTGAGCATAACCTACTTCCAAAGGCAGGCAACATCAATTGTATTTTATGACATTTGTAATTTCAAAAGTAAAATGTCATTTCCTTAAGCATAATTGTAAACTTAAAATGGAACCTTTTACTTCCTTTATTACAATTTTTGACATGCTCATGTGTGTGCCATTTGTAAGCATTTGCAAATCAAAGGAGATGCAATGGGCCATATGTATCATGCATTTTACAGGTCGCAAATGGCTCAAATCGTGGAATCAGGCCATTTGAGACCGGTAAAATGCATTTTGGTATGTATGAATTCCAATTTGCGATTCGGTATACCGAATCGCAATTTGGAATTGCGAATACATACCGATTTGGTATTAGGATGGTCCATGTTCAGGGCGTCCCTTCCTAATACCGAATAGCAGCGGTATGTAAGAATGTTTTGCGACCAAAATGCAGCCGCAAAATATTCGCATTTTACCACCTAGTTGTAGTAGGTGCCCAGTACCGAGTACCTTCACTTCTTTCATTTGAAAAGGAGAGTACCTGGGCTTTTCAGCACTGCTCCAATACACATTTAATGGGAGAGCACAAGCACTTCTCAGGAGCAAACAGGTACTCTAAATAGTGAGTACCTGCACATCTATGTTTACATTTAAAGCACTGGTGGTAGCCCATTCGTAAATGGGCAGGGGTCCTCTAGGGACCCCTTCCCCTTTGGAAATAGTAGCAAAAACGTTTTTTCAGAGCAGACAATTGTCCCACGGATCACTGCCAGGTCTTAAAAATTGAAAAGAAAGCTTTTCATTTTTCTTTTTTAAATGAATCCTGTTTTCCTTTCAGGAAAACGTGCTGCATTTAAAATACAACTGTTGGGGGCGTGGCCAAGATGGCGACCCGATAGGACATCTCCTCGGGTCTCTCCGCTCCCGCCTGGCGTGGCTTGGCCCCATGTATTTAGCAGCGAAAAGGGGCTTCGGAGCCTGGCGATCGTATCTCGGGACTACGTGGATGCCGGGGGGGGGTCCTGGTGCTGGAATCTATCGATCCGGTGCAGCGGTGTGGCGACGATCTGCCACGACTGGTGGTGGAGAGCGACCGCCCTGAGGCAGCCCTTCACATGCTGGGGGACTAGAAGCGGAGGTGGCCATCGCTAATCGGACCCTCCCTGGGTCTGGGACCAGGGTCGGCCTGAAGCGGCCAAATTTCAAACACCGCTGCCGGCAGTGCCCGGGAGCAGAGCCCCGCCAACTGAGCTTCGCGGCAAGCGAAGAGGCACTTGAGAGCCTGCACGAGGCCCCGGCTGTGGGAAGGCTCACGGGCCCAATGGACGTGCTGCCTCAGCTTGACGCTGCACTCGGAGACGCGGCCCCGCGGAACTGGGGTCCGAGCTGTAGGAGATGGTGGAGGAAGACTACCTGGCAAAGACTGGAGGCCTGCAGCGGCAGAGGACCTTGTCGCCAACACCCCGGTAAATGCGAGGCGCCCTCGTAGCTTCAAATCGCAAACGGGGCGGCGAGTTCTCACTGGGGGCTCGAGGACTTTGCCCCCTTTCCCACTAATTGTGAGCTGATATTGCACACCCACCCACCTACCTCCAGAGTGCGAGCAGGAGAAGAAGCGCTGGGAGAGCAGCCCGGGGTAATCTTCGCCGGGACAAGGCCCCAGGGGACCGTGCAGGCCCGGAGGCCTGGGTCCCTTGTTGACTGCCATCACACTGCGGGGCGGAGACCCTGAAAGGGCCAGGAGCCGACACTGTAGACACCGAGGCCCATAACACCCAAAGACTCAACAGCTGCGGTGGTGCCCTGAGAGGCCTACACGAGGCCGAGCCCTGAGCAGAGAGGCGGGGGCACGCTGACTACAGCCCTGCTCTGCATGGAGCTGAGGCCTGACACAGCCTAGGGGAGTCGGCTTCTTTTTCTGAGCCCATATTTGGGGTCCCATCCTTCACAAACCAGTGCAGTGGTCGAGATCAGAGAAGGAGTGACCCTGTCGAGGAGTCCTTACGGGAGAGTTGGGCCCCAACATCACTACTCCTCCCAGTGGCCATTTGGAAGTCGGGAGTGGGATTGACACACCACAGCGACAAACTGGGCCTAGGTCTAAAGACGGACACATTCAGAAAGGAGAGCTCAGCGTTGCCTGGAGATGCCCCGGGGGGAGATATAGGCCCGCCACGAGGGGGGAAAGGGGATGGCCTGCGGGCTTCTCGAGCGGCGCCCTCCTGCCTCTGGGACTTCAAATCAAAGCTTGCTCCGCATATACAAGACAGAGGGCAGCAGCATATGGCAATGGCAGCCCCCAAGAGCAGAAAGGACAGAACAGTAAAAGAAATACTGCTCAAATCGACCAATTCGCAGCCTGAGGGTCTCCCCACAACGAAGGCAATGGAGGAGGCTGAGGGAGCAGGTGGAGTGGAGGCCCCAGTCAGCCGTTCCTTCTTGGAGTCTCTTATCTCTTCCCTTCGCCAAGACCTGTCCACCATGAAAAGTGAGCTCTTGGCGGACCTGCGAGAGGTGGGTCGAGATGTGGACTCTCTGGGAGAAAGGGTCAATACTCTAGAGGAACACAAAACTGGGCGTGATGAAGAAATAAAGAACCTCCAACAAGAAGTCCTCCGGCTACAAGAACAGAATCTCGATCTCCAGGCCCACACAGAAGACTTGGAGAATAGGTACAGGTGAAATAACGTCCGCATCTGAGGCATGGCATATGGAGAGGAGGACAGCAACATCGAAGCGCTAGTTGTAGACCTGTTCCGCTCACTCCTGGGGGAATCCCAGGACTTCCAGGTTAAACTGGACTGCACCCATAGAGTAGGCCCCAGGAGGGCGGCATCGGCTCCCCCTGCAGATATCTTGACCTGTGTGCATGACTATCACCTCAAGGAACACATACTTCGAGCAGCCAGCGGCAACCCCTCGTTCCAATATAAAGGCCAACAAACTACATTGTACCAAGATCTGGCAGCCTCTACTTTAGTCAAATGCAAAGCGTTCCGCCCCATCACTGCGCACCTTCGACAAGCTGGCATCAGCTACTCCTGGGGACAGCCCTTTTGGCTGATATTTAACTTCCAAGTGGAGCTCATACAAATTCGCTCCCTCTCAGCAGCCTACAAGCTCCTGAACATTGAGGAACCCATGGCCGAGAGGCCGCAGCGGAGTAACTCCAGCCTCCGGCACCGCAGTGGCCACGAATGGACCACTATCAAGCCGCCAAGCTCTTCGACGCGTCCGGACTCCGACACTATGGCCAAGGAGCGGCAGACTGTCCTGGCGTCATTGACCGGAGCTTCCTCGGAATAAGCTCTAAGGGACTGAGGAGAGACCCAGCGGGTACTCGCTTTACCCCTTGTTTGCCATTAGATCTGCCTTGATTCTAAGTATGGGGCTGTGACCGGGGGGGGGGGCAGGCGGATGCCGGCCATTGGTACCCTGAATTTCTTTCTCAGGAGTCGTAAGCTCCAGACATTGGACAGTTAAATGATATTTCTTTATGTTCGCACAGTTTTGTTGGGGTTTTCTTTTCTTCTTCGATGGATCTCCATTCCCACCCCCTTGCACTCTAGGTATTACACCGACGCGCACGCACCTTATTGGCTCCGGTCCCTGAAAATAAGCGCTCGCTTGCTTGAAGAGACCCCAGACACATATCAATGCCTTATCCTAGCAGCATATCCTGATCCTGGCCCACATACTGGCAAGCATTAAAATCCTAGCCCTGAATGTAAAGGGGCTTAACAATCCCACCAAGAGAAGGGCCATTCTGTCCTATTTGGAGAATTCAAACGCGCATATATGCCTACTTCAGGAGACTCATCTCCTTCACAGCGACACCCACAGATTGCGCTCCAAGGCCTTTCCACAGCAATATTTCTCTTCACTTCCCACTGAGAAAGCTGGAGTAGCCATCCTTATTTCTCGTAATTTCTTAAAGGGGTGGTGAGGGCGAAGGTATTCGAGATCAAGGGGCGGCTCCTGGTCTTTTCTGTGTCTATAGGCATGAACACGTTCACACTAGCTGCTATTTACGCACCCAACGAGGGCCAGGAGGCGTTCCTCTGTAGAGTGGTTGCGGACCTCGCGACCTCCCCAGACCGGCAGATACTTATAGGAGGCGACTTAAACACAGTGTTTAACAGCCAGATGGACCGGTCTGCCCAGAGACAGGGGCAGTCAGGGGCTCTGTCTGAAGGCGGGAATAAATGGCTACAAGAACTGGGGTTGGTTGACGTCTGGCGCTTCTTTCACCCCCACACAGCTGACTACACATTCTAGTCCCACGCCCATAAGACCTATGCTAGGCTTGATTACTTTATAGGCTCTCAATCCCTTCTCGCGCAAGCTAGTGACTCAAACATCGAACCCCGCACGCTCTCTGACCACGCAGCACTGACTATAACATTGACAATCCCCCCCCCCACTCCCAGGCCATCATATTCCTGGCGGTTGCAGGACACACTCCTCCACCGCCCAGAGGTTGTATCACAATTGACCAAGACACTAGAGGACTTCTTACTTTTCAATGACACTCCGGATACTTCTATTGTGTCCCTATGGGAATCGCTCAAACTAGTGGCTAGGGGCGACTTTATCGCCACGTCCTCGGCGGACAATAAGATCCGCAAGGGAAAGAGGGACAAGCTCTCCAGGCAAGCACTAGAATTGGAAGGAATACACAAGCGGACCGGGGCACCTCGGGTGTGGAGACAACTAGAGGCAGTGCGCTCCCAGCTAGCTAGCCTCGATCTCGATAGAGCGGAATATGCTGCCCTACGCTTGAAGCATCTGTTCTACACGGGGAGGATAGAAGCGGACGCCTGCTGGCCCACACATTGCGTGCCCAGCGTCAGGTAGCTACGGTCCAAAAGATATGCGATGCACAGGGCTTCGAGCATACCCGGGACGCGGATATCTCTCGCCAGTTTAGAGATTTTTATGCTGAGCTCAGCAGTTGTCAAAGCGAAACACCCTAAATTATCTTCAGGGACTAACTCTCTCCCGACTGACCCCGGACCAGACCTCCACCATAGACAGCCCAATCCGTATCGAGGAGGTCATCTCAGCCATAGCTAGGCTCAAACTCCTTAAATCTCCAGGCCCTGATGGGTTCACTGCCATTTTTTATAAGACCTTTTGCACCATACTAGCCCCGATACTAACTCGACTCTTTAACGCAATCGGGGATACCTCTGAGATCCCACCCACAATGCTCTTGGCATCGGTCGTCGTTCTCCCAAAACCTGGTAAGGATGGCCGGTACTGCGCCTCTTACTGGCCCATATCCCTACTGAACATAGATCTAAAGGTATTCACAGCGATCCTGGTGGCCCGATTAGTACCGCTGCTGAAAGGCTTGATAGACCCGGACCAAGCAGGGTTCGTGGCAACCAGACAATGCAGCGACAATACAAAGAGACTGCTCCACCTTTTGGATAAAGCACACCACCAGTCAGTGGAGCGAGTGATGCTGTTTGTCGACGCTGAAAAGGCGTTCAACAGGGTGCACTGGCCATTCTTGGAGGCCACCTTGGAGCGGTTTGGGGTGGGGGATCGCTTCCGCAACTGGGTGTTCAGCAGCTAGAGCCGTCCCTCAGCTACAGTCCGGGTGAACAGATATACAAGACAGGGCTGCCCGCTCTCTCCGTTGCTTTTTGCCCTATACATGGAGCCGCTGGCACAGAGTGCAGGAGAATCAACAGATCATTGGTCTTCAATTTGGGGGAGAACGCCACACCATTAGTCTGTATGCAGATGTTATTGCCACACTTGAGGCCCCCACGACCTTGATGCCGGCCTTCCTCACAGAACTAGAGACGTTCGCCGCTGCGTCGGGCTTCCGGGTTAACGTGTTCAAGTCACAGGCCCTGGGTTTCACTTTATTGTTGCCCACTACGGACGCTCTTAAGCATATATGTCCCATTCCAATGGACCAGAAATCTATACCATACTTGGCTATCAAGCTGGGGACCTCCATCCAGGACACAGTATCTCTAAACTACACCCATCTCCTGTCGCAGATCCGGCGGGACCTATATCGGTGGCAGCCATTCGGCTTCTCTTGTTTGGGCAGAGAGGCGGCTCTCAAAATGAGTCTGCTTCCCAAAATATTATATCTCTTCCAAACTTTACCTGTAGAGCCCCCTCCTGGCATGTTGAAACTACTCCAAAAAGAGTTCCTCTCTTTCGTCTGGGCAGATAAAAAACCCAGGATGAATAAGGACATGAGTTAAAGATCCCCCGGGGAGGGCGGCATGGGGATCCCCAACATAGATCGCTACTTCAAGGCAACACAGCTACAGGCCTTGCTGAAGTGGTCCCAGAGTGAGTCCGAAAAGCATTGGCTATTCATGGAAAGGGCCCTAGCTGGTCAGTCCTTGTGGAGAATCCTGTCAATTCGTAAAATCC
Source organism: Calotriton arnoldi (assembly GCA_963921515.1). Taxonomy (NCBI): domain Eukaryota; kingdom Metazoa; phylum Chordata; class Amphibia; order Caudata; family Salamandridae; genus Calotriton; species Calotriton arnoldi. The sequence continues at coordinate 55,880 of CAWUFW010011757.1, forward strand.
ATCGCCCTCCTGGGCTTTACAGATCACCAATCACGTGGGCAACCCTAAAGGCCTGGGATGCGACAACCACGCGAGGCGGCCTCACCACTTTCCCGTCGCCACTCACACCTATAACCAATAACCCCGACTTCTCTCCGGGTCTCGAACCGGTAGCTTTTAAACACTGGGACGGTGAAGGGCGCAGATCAATCGGCCATTTCTTTGGCGCAGAGGGTCCCTTGGCCTTTGAGGATTTTCCGCTTCGAGTTCGCATTACCCAAAACTGAGCAATACTACTACCAGCAGATACACCACTGGGTAATGCAATCCTCGACACACCCGGGAGCTGGGAGGTGGCCCACCCCTTATGAGAAATGGTTACTCTCTAAACAGTCCAATAAACGTCTCATCATGGAGCTTTACCATCTATTACGCCCCCGAAACAGCCAGCCAAATCCGCAGGTCGGAAGAGATGGGAGGCAGAGCTGGGGAGGACATTATCTCCGAAGGAGTGGGGGGACATCTATCACCGGGCTAGACACTCAGCGCGCAACATTGCTAGCATAGAAACCGCCACCAAGATAGCAACATATTGGTATCTTACCCCCCCTCACCCCCCGACTTCACAAGAGCGACCCTGGTCGCTCCCCAGGGTGCTGGAGAGGCTGCGAGTCGGAAGGCACACTGACCCATCTGCTAAGGCTGCACAGGTTGTGGTACGTGTTGGGTATGGAGCGCATCTCCTTTTCCTTCAGGGAGACGGGGCTTCTTTTGCTGGACTGTGGCACCCTTTCATAGCTCTGCTATGCGGTAAACATCCATTTGTACGCGGTCATTACACCACGTGCCATTACTACACAAGCGTTACAACGCATGCGCTGTAACAACGCGTAGCCATTTCTACGCATGTTATTACATCGCATGCGCTGTAACAACGCAAGCGTGGTAATGCGAACAACATCGTTGTGAGGAAACTGAGGCGTTTCCTCACAACGACTTGCAACAATCACTGCCCCTCTGACTACGCAGGAAGGAGAACAGAGGACACGAGGAGAGAGGGGTAAGAGTGGCTGATTTTAAGGGTTTAGGGTAGGGGGAGGGTCGTAAAGGGGGAAGTCTTTTAGGATTAAGGGTAGTGTTGTGTTTGAGGAGTAGTGTTTTATGGTTTAGTGTAGTGTCGGGGTCGTGCAGGAAAGTGTTTTGTTGTAGGGACAGGACTGGGGGTCGGGGGAGGGTTGTGCAGGGGATAGTGTTTTAGGGTTTAGTGTAGTGTTGTGGTGTTTGTGTAGGGTAGTGTTTTAGGGTTTAGGGTAGTGTCGGGGGGTCATGCAGGGTAGTGTTTGAGTGTAGGGACAGGACTGGGGGTAGGGGGAAGGTCGTGCAGGGGGTGGTGTTTTAGGGTTAAGGGTAGTGTAGTGGTGTTTGAGTAGTGTAGGGTAGTCGTATAGGGATTAGGGTAGTGTCGGGTGGGTCGTGCAGGGAAGTGTTTGCGTGTAGGGGCAGGACTGGGGCAAAGGGTAGGGTCGTGCTGGGGGTAGTGGTTGAGGGTTTAGAGTAGTGTTTTTGAAGTTTTTGTTGTGTAGAGTAGTGTATTTGCATTTAGTATTTAGCGTAGTGTTGGGGTGTTTAAAAATAGAAAAAATGCGATGTTAAACTTTGCGGTGTATTTCAATCCGATGTAATGGCACTTTTAATGCATTTGCAAAGAAATGCGAACTAATGGTATCCGCAATTATAAATTGCATAGTAACGGTACATGCGAACTAAAAACAACATTGTAAAAGTATACGTTGTTTTGGTTCGCGTTGTATCGACATACATTCCTCCTATGCTCCTAATTTAGAGAGCTACCCTGTCCCAGATATCTGCGCTTGTTGCGACTGCCCGCGCTGGTGCAGGACCCAACTCGGCCTCCAGCAACATAAGACACCCCGCAACATCCTTGCTCTTTCTTCTCCGTGGTTTGAGGGGCGGCGGTGGGGACAGGCATGGAGCAGGGGGGAGTAGAGGGGGGTGGGGGTAGGGAGGGGAGTTGGGATGTTGTTTTCTTCCTTTTTTCATGTCATGTCATATCTGTCTGCATATTCATCTGGCTCCCGACAAGGGGCATTGCACTGTTTATTGTATTTTGTTTTCACCAAATAAACAGATTTCAACCTAAAATACAACTGTTGCTTTATTTGAATGCAAGCACAGACATGGTGGTCTGCTGTACCCAGCAGGCCACAATCCCGGTGTTTTTAGCGATTCTCAAATGGTTCACATATTTCGACCAACTCATGAATATTAATGAGGTACGTCAATTGTGAGCCACTGGGGAATCGCTAAATGAAACTCATGGAGTTTCATACTTTAGGAATAGCGAATACCTGATTGCGATTCGCAGAGAATCACAATTAGGTAATCGCTATTTCCAATAATGATACATATGCCCCAATGTTTTTAATAGTCCTCAAACTTAATTTAAATTTTGTTCAGACTAAAACATACCTTCAGGCTTGTAATTTGATGAATGTACATAATAATATACAGTATGATATGTTTGGAGAACCCCCAGGTTACTATCATACATTCCATGTAGTTAATATGTGGTCTACGTTCTACAGTTTTGTTAATAGTGTATTTGCTGATGATATGCGGCATAGAGGATGAATACTCCCGTCCAGGTTCATTGAAAGCATACCCGAAAGTACACATCTGTTAAAAATAAAAACAATAAAAACTTTTTGTTCTGAATAAGAATTAACTGCAGGTGTTACAAATATGCAATGGTGTTCCTTGCTACATTTCGCTACATGCTAGAAACGAATGGTATTTTTGACTTTTCCTTCTGAAGTTCAGTAATCCTAATGGATTCTAATGGTGTTCCTCTTGAGAGAAAACCGTAGGAATCGTCCAGAGCGTACTTTGTGGAGAATACTCATTCCAGCAATTTTGAAATAAGTCAGTGACGTCATCATCACAAATTAGCTCCTTACACCTATTTATTGAAATCATATTTCATTGTAAAGAATCTAAGAAGTACCAATCTTGTGTACGAAAGATGGCCTCCATGGCCGTTTCATGCTTGTAAAGGATTTTCAGGGCTCCTTTTTGTCAAATACAACAAACCCCAAAAAAGCGCCAATGTATCTGGTGACGAGAGTGAAAGTAAGGTGTGTGACTGGCTAAAGATAGTGGAAAAGTTAAAGTCTGAGCAAGAACACTACAGACTATGGTATGTGGTGATATGTAGAGATGCACAAAATATGTAAAGCGCGGAAGATGCTTATAATCAAGTTGGTGGGGAAAACCAACAAAGGAAAGGAAACATTTTCAGAAATTAAAAACATGGTGGTTTTTGAAGTGGGAGCTATATGGAATCTGAGGAGGGCTCTTTATTGTAGTCAGGTCTTTGTGAACCAGAGAGTGAGGATGAATACATGTAAGAAACTCAAGCAGTAGAAGTGTGTTTGGACTTTGTAAGAGTAAAGGGTAAAGGATGAAGAGATGTTTAAAATGGTTCAAGGACTACGTGACATGAGTAGTGCTTGAGTGGCATACAAGCACAGTCCCACATGTATATTGTTACTATATAGAATTCAGGCACTGATTGATGTGCTTTGACCTTTTTTTTAAATTGTAGCTATTACCTAAAATATGCCAACAATCGTTTAGTATGATAATACTAAAGATGTGATCACGAAGGTGAAAAAGAGGTCTAAGATATTAGTCCCATAGAAATTAAATATTTTGAATAAAAAAGTGTGACCCCTGCGTGTAAAACCTCAAAACACAAAACCATAAGTGATAAACATTGTCACCCAAGTGTTGTGCAAATAGAAAAACCTCAAGAATTCTTGAGTAGAAACGTATGCTTGATAATTGCATCTGGCAATCAAAATGTCGATCAATCGCTTCTACCTCGGAGCCCCGAGGACAAAAGTCAGGAGTTGTGGACCAATTTTAGAAGAACCGAATAGTTCAATAAGTATCCAATAATATACAAAACATAATGTGGAAAGTTATGCTGGCAAAAAAGGAGAAAAGAAAGCAACTTTTCAACAAAATGACGTCCAGAACCACACACTCTAAAGAGGATCGTATATACAAGTCCAACAAGTAATATTTTGCCTAACTGTCTCGCTACATGCTCATTTAAACAGTGAGAGGATAACGCGTCATATACCCCTCTGCAAATTGCCATTACTTAGCACGAAGTCACACTTTAATGTTTCGAAAGAGGTCATTTGAAAGAGTCAATTGCAGAGAAAAGCAGCACATCATCAGCATCAGGTCCATTCATATTTTTAGGTCTTGAATATTCTCTAAGACCTTTTCCATTGCTTCTTGACATACTGATGCAGCCAAACTACTTGAAATACTGATGTAGACAAAATGAGAATAAATGGCATTTGTAAAACCTGAATGTAATGAATGCTGTTAGGTTTTTGGCGTCTCCACGCAATTTTATCTGATGGTACCTTGATGTTAAGTCACCACTGCCGCCATAGATATTATTTTTGTGATATTTGGAAGTAGGTGTTTGTCCACCACTACACACATTGATTTCATCCAGAACTGTGCACACTCTAATGCCACCACCTTGTTTGCATGCCAAGACCACAGGAACCATCACTCTGTTGCCTCTACTCTCTACATAATATCTGTCTCAATTTGTCTCTTTTGCTCCTTAGCCACTGTATTCCTGATGAGGATGATGGGTATTTTCTCATTCTGAATGTCTTATGTTGGACCCCTTGATTTAATTTTATTTTGTCTGTGTATCATTTTAAACAGCCTAATTTATTGGCGAAAACAACTGGGTTGGTGTAGGGATCTAATATTAATTTCAAATCACTTAAATAACCAGCTAATAATGAAATCTCCTCTAAAGATGCATGCACTTTCCCCTTTAAGTATCTGCCTTTGTATTTAACGTATTTCACAAAATATCCATGCAACTTTATTGGTTCACCCCTGTAACTTGCTAGCCAAAGGTCAAGCTTGTATACATTCACTTTTCGTTTGATACGTTTCCAAAGTATGTTTTTATAGACCAAGTTAACTTGGCTCCAGAGTCGAAAACATTTCTGCCTCACGTCCTTCTACTATTACTTTGTCTGTTTATCTTGTTCCAATTTAACCTGCTACTTGCAAAACAATATCCTCCACTCATTCTTTATCTCTTTAAGTTTCCTTTCATTTTTCGGTTACCAGCACACTTTCGGAAAAATTTACTCTTCCCACACAGCTTCAGTTGTTTTCCATGCTGACCGTGTTTCCTTGATTGCCACATCTGTGGAAAGTCATAATAAATATTATAGGCAGATTCATTGGCAGATCACCCTTAGATTAGAGACTTATGATTGTACACTCTCTTTACCACTATTCTTCTTCCTTTTTTTTCCCACACACGCCATACTGTGGTCAATGAACGTTGCAATTTGTAATAGTTCACTCAGTTTGGGATCGTCTTTTAACCATAGTTCTGTGACCTTCTCTATATTACAATCTAAAATAATCCTTTATCCCATTCGCTAGATTTTCCCTCAATTTGAAATTAGTAGCCAACTTCCTCATCTTGGTGCTCCCTTTCGAAAATGAAATCTTTCCAAGATAGAGCAAACGTTTAGTAAAAAGAAAAATGCAAGTCTCGTTTCCATATGCAAACATCAAACTCATTCAAGGCTTCCACTTCTTCATCTGTAAGTTCCAGTAAATTACAGTGCATTAGCAGAGGTATTTTCTCCTTTGCACTTTGGTTGATGCCACATTCCTTTCCACAGTATACAAATATGTTTTTCCATTTCTCATATTTTATCGTTGGTTTTTCAGGTAGAACTAAGAAAAAAACTTAGTGGATTACCATTTGGCATAGCATATAGTTGTTTCTTCACTTCTAGATATCAGTTTAGATACACTTAGCATTGGACCACTTACACTCTGGCCACAATAAAGAGATATTTAGAATAACTCTGACATCCACCTTGATACCCGATTGCCACTCTTCCGGCTCTTGAACTTCTTGAGATGGATTTACATTTCTATTGACCACTCTGCAGTAATCACAGTCCTCATTACTGTCTGCATCTGCTCGTTCCTGGTTGAAACCTCCCTATGTAAATGAACTTTTCTTTCCCTTATTTCTTTTTTAATTCTCTGTATTTACTTTTTACAAATTGAACATGCAGCTTTTTTTTTATTCACACAATTCTCACTTTAGAACATCAGGTGGCAGTGAAGGGTTCTATGAAAGACATGTCATTCAGCAGAGGTGGATGCACTGCATGTGGCACTAGCGCAGTTTTGCCACCACTTCAAGAGCAGTGGTTGCCACGATCAGGACCAACCAAAAGTGTGACACATTCCATGTTCATGAAGGTGCAGGCCTGCTTCCTGTTTGGTTTCCTTGAGCACTACATGCTAATTGTTGCCTGCCATGTGATCTGCTACTCCCAATGTCACCTGCAGCGCCACCTGTCTCACCTAAGGAAGAACTTCCCTGCTGGAGGGCTGCCACAACCCCACTGATACCCTCAAGTAAGGAAATGCACCGCCCAGTCATAAAATTGAATAATTGTTTGCTTCTGAACATAATCTGTTCGTGCCATTATACCAAAAAAGATCACAGACTTACTTCCCATACCCATAGACACAGTTTATTCTGGATTTCCTAGTTGATATTTTAAGTAGTACTTTGAAGCAAATGGTATCCTTCTGCAGATACAGCAACTTAATGAACAAGTGTGCCAGCAGGAAGTGTAGATTCATAGTTTGTAAAAAAAAAAAAGTAGCTGTGTTAAGGCATAAGTATAGCTTCTCCACACAGGATCCAGTCATACTCGCAGACAGAGTAGAAAAGATGGATTCTCCAAACTCCAAGTCAATCATTAATATGTTAATTTTCTATAAGTGCCTCATCCAAAAGATATATCTTCATTGCCCTCCAACAGTTGTTCTCCGTCAGAAATGGAGTTTCTGGTTGGCAGAGGTATGCACCCTGTCCAAGAAGGAACCACAGCTTTAGTCAGGGTAAGGTAGATGCACACTAAAAGATAACCTTTGCTCACCCTCTGGTAGCTTGCCACATAGCAGCCAGGCTTACCTAAAGAGGCAATGTGTAAAGTATTTGTGCAACACAGACAAACAGTAATGCAATGAAAACACCACAAAAATAATCCAGACAGGGTTAGCAACATAGGCAAGGATTTTATGAGTAAATTAAGACCAAAACAACAAAAATCCAATAAGTAGAACTGGAGTTATGCAGATGGCAGAGTCCAAGTGCTGTTGCAAGGTTGAAGAATGTCTTTGATGGTCCGTGACTTCAGAACAGGGGGCAAGCCAGCAAGCCCTTTGAGTCACTCTGGGTTCAAATGAGATGGGTCCAATCCTTGTCCTCAGCAGGGCAGAAATCAGCAGAGCAGCACAGCAGTTCTTCCAGAGCAGCAGTCAAGCAGAGTGGCAATCCTTGTAGCACAGCAGTCTTTACTCCTGGCAGAGCTCTTCACAGGTTCAGCAGTGTACTGTCTTGATAGGGTCAGAGCCCCAGTACTTACACCCCGTTGCCCCTTTGAAGTGGGGGTGACGTCAATGAACAGTCTTTGAAATACACACGAGTCCTTTCTTCCCAGCCCTGACACCAAACTATCAGTAGGGGGTAATCAGCCCTTTGTCTTGGATGCAGGGCACTGCCTACTCAGGTGTGTCAGCCCCCCCACCTGCCCAAGAATAACTATCAGAATGCAGATGAATGCAAATGAGTTCTCTGTCACACCCACCCTTCCTGTGTTTGTGGCTGACAAGAGGGAATGCACAAAGTGTAGCCGGAATCCACTGCAGATGTGTATTGGAGACAGTCTGCAGGTTCACAGAGCAGTAAGAGCAGTGACATTTCTAAAATAGTAAAGTTAAATCCAACTTTACCAGTAAAGAGGATTTATCATTACCATTCTAAAGATATAAAACATCAGACAGCTATTCCATTCTGATTAGGGATTACAGTTTAAATGTGTTTTAAGGAATTCTGAATGCTAGCATATGAGAAGAGTAGGTCTCACAGTAGAGAAAAATGAATTTGGGTGTTTGTCACTCAGTTGTGGCCAGCATGGCTCACGCGTGGGGTGGGGGGGGATAGACGAGTGGTTGTGAGGGAAGGGGTGGTCACGCGGAGAGTGGGGGTTTAAATAATAAAAAAATAAAAAAAGCTTACCTTTCCCGGGTCCCGCGTTTTCTCAGCTCCAGCTCCTGCTTTCCTGCCTCAGCAGGAACAGGAAGCAGGCAGCCTCCCTTTCCTCCCCTAAGCCAATCACAACGCTGCAATGGCAGCGTTGTGATTAGTTGGGACACCGACCACACAGGCGTCTATGGGGAGGCCATTTTCTCCATGTAGGCTGCATGCAGCCTACATGGAGAAAAGGGAGAGTGCGCATAACTGGTTTGGTCGGCCCCAGAGGGCCGACCAAACAGTCAACGCCCTCAGCAGTGGGCAAGCTACTCTTCCCCTGCCCTAGAGCAGACCCGCCCCCCCGCACACTCCCAACCAAACCCTTCTGCTTCTCGCAGTGCGAGAAGCAGAAACATAAAATGGTATTTATAATACCATTTTATGTTTCTGCTTCTCGCACTGCGAGAAAGCAGTGGGGCAACGCTCCTCCGCCCACATGGAGGAGCCGCCCCTGTTGTCACTACTAGGACATGCATAACCTAAGAGTACATTGTCCTACCTTTTACTTAAACAGCCACTCTGCCCTATGGGCTACTTAGGGCCTATCTCAAGGGTGACATATGTAATACAACGGGAATATAGGGCTTGGCAAGTAGTTTTAAATGCCAAGTCGAAGTAGCAGTAACCTGCACACACACACCCTGCAAAGACAGGCCTAAGACAGGTTTGAAAGGCTACTTGTGTGGGTGGCACAATCCGTGCTGCAAGCCCACTAGAAGCATTTAGGTTACAGGTCCTGTGTATATAGTATACCACTTTACAAGGGACTTACAAGTAAACTAAATATGCCAATTGTGCGTACACCAATGTTACTATGTTTAGTGGAGAAGTACATGCACTTTAGCACTGGCCAGCAGTGGTAAAGTGCTCAGAGTCCTAAGGCCAACAAAAAGATATAGCAAAAAGAGAAGGTGAGCAGGCAAAAGGTTTGGGGAAAGACCACCCTGAGCATGACGGGTCCAACACTCTCCTTATCTGAAAGATCATAGCACATCATTTGTAGCGGTCAAAATGGCCGAATAGGCATGAAGAAAGAACCTCCCCAGTAGCAATTGTTTGTAAAGTGGGCAGAGGGGCCAGTAAATCACACTGGTGGGAGTTTAGAACTCGCAATTCCACCTCTTTTGGTTTTCATGGATGGTATCTTCCAACCTGGTTTACTCCAAACTTAGAAATTGACTCTATTTAGTATACAGAAGTGAATTTGTAAGGAGTGGGCAAATGAAATGTTTGATCAAGAGCATTGAGATTTGGATAAACCTATTGCAAAAATCCTGTGCCTGTCCACATGGAATGCATATCTGACAACAGGCCTAGTTAAATAAGATTTATCATCTGTTTGCACTTTTTTCCATGAAATTTAGACACCCATTCACAAGCGAAAGGGACAAATGAATAATAATTTGGTGGCCTGATTTTATTGACAGCACAGTTCTTAAAGTTCAGCAATTAAAAGACACCAAAAAACAACAGCAGCAGGCTCATATAGACAATGGAAAAAATGAGACCTCACCAAATTCAACTCCCATACTGAGAAAACCACAATAAATATGAGACCTCAAGACGCATACAACCTCTACAACTGAATCTCTACTGCTTTGGATAAACAGATACCAATGAAAGCCACATTCAGGGTTAACCACATAAAGACCACCACATGGATTAATGACAACATCAAAAGCATGAAAACAGAACCCACATACTACAAAACAAGTGGAGAAAATCAAGAGATGGACAAGACAAAATCACTCTGTCACTGTAACAAAACCTACTGAAGAACCATCAGAAGCACAAAAAAACAATACTACTCAACATCCATAAATGAAACCGCCTACCTTCTAAGGAGCTCCACAAGAATCTTGAAGAATTCTGGGATCCAGAGAGCCAAAACACAGAAACACCACAATCTCAAGACATCCATGAAAAAATCTCCATAGCATTGATCTAAAAAATTAGAAAGAAAGAAAACTACCTTAAGGGAAACAGACACAACACTACCCCAACCAACAAAGAAAGAGATGAAAGCCATCTTCCACCACAACATACTTTCAATACCCTTTCAGAAAAAGATTTGCTCAACATTATCATCATAAGCAGACCATCAGGATCACCTTCAGATCTGGCACCTCCAAAAGTCTTTAAAGATATCCTTCACATAATATGTGCAGGGATGTTGACTCAACAACTCCCGAAATCCTCCTACATTAGATTACTCCTAAAAAAGGAAAACATCGACCCATCCGACCTGGCAAAATACAGGACTATATCAAATGGACCATTCTTAGGAAAAATAAGCAAAAGAGCAATGTTTACTCAACTTTCAAAATTTAAAGCACATAATGGCTTAATATCAGACCAACAGTCCGAATTCAGCCCAGGCCGAGGCATAGAGTCTGCCGTTAGATTCATTTGGGATGACCTCAAACTCACAGTGTATAAGAACAGAGTCGCCACCTTATTGCTTCTGGATTTATCAGCTGCATTTGACACTGTCCACCACCACATGCTACTACAATGATTAATCATCTCTGAAACGTGAAAATGAACTAAAATAGATTGCTCCTTACTTCAACGATGGAACAAAGTATAGTTTACCTACCACCTTTCACATCAGCTTCTCACACTTAACACTGAGGATTCCCTCAGGGTCCATCATATCCCCTCTGTTATTCAGCATCTACCTAATACTCTTACCAAATCTGTTTAAATCATTCAACCTCGCCTGTTACAAATATACAGATTATGCACAAATCATTCTAAAAATGCTTGGCCTTGAAAACCTCTACTACTCAAATCTTGATGACTGCCTTTGTGCCATAAACACATGGATGATGAGTAACCACCTAAAGCTCAACACTGCAAAGACTTAAATCATAACCTACAGCCAATGACAACAATACCGACCACCGCTATATTGCCAAGGAACCAGGGATTGCTTCAACAACATCAAGAGAAGTCAGACACTTAGGCCTAACCATGGATTTAGACCTATCCTTGATACCACATGTCAACAACGTCACAAAGAGTTCCTTCTACACAATTACATTATTGTGTTGCATCTTCCCATACTTTGGGTGCCAACAAATGCTACAAGAAATCCTCACTCTTGTAATCTCCAAGCTTGATTATGCCAACATCATATACTTTGGAGTGCCCAGTTTCATCATGTGCAAAATACAATAAGTCAGAAATACTTCAGCAAGAGTCCTTCTCCACCTTCACCCAAGAGAGTGCCTGTCTCCAGTCCTGTAATTACTCCACTGGCCACCCTGTAACAATGTTGAAGGTACTCGAAAGAAAACAACCACTTTACGTGCAAGTTAAATTTAAGCAATACAAACAAAACAGAATACTGCGCTTGAGGCTTGCACCACAAACCATCATTCCACCTTGCCATAAGAAATTTGTAGGAGGCACTGCTTCCTCATTACAAGCTGCCAAGCTCTGAAACTCACTACCAGCCAAGATTTGAAGTATCCAGGAACGTATACACTTCAGAAGACCATTGAAAACATTATTTCCAAGATAACTACACCATCCTACAACCCTAGAATTCAACCCCGAAAGATAATTGCACCTTCTAGCTCAATTTCCAGTTTACAACCCACAGATAGGGAAGAGTCCAAGCAGCACACTACTTTTTATATCGAGGTAAGCTAAGCATGACTAACCTATGGAAGCCTGGGAATTATATCAATCCATATATAACCCTTCTTGCCCACACTAAAACCAATACCATAATACTCGGCTGTCAGCATCCAACTGCAGCTTAATCATCTTACACTCACACAAGTAATATATATATACAGGTCTTGTCCATCTCCCATATTGTGCCAGCCAGTAAACTAGCCATCACCAACTGAACAGGAATGGAATAACTGATGACATCTGTCACATACTGCTCGACAATTAGAGGACTCTTATCTAGTCCACCACTGCAGGTCCCAACTAGCTACCCACTATGAACACTTCTTTACATCTCGCAATGCCATTAATACAACGAATGAGAGTAACAAAGTCCATGTCAGCAGACCTTCACCATCTCTCTCTTCAACCAGGCCTGCTCAAAAGCAAAAGCTTTAGATAAAATATCAGATTGGACAACCCAATGATGTCATCGACTAAGCAGACCATTATCTTAATAAAAATCATAAAAGAACTGCTCAAAGCTGCCAGCATACTGGAATAAATAAACTCTGCATCTCTCTCTCTCTCTCACCTCATTATCCACCACACTACTAAGCACTGCATCCCATAACACAGTAGCCACACCTCGGTGGTCATTATACAGTTCCAACATAGGTTCATAAAACAAAGACCACACCCTTCCAACCACACACCATATACCAATGCATAATTTGTATTAGAATGAGTATCAGTGCCCAAAGTGCTGCTCAGAAGCCCATGGCTGGAGCTATTAAATGTCAGCATGCCAAATACCAAGGCTGCATAGACTTGAATCCACCTTGGAGCTCCTTATTCAACTGCTAGACACTCCCAGCGCCTTGTGTCACTCTTATTGGTTACTGCTTTCTCCCTTGGTGATGGGTTTTCAGTCTTTCTCTCCCTCCATTCACCTTTGAATGTTGTCCATCTTTTGCTCTCCGGATATGTCTGATAAGGAAAAATAGGTGTCGGTCCTTAAAAATGAGGGCCAGTAACCCCCACCTGGAACCACCACCTCAAATTAAGCACTGTCCTAGAGAGGATAGCTTGCTGCCCATGTAGGCAAGTACTTCAGTGCCCCACATAGAGATAGTAAGTGCTAAATAAATGCTGCAATACAACACAATAGAGTGTTTGATAGTCCTACGCTTGTGAATGAGGAAGGCCTAAAGATGGTAAAGAAGTTTTGTATGACTTGCAATGTGCTGTCCATTCAAAGATACACAATCTTGTCTAATTATATGGCACAATTTCAAGATGTCCGTGCCAGAGCGAGCCCACTGCACATGGGTATAGCCTTGTTTCCTTCTGGTCATGCTTAGCCAATAATTCACATGTGTACATGATCTAATGCAAGCATTGCATTAAATTGAGTGCCTTGTCTGTTATGTGTGTGGGCCTCCGTATGTGCCTGACAATATACTAACTCAATGTATATTATGTGCGCAAGACAGTACTGTGGCTCATGCCATGTAGACGCTAAATAGGAAAAAGCATAGTGGGCATTTGCTCAGTGCCATTCATCACCTCTCTCCTTCATGAACAATGGCAGTGGTCAAGATGCAAGGATGAGCTACATAACTTTGCATGCTAGTGTGATCTCAGAGAGTGCAGCCCCACCCAAGCGATTTATCTCTCCGTTGAGCAGGGAGCATTGTCGGGCATACTTGAACGTATATGGGAGTAAAGGCAGACATTAGACAAGTAGCACACAAAAGTTCTGTCAATAAGTCCCTGGGGACAAAGATCATAAATTTCAATAGTTGTTGTCGTTCATTTCAGGATATTTCATAGCTGAAGTTGTTGTCTTGTGATTATGTTGCTCTTAGGTTTACGTGTAGGGAACGTTTGATGCAGAAATTAAGGTATTTGTTTGCCCCAATCCTACTGGAAATGGCTGCATCTCTAGTCTTTCCTTTTCATGTTGCTCTGTGCTACTGGATTTTCCTCTCTTGTCGAATAATATGGTGTAAAGAGGGGCTCACAGCATTAACAGAAGATGATACGAATCTGATCATTAAATCTCTTTATTCAATTCAGTCTGTTATTTGTTCCTCTGATTACGGAGGAGCTTGTCTCATCGTAGATTCTTCTTAAATCTAGCCTTTGGTGCCCTTTCTCCCCTCACACTTCCTGTCTCTTATCTGTTTATAGGAATTGGTTTCCAGTGCCCCTTACTGTATTTCAAAGTTTTCGTCCCTTGGTAGCAACCTAACACGTAATTGCACAAGCGTAGAAAATTTCCAATGCAAGTGGGGAGATTTTAACACATGAAAGCAAAAGCAATGTCTCTTCTGCAGTAAGCAGCTATCACGTTATGCATTAGGCACTGCAGGAACAGACTTGGCAATGTAAAATTAATTGGCAACAGCAGTAATACAATGTTTATATGTTCTCCAACCAGACATTTCTCCTTAGTCTAACCACATTGAATTTAAAATCTTGCAGTTAGCCTACAGATGCCTGCCTGGCCCCATCTGTTGCAGGAATTCACTTTATAGGAGCCAATATACCGAGAATACACTTTTTTACAGCTATATGTCTAATCCTTCTGTTCCAAGGTGCACATTTTTTTTTAACTGCCTCCTTTGTTATACATTTATGGAATGGGTTGCGATGATTTCCAAAGCCGTACACGAGTGATATGGCAGATACTTGTTGTAAATCTTATTTTTTGCACAATTCTTTATTAATATCGCATCCTATCCACAGCGGTTAATCGTTTAGTTTAAAGTAAACACCAAGGGCCTGATTTGGAGCCTGGCAGATGGAATATTCCATCACAGGCGTGAGGGATATCTCGTCTGCCCTATTACAAGTGCATTATATATCCTATGGCACTTGTAAAAAGGTGGATGGCATATCTGTCAAATTTGTGACAGAGTAAACTCAGTCGACAAACTCCAAAGTAGGCCCTAAATAGGATATCGAAACCGCATACAGCATGAGAAGTTATACAGTTAAAGGAAAGGCAATCTAGAACATCTGACACAGGAAAAACATGAAACTCTGTGGTGTTCTGAGTGCTCTGGGAAGGGGAGACGAACTTTATGATAAATACAATGTAAGAGATTGCCTAAAAAATAGAGAGTAAATCTTTCAGCGAGTAAGAGGACAGACTGGAGATCTGGGCCATAGGCTGAGCTCTTTCATAAATCAACCATATTAGAAGACAACAATGATTTTAGCCCAGTGGAACCCTATTATATTAAACATCCGAGTTACCAGGTCTGAATTGGTCGCTAAAGGTATCGTCGGAAACTGCCTAATTACAGTGCAACACAGGCGAAGAAAGAAAAGCCAGGCAGGCCTACGCTCTTCAGGGAAATTTAAGGTCTCACCCAATATTTTTTTTTTTTTACTAACGTTATATATGGCTATTGTCCAAATGCATTGGTGAGAAACTGTTAGTTTTACGGGCAGTTTTGAACTGGAACTGAAGAAATATTCAGATTATTTAGCATCTAGAAGATTACTCGTGGGAATGGCTGCTCTGCTGTAGCACATCAAGCATGTGCATCAAAAATGTTTGAAACACCAGCAGTAGATGGATTGGGAATCCCTCAGCCCAGGTGATGCTGCTAGTATCCCCTGCCCCATAGCTTGGTCTAGAATTCCCAGTGTCCTCAATAGCCCAGACAGGCAAACAGAGGCATATTTCTTCAATCCAGTGCTCCATTGGAGCTGGTGCTTGCAGATGGGGTCCAAGGGAACTAATTTTTGGGGACCGGTATTTATTTTTCACCATCATACTTTGACCCTGAATAAGAGAGGGAAAGGCAGGAAACGGATATAGAAGGAGGATGAGAAGAGTGGCATATAGGGAAGCAGGAATGAAAAAGAACATGCAAGAGTGAGGTAAATGGGCAGGTAAAGTAGAGTGGTGGCTGAACGAGGTGGAATCAAGACTGGACAGCAGTGGTATTCAGCATCCCTGGCACTTGTGCAGTGCACGTGACTGACTTCCAAGAAAAAGTTTGGGCCCCGGCCTTTATTCTTTTAAAATTGATCACTGTTGAAATCCCAAAAAATCTTGTTGTTCGAGTTATCATCAAATACTCAGAGAATATAAAAATATTCTTGAAGTAAACATGGAAGTCTCACAAAAAATATGGATGAAGGAATTTCACGGTTAACATTTAAAATGTAATAACCACTTAAATTTGTCAGTAATGGTGGACAACGCAATCATTGCTAGAATGGGGCTAAATGAAAGAAATGTAGTGAGATTTCACAAAACAATTCCAAAGTTTAACAAAAGTATGCAGAATTATGCTTTCAGCATGAAATGTGGTTGCTGTACTCTTGTGTACCCTTTTCCAAATGAGGGCCTGCCCCACATAAATAAAGTCATGCGAGATATCAGCAAGTGACTAGTTAGAGTATAAAATGTCTCTCATCTAACAAAATTTGGGACTTTAACAAATTTTGCCAGCATGACTTAAATTTTTGTGAGGCCTAATCATAACTCATCCCCAATTTCCTGCTTATATCCTTACACATGTCAGAGATGACATCACACTTGAAATTATCAAAGACAATATTGATCAAATCACCACACATTATTAATGAAAATCTGTATGTATACAAACTGGTCGGCATATTTTTTGTTAGTAAATGAGAGCATGTATTTTTATGGACACAATACATAAGAGATAAAATACTGCCTGCTGTACATTATGATATTGCAAGTCAAAGAAGAGTTCCATAACCATATAGAAGAACAATGCCAAAGGCCAAGTTCCTTTATGAGGTTATGGAACTCCGAGGTGACTTGCAATATCATTATAGTGTACAACAGGCGGTACTTTATTCCTTATAATACAGGGTCACACTATCACCTTTTCCACAAACCTCTTAAAACCTTGGTCATAGCTCATTCATATGAAACAGAGAGCATGTTTGCGACCATGAAGAATAAAAATAGAACTTCTAGTCCAAAATTAAACACATCAAAAACCTGTTAGAGATTTGTTGCAAAAAGATATTAGAAACAGTTCAATACAAGTCAGATAAAAAATAAAAAGCTGCAGTAGCTCGGAATTTGCATAAACATACAGAAAGATTCAAAAAAAATTATAATTATTTGAGTGCAAAAAATAAACATGTTCTTTCTGCTTGTCACTCTAAGCTCGAAAAATAGAGCAGAAGAAAGAAAAGCAATGTTTTGTCTTTGTTGATTTAAACATTGCTTTAACTATGCTCCATGACCTCAGCTGCTGGCTCTGGTGGCAAGTATTGTGACGGAAACACACAAAAGGTGATGGGAGGCTGCTTGCATTAAGTCAGACCAGTGGCAATAGCTCAGGGTAGCACTCTCCTAACCCTTCATTCTTTTGCATATGGCTGGGTCCAAACTGAGGAGGCATGGTGAGCAAATCAGTCTTGACCCTCCTCATGTGAACAGTCCAGCCCAAACTGCCAGATCAGGTCCTCCTTGAAGCATGAAGAGCAGGGGCAAGAATTATTTGCATATGGCTGGGTCCAAACAGAGGTCAAATGATGACCAAAATAACGATGGGTTGGGATGCTACCCCGAGCGATTGTCAGTTGTTAGACAAATTGCAAGCATTCCTCCCATCACCTTTCGTGTTTTTCATGTACCGCCCTAACTGGCAGGGGTATGTCCAGACATGGGTCCCCTGCTCCCTTTGTCACTGGAACCAAGCTGTACCTGGCTGATGAGCCCATAACTAGGGCAAAACTGATCCAGGGTTGTTTGTGTTCTGGTTCAGGGAGGACTTAGCCTGGCAGTTCAGGCTAGATTGTTCTCCTGTGGAGCAGGGTCAAGACTGATTTGCATATGACTGGGTTCAAACTGAGGTGGCATGATGAGCTAAAGAGCAAAGGACTGGGATGCTACCTCGAGTGATTGCCAGTGGTTAGACAAATTGTAAGCATTCCTTCCATCACGTTTTGTGTTTTTCATTGGCAGGCATTGTTACATCAGAACCAGACTGTAATAACTAAGTACAGTTGAATTCTGATGTCTTTTCTTTACAATCAGTGACTGGGTGTGTCACAAGTCGCCGATTATAAGGAAATTAGAGAGAGATGTTTATTAAGGGATTGTAAAATCCCATATACTATGTAGTTCTTTTGTACAGTGATTACTTCGGCCTTCCAGTACATTTAACAAGAAGACTGCAATTGGTGCAAAACCAGGCTGCTAGACTGATCTACCATCAGCCGAGATGGTGCCACATCACTCCCTTAATGAGGAAGCTGCACTGGCTACCAGTAACTCAACGCAGTGCATTTAAGATTGGATGCCTTATCATTAAATCCCTGCACGGCACCTGCCCGTAATTTGTCTCTACCCTCACCCAGAGGTATATCCCTGCTCGGAACCTGAGGTCATCCCACCTTAACTTCCTGGTTATTTCCACCTTTAAAAGGAAGAGATTAGGCGGATCTAGATTTGCTGTTCTGGCCCCTCGCTTTTAGAACTTAGTCCCTTCAAACATCAGATCCTCACTGTGTTACCTTCAATTTAGGAGACTCCTAAAAACGTGGCTGTTCTCCCAAGCTTATGAATGAATCAACGAGCTGCAGGCTATTCCCTATAACCAATACCAAGAAACCGTATGGTGTACGTGCGGTATACAAATATTTTGAACATAACACATATTTGTTGTACTATGCATTGAAGTGACTCTTATATTACACTTTATACTTTTTTTCTATTTAGTATTGTATGGTGGTGTTCCAGTCTCCTATTAAAGTGTAATTCCAATTCCATCCTTGGGTAAACAGTAATGATGTTTTTAGTGCTGTTACTACTGCATATTTTTGCCAGTCTGGAATTAGGTTTGCTTAACTGAGCTGAAAGCTTGTTTCTGTTTTAGCATTTACTATGTGAGGCTGTCCCAGAGGGACAGTTACTGCAGACAAAATAATACCCAAAAAACAAATACCTGATTTTTTGCAAGATTTGTAGATCTTAATTCAGGTTCACAGATTTACCTGCATATTTCTTTTTCTCAAATCCTGGAAAAATTAAAAATTCATATTATGTATGGCAAAGATAGTGCATGAGGAGTGTTTTTCGCGGTGAGTAGTGCGGATCTAGGGACTCACTGTACGAGGGGCCATTGTGCACAGCCAAAGGCTGTGCACAGCTTTGTTCAGTGGCACATGCCTGGTAAAAGGCTGGGCTAGCGCGGGGCCTCACTGCAGGCACAGCTCAGCACTCAGAGGTCATTCACAACTGTTTTAGTGGCACAGAGGCATGCACAGAGCCTGGATGCAGGTCAGGCTCTGTACCCTGAAAGGTTTTTAAAATGCCAAAGACTGTGGATAGCTGGTTTAGTTGCGCATGGGCTGCACCCAGAGTATACTAGACATGACCAAAACCACTGGACTTGGTAATGTGGAAGGTCTGCATAGGACCTGGCCAAAGACCAAGTCTTGTGACCAGTCACTACTGCACACAGATATACGCCGTATCCTGTTGGGGTTGGATGCTCACGGGTTTCGCTGCAGGATCTGGTAATGGGGCTGGCCTAACAGCTAAGCCCCTTTGTTCAAAGCTACAGGCAGCAGGGGATGGACATGCAGACGGCTGGTAACAGAGCCTCCATAGTCCACACATACTATGCACGTCCAAATGCCATGTGCAGTTATGTTAAGTTATGTTAAGGGAAATTTATAGAGCACACATACACCAACAGGTCTCCTGGTGCTGAGTTAGTTAACCACTGTCATCTGAACCCACATATAGCTATAAGCTTGAGTAAATAGCTATGTTTTCAGCATTTATCTAAAGCACATGTAGTTTGCTGCTTGTCTGATTGTGATGGGCAGAGAGTTCCAGAGTTGGGGGCCTAACATGGAGAACTGTGTCCCTCCCATGATTTTGCGTTTAAATCTTGGGACCACCAGTAAATTCATTTGAGCAGATCTGAGATTGCGTTTCGGGGAATATCTATGGATCCTTGCAGATAAGTACTTGGGACCTTTGCTGTGGATTGCTTTGAAAATAATGCATCCTTTTTTAAACATGGAGCGCTGCGCCAATGGAAGCCAATGAAACTCCATCAGAGACTTCGTGTGGCAATATCTTGATTGTTGGAAAATGATTCTTGCTGCTTGATTTTGTACCATCTGAAGTCTATGATTTTGTTTAATAGGGAGACCCAGGTAGAGGGCATTGGCGTAATCAATTCTGGACAAAATCAAAGCAATAATGATTAGAATGCTGGCCTCTAGTGAAAAATCGTCTAATTTTTCGGAACTTCCTAAGTTGAAGAAAGCAAGAGGACGTTACCATGCTTATCTGGGGTTTCATGGATAGGTCCACATCAATTTGAATGCCAACATTTTACCATGCTCTTGGGATTAGGTGGGGGACCTAACTCTGTTGGCCAGTAAGCAGGAGTCCAATAGTTTAATTCATTGTTGGGGATGACAATCTCCGTTTTGTCAGAATTAAGTTTTAGCTGGTTGCTATTCATCCAATCTCTGATGAATAGCATAATATTCTGAAAGAAGTCCTTAGAGTCCGATGTCTCATCAATTGTAAAAATCAGCTGCATACCATCCACATAGTTATAAATTTTTACCTTTTTCTGTTAAAGGGCTGGGTGCATGGAAGATTGAGCAGAGACCCTTGCCAAAGGCTACATCTGCCAGTCAGCACTCTTTGAACAAAGCCAAAGGCCATACACAGTGTGGGGGGGGGGAGCAGGAGGTGGGGGCTCGTCATGTGACCGAAGGCTGGGCTTGGCAACCAGCGCACACTATGCACAGGTTTATTATAAAAGGAAGATGCAATATATCATCAAACATTTGCTATGGAAGCTTTATTATGGATGAAGAATGTACACCTTTTTAAGACTGTATAATTTTTTGTATAAATATATGTCTGTCATTCATCTAGTACATTTTGTTTAATAACTAATAACACAGTGAAATGTGTGTGTTCATGGAAGGAAGCAAGATGGCGGCTGGCTGAGGCAACGCTGAGGCATTGCTAACGATGCTAGCACCCTGATCCATTGCGAATCCCCTCCCTGCAGGTTGAAATGCATCCACCACCAACAGAATGCTAATGACGATTTTGGATGGCTTGCTGGGCTTGCTGCAAGAAAGTACCTGCCACTGTACTCCTCCCTGCTTCGTGGTACTGAGGCAGCAGGAACAGGAGCTGAGACGTACCTGTCAGAGGATATACGGGACGCGGCAACCTGAGTTCTGCGCGAGCTGCTGGTCCACCGCTGAGGTATATGGAGGTGCACTCGCTGGTAGGAAGCCGAAGGGTCCCGCGGCGGCAGCGGTTTTGACCCGGGGTAAGGCGGCGGTTGGCGTGCAGAGTCCAGCTACGGAGACATTGACGGAGGTTTGCGGAACAACGAGAGGAGCTACGCGGCAACAGGGACGCCGCGGGCAGACTGTAATCCGGAAAGAGCCCGCTGAGAAAAAAGGAAAAGGCGAAACGAACTACCAGCATAAACCTGGCCCGACGATCGCGGAACTGTTCTCGGGAATGAAGATACCCGATGTGGCAGGCAAGGGTCTGCAAGGCGATGAAACGCCGGATGAAGGACTGACTGGAGACGTGTCCCCCCGAGTATCAACTCCACAGGTAGATACACAAAAACTGGCTCAGGTAGTTTTGGGACAGTTAGAGAAAGATCTGATAGCTGATGTACCCCCGACCCGGAGCGAACAGATGCCCGGAGTGACAGCCCTGTACTTGTAGTGCCTAATAACCTGGAAATTGTAGGGCCCACAGAGGTTGTTGAAGCCATGGATGATGCTGACCAAGGCGGGGAACTGGGTCGGCTGGAGAATGCTCATACGACTCAGGATAACACTATTGCTGTTGATGTTGATGCTGCAGTGAGATTGGAGTTACAGCCAACTAAAGAAACAATATCACCGCATGTGGTATGTCCTGCGAATGCTGTAAGGAAGCAGGAACAAAGAAAGGGGGCGATTTCCATTATGGCGGCTACTAAACAAAAAACTAAGAGTAGGGTCAAGCCTAAAAGTGGGAATAAGAAACTACAAGAAAGTATTAAGCGGCAGGGGTCTAAGGCTAATAATCCCATTAAAGCAAGTAAACAACGACTGGTTGCTGATAGACGGCAGATGACTGATATAGAGAGGGAAATGTCAGAACCCTTCTATTCTTTATCCGATGATACAACGTCAGTGGAAGACTCCTCTATGATGCTGAGCTCAAGTGGAGAAGAGAGTGAGTCTGAGAGCAAATCGGATATTACTGGTCAAAACTCTGCCACAATCAGAAGGAAGGGTAGCCAGACACCCACTCTCCCTGATCTCGAAGGAGGACATGAAACACAAGAATTAAATTGGGACTACACGCCCACTAATCAACTTATTGGCATAATGGGAGAACGACTACCTGGGCTGGAAAATAGCTTAAATGCAACCTTAGACACCATATTGCAATCGGTGTTAGCTCATCGCGAGGAAAGTAAACAAGAGAACAGGCGGACACAAACAGCTATACGAAAGATCCAGGGGTCAGTCCGAAAAATTGCTAAGGTATGTGGGGAGATCTCGGATCGGCTTTCGTTGCTGGAGACAAGAACAGAAAATCTGGAGACGGATGTCGCGACAGTTCAAGCAGAATCCGAATCACATGAGGCAAGATTAGCCGACATTCAGTGGAAAATGGAAGACCAAGAAAATCGCCAGCGAAGGAACAATTTAAGATTTTTGGGCATTCCAGAAGATAAGGGGGGGACAGACATGCGCCTCTTTATGGTTGATATATTGGCAAAGGCCTTCCCTGAGGTTACGGGTTGGAACTGGGCGCAAGAAATTCAGAGAGCCCACCGAATTCCATTAATAGCCAAGCAACATAGTGGAACTGATGGCAGGCCTAGAGTATACTTCGGTAATTATCTTCTTAGGCAAGCTATATTTGAAAAAGCCAGACCAGATAAGAAATGTCAAATAGATGGTTTGGAATTTTTTACACGCCCTGATTTTTGCCATGTCACTGTAGAGAGGCGCTGGCGCCTACGACAGATGATAAATCAGTTTCAAGAGAAAGGCATGCAGGCTTATCTTATGAACCCAGCTAAATTGAAAGTTGTGGTAGGAGATAAATCTCGCTTTTTTACTTCGGAAGTTAAAGCTAAAGAATTCCTAGATGAATTAAATAAGTAATAAGGGAAATTTATGAATTGGCAAATAATACATGGTCTAAGCTCAACTCTAGCTAGCTGAGGGCTATGAGGGTGGGTGTAGGATGTGCGTTATGTTTAACTGTGGATTGATATAATGATTATAACTAATGTTATTGTTGCTGATGTAACGGAAATAAGAGAGGGGGGTAATGGATTGGGGATGAGGCTTCGTTTTCATCTTATGCCAGACCTAGGTCTGGAAGCTTCTAAGGGGGGGGGGCAGGAGAGGGTGGGGAGAGCTTGGGGGGCAGGGAGGGTGGGAAAGAGGGTTGGGCTTGGGAAGGGATAAAAGGGGGGAAAAATCAAGCAAAATAGATGAAAATAAAGGGGGAAAAAAAAGAACAAAGAATTTTGAAAATGGGCAATTTAGATGGTGGACTCTAATAAACTGGTATGGATAAAATACGGGTTTGCTCGGTAAATGTTGGAGGGCTGATCAATAGGAAAAAAAGAGATAGGGTATATGAGATTCTACGGTTCTGGAACCCAGAAATTATATGTCTACAGGAGACCCACATTTCATGGGCCAATAAAAAATATCTGCAGATAAGGGGCTACGAAATGATAATATGTTCATCACAAACGACAACGATAAGAGGAGTCGCAATATTTATGCGGCATAATGTAGGATGTGTGAAACGTACACTGGCGGATAAATGGGGCAGATGGGCCATTGCTACATTAGAAACAGGGGTCACAATAGTTACTGTTTATGGCTCTAACCAAGACGATCCTAAAATTTGGCGGGACCTTGAGGTTGAGCTGGCAGCTCGGCCAACTCCATTAATAGTATGTGGAGACTTCAATATACATCATGGGGTTCTACGACAGGATTCCTCCCAGTATAAAGGCAGGAAACCACAGGTCCACCGGGCCCTAAAAGCGTGTCAAGAAACGCATGGGTTGTCAGATGCCTGGGTACATAAAAACACTAACGATCCTGGATACACATATTTTTCACATCCAAACCAAAAATATGTACGCTTAGATTACTTTATGGTTTCCACCTTGATGTTGGAAAGAATGGAAATAAGTAAATTACCCCAAATTTTTTCAGACCACAATCCATTGCTATTGGAAATAGACTGGCAAGATTTAAAAAGATTGAAATCGCGACAATGGTTATTTGATCGCAAATTATTAGTAGAAGAAGCATTTAAGTGTCATATTAAAAGATGGGCTAAAGAATATTTTAATATGAATAGATATAGTGCCCCAAGGATTATTGTATGGGATGCTTTTAAAGCAGGATTACGTGGGGAAGTAATAAATTATGTAGGATATCAGAGGAAACAGCGACGTAATATGGTTTACATATTAATGACAAACTTGGCCCAATTAGAGATAATGCACACTGAACAGATTGCACAAGCGGGGCAGGAGGCACTAAGAGAACTGCGGATTAAAATAGCAATTACCAAAGCAGAAATAAATAAACTATTTCAGGTACAGGCTGCTCAGACATACCAGGCACATCAGAAGGAAATGTACGAATATGGGGAAAAGGCTGGTAAATTGCTGGCCCTTCGTACTAGGCAGAGAGTGATTAGAAATAATATAAAAAAAATACAGAATACTGAGGGTCAGCTTGAGATGAATATGGATACAATTATAGGGGTTTTTGAGCAGTTTTATCAAAAACTATATCAAGATGATCAGATGGACTTTTCCCAATCACTAAGTGAGGTAAGGGATTTAGGAATGAGTAAGATCGAGGAAAGAATGAAACTAGAATTGGAAGAGGAATTTACATTGGAAGAAATAATAACTGCAATAGCTTCCCTATCTTCTGGAAAAGCCTCGGGCCCGGATAAAATCCTGATTGAAATTTATAAGATGTTGCAGCCAGAACTGGCTCCATTACTACATGATTTATTCCTGGATGTACAGTATCGGGGTATCCCACCTATTCGTGCGATGTACTATAGTAATCAAAATCTGCCCAGAATGTTGGGAGAGATTGTTCTGGGCTCATTTTGATTACGCAGAGATGCGGGTTTAGCGGGAAAATGTCAGTTATTTGTTAAATTGGGCATGGTTTGCTTGTTGTAATTTTTAAATGAACGCATATAGATTTGGGAATGTAAATTAATATCATTGTTTTAACATTTGTAGTGAACCCCTGAAGAAGGGCTAAATAACAGCCCGAAATTCATTGGGTAAAAAGAGACCTGATATCGAAGATGTTTTACGTATATATCCTGCATCAGAAAAAGGCCTGGATGGGCATATCGGTTGCAGTTGAAATTGTTGTATACTAAACAGAGCCACACATGTAACAAGAGCAAGATTTTTGGAAGAAAATGACATTTGTAATAAAATTGGATTAAATTTGGACAAGCTATAAAGTATGTTGTGAGTGAATCACGGAGATGCTGTGTGTCCGTTGGGAGTGTAATTACGCTCCACTTTTTGATGGTTTCACAAGTTTGGTGGTATCTGGGCAGACCACATCACCGGGCTGCACGCGAAAGGATAATAGAAGGAATAAATTGATAAAAATGGAAGAAACAGGTGTGCATTTGGCTACCTTTTGAAATTGCACTGTTATGACACGCCATCACTGGTGATATTTATGATGTCTTGTCCTTCATGTGTAAGGTTATAAGCAGTGTAATAGAGGTGGGTCATGGTTAACCACAATTAGTCAATTTCTGTGTTTTTTTAACAAAAATTGCAATTATACCACTGTATCTGTTTTTCAGTGAAGTTCAGTGTTTTTCTGGGACAAATGCAATATCCTATGAGCAATGTTAACCACAACTTAACTTTAAAAAAGGTTAATAAGAATTCTTTTCATGATGCACTGCATTTAGCTTCCATTTTTCCATTTGTACTGTGCATGAACTTCAAGCATGTGCTGTGGTCTCTAGGCATCAACCCCCGGTGCCACCGACCTTGCAGCACACTGCATTTAGACACGTGCAGTGGGCTCTGAGTGCAGGGCTTAGCCCCTGCCAATGAATCAACTGCATATGCCTACAGCCTTGCTCAGTGTGCTCTTTGCACAGTACTTGACCTGGAACAATCCATTTATCCACCCCCATGTCCACAGTGCCCAATGTGGAGGACTTTGGCTGTACATGGCCACATTAGAAAGTTTCCTTTACCAAAAAAGAAATCTGAATTTGCAAACGATTTTGTTTTAAACCAATGGACCCAAATTTAAGTCCTTGAAACCTGGCCCATTCTCAATTCTGAAACATTGCAACAAAATATACAGCCCCACTGAAAGTATTATATATAAAACAATCAATAACATGATTATAGAAATCCCCATGTTTATTAAATAATAATCAAACTTTTTCCTGAGTAATGAATTAGAATTACTGGAAACTGCTTTTGGAAAATATACACATTTTAATGAGATAATAGATCATTTAGATCAACATTTACAGTTAGATTACTAAAAATAAACAAGAACTTCAATTTAAAAAAACATTAAGAATAGAACAAGTTAATGTGTTGCAAGGTCTCAGACAAATTATTCCTAGAACTACCACTGTATTGAGTGGTTCATAAAGAGTCAAAGAATAGAAATGGGCCTTAATGGAAACATGGGCATATTCATAAAGCTGTTTGCACATTATGCTTACTCACATGTGCCAATACCAATCTTGCAAGTGTAAAACACTTCTGAAAGTCCAAAATGTGGGTTTTACAACCATATAAAAGATTTACTGGCACAAAGACTTTCAGGTCCCACAGGTGGGAAGTGGGCAATGATTGGGCATTCCAGGGCAGTGGCCTGTACATTTGCCCACACACACACAGATATCCTCACATAAGGATAGTCTGGAGCGTTTCCAACTGTTCCCTGGCAATTTAACACATTGTAAAAGGTTCGAACTTTACCCTTGACAGGGTGAGGCATAAATCCCTTGCCCACAATGGGGATTTTTATTTGACCAAATATACACATGTTCATGAAAAATGTAATTCACAAATGTTTTCTTTCATGTACACTTGGAAATCTGTGACAGTTGTAAATTTCCATGTGTCACCTAGCAAACCTGCCTGCGTTACTACAAAAAAAAAGTCAAACTACACACAAGAGAGGCCATAAACATCTATTTGTAGATGTACTCATTATTATGGAATCAGGTCCACAAATGACTGTGGACCCGATTCCAAAATGAGAAAATCCCTAACTAGAGGTTTATGACCTCATGTGTGTATAATTTGACACTTTATTTTTATACTCATAACAGTTTGGGACAAGCATGAGAAAATAGTGTTCTCTCA
Organism: Calotriton arnoldi; assembly: GCA_963921515.1. NCBI lineage: Eukaryota > Metazoa > Chordata > Amphibia > Caudata > Salamandridae > Calotriton > Calotriton arnoldi. The sequence continues at coordinate 83,144 of CAWUFW010011757.1, forward strand.
AACATGATTCATGATATCCCAGCAGAAGGTTTTTCACATGGTAAAATCACCTTAGAATACACCACAATTCCTAAAATTAGTATGGTACCATCAACAAATAAATTCTAATGTAACTAAAGCCTGTTATCACCCTTTATAGTTCTCCTTTGGTGACCCACAAAATCTTCTATTCACTACAATGCATTTCAATGAGGTACTATCATTTATATTGGTCCCAAGATGGCTGCCAGCAATTCCAGGATGAAGTGCTGACAGCCAATCAGATCTCACGATGACATGTGTGGTTAGGCTCCGCCCAGATATATATGTGACTTTACTTTTGATTTTCTCAGGAACTACTGAACGGTTTTACACCATTTAAGCAAAAGGCACGACACTGAACCAAGGGCTACCTCTTTGCCAAATTTGGTGTAATTCCGTTCAGCAGTTCGGGCTGTAGCTGCGACTAAAGGTTCCTATGGAAAAATGAATGGGGAAAACGCGTTTTGGGACCCCCCTTTTTTCTCGGCCCCCGCTTGACGTATCACCCCGAGACTTTCAGGATAGGAGCGGACCGGAGCGCCCCAACAAGTTGGAAACTTTCGCGAAGATTCGTCAACCGGCGCCAACGTTATTTCAAATAGAATGTCGCAGATTTCCTATGGATAATAGGTTTTTACGCAGGTAAATTGTTTCATAATGGGAATAATACACCTCCATGAAATTTGGGTGTTTTTCATACTGAACATAGGAAAAATATAACAATCAAAGAAGTTTAAAATTAAATAAACAGATAATCTATGTTTGATTCTACTCTCAAATCTATATGTATGGCCTTCATAAAGTCCAACATACAAGGATACTTCTAGTCTACATATTAGCCTTTATTTGTTATGGCTTTAGCCATGCTGCATAAGCTTTTTTCTTTGGGGATCCACATAGCGCTCCAGCAACAATATACACCTGTCTGCAGCTTTGGGCAATGGCTTGGTAGTCAGGAACTCTAGGTCTCCCTCTGGAAGAAAAATACCTTATATGTATCTCATATTTAGTTAGCATTCTTGGAGTGGGAATCAGTTCTCAGTGAAAAGAATCTGGATTTACCATCAGACGTGCTAATTCCCACTCTATGTTGCCGGCCTAGTTATGTGGATCTTTGCCGCTGTTTCAAAGAAGAGGGGAGCTGAACATCACATAAATTATAATCACAATCATTAATCTATTTTCAGTCAATAAAGAGTTTGGTGTGAGTTAAAGGGTTTTATCAATCAAAAACTTTTAGTAAATCATCTTTATTAATTCACAAGATAGATTTATCAAGTTTAGTCAATAAATCTTATTAGAAGTCAATAATCGGGGGCGCGGAGCTTGCCTGAGCCTAAGATGGCCGCCTAAACCGCGAGCTCCGCTGAGCCGGCAAACTATACATCAGGAATCCTGCATTGGGCTGTGTATCGTAGTCCGCAAAGTGCTGCCCCGAGTATCGGAACCCTCGCTCCACACAGCGATCGCCTGGGAACCCGCGGTGGGGGCCTGCAACGGCGGAAATCTGACTGTGCAGCGAAGCCGGGAGCTGCGTCATGAGGCCTCAATAGTCGCTGGAAGAGACGCCCCCTGCCCGAGACCGCAGGTGCGTTGCAGCCGTGAGTCGCCTGGTGGCGGAGCGTGGCGGAGACCCCATGCAGGCCTGGAAATGATCTGTGCGGCGGCGCGGTAAGGAGCCCCTTGCGCACTCACACCGGACCCGCTGGAGAAGAGGAGCCGGCCCCTGGGGTTAGCCGCCACATCGCGACGCTCTGGGAACCTACGGGCCGAGAGTAAGCTGCCCGGTTGCTGGAAACTGGCTCCGACTCCCCGAGTGGCCTCAAGTCGGAGGCATCAGTGAGCTGTAGTGGCTGGGTCCCGCGCCTAACAAGTGGAACGTGTTGGTCCTGTTGTAGGCAGCCTCCCTACACAACATTGGGCGCACAAAGACGAGGTAAGGCGCACTGGCACTGAGACCAGGAGCCCCAGTGGTGTTGTAAACATCAGCCTTGGCACAGCGGCTCGTGAAACCGCCGCGCTACGTGGCACAGGATTGACTGGGTGGAGGTTTTGGACTGAACTGTTCATAGTACTGCTTCCCCTGCCAGCAGTTACTTCCCCTCCCTTTTTCTGAGCCATTTCCCCTGTGCAACCTGGGATTGCTCCTGCTGGGTAAACCTGAACCCTGAGTCACGTCTGAGGGGGAGGACATACATCTACCGGGGACGCTGCGACAGTGGGCAGCGGGCCACCCTAGCACTCCGACCTCGGCATACCTTAAGCCTACGCAGGGCGTAAAGTCTCCGGGAGGCATACCTATTGCTGCGGGGAAGCATATTGGTGACTACAGATCATTGATCTCACATGGCAGGAACCCACTGAGAAAACCTCTCTTACAGACGCTGTGTGCGCAGTCTTGCTGGACACCCTTGTACTAAGTTGAGGGGGGCGGCAACTATCGCACTTGCCTGCCTGCAATGGGTAAAGTGGAAAAAGCACAACCAAAGCTCAATTTTGAGCAGCGCAAGCCCAGGACAAGAGAGACTACCCCGGAAGGGAGTCGTGGCGTGCAGGCGGAAGTACCGGAGCAGGCGGAAGTGGATATTCGCTCCATGCTAGTAGCCATGCAGAAAAGCCTGCAGGACAGCTTGACGGCTATTGATGCGAAGCTTGACTCACTGTCATATAGGATGGACAGAATGTCAGAACGAGTGGATAAGCAGGCAGAGAGGATGGACATGGCTGAACGCCGGGTTACCGAAGTTGAGGAGGCCCAGACGGAAATGGACACCACACAAAAGCAGATGAGCTGAGCGTTGCAAACCCTGCAGGACAAAGCGGAAGATCTTGAAGCCCGTTCTCGAAGATGCAACATACGAATTACGGGCTTACCGGAATCCACGCAGGTTGGAAATATGGAACTATTCGTGGAGAAGATGCTGGTTACTTTGCTGGGAACGGACACTTTTACCGCGATGTTTGTGGTAGAGAGGGCACATCGCTCGCTGGGCCCGAAGCCTGCCCCGGGGTCCCCACCAAGACCCATTATCGCAAAACTCCTGAACTACAGGGACCGAGACGCTGCATTGAGAGTGGCGTGGGAAAAGCAGACATTGCAGTACGAGGGGTCAGCCATCTCGCTCTACCCGGACTTCACGTTCCGAGTGCAGAAGACCCGCAGGCAATTTGCACCATTTAAACGACAGCTGCGAGACCAGAACATTGACTACGCCATGTTGTACCTGGCACGGTTACGAGTTAACAGGCAGGGTAAATCCAGAATTTTTACAGACCCCAAGGCGTTGCAGAAAGCTTTGAAGGAGTGGTCGAAAGAGTGCCGCGGTGCTTCGGAGCAAGGTGGCCAGGAGGGCGCAAACGGAGGCAGCCTGGATGAACAGGACTAGAGAGCGATTCTACGAACTGACAGATAAGAGGGAGTCTAGTGGACCGGGTTTTGGGCGTATTATTATAGCAGATCGTAAGCTCTGCGAGGGGACATGCAGCTGGGGATTGTATATCGTCATTTGGAGGATGCAGTCACTTTATAGCAAGATAAGTTTATTTGCATAGAGGGTAAGACATATAAGGGCATGTGCATTGGAGGGGCTCAGGAAGTTGCGGCCAAGGTTTGGTCAATTTTTTGTTATTTATTTTTATACCCGGACAGCCGCCGGCGGGGGGTAGTTAGCCTAATAGTACTAAGTTACGACACGGTCAGGCAACATCTGCCCACATGTGAGTTCCACAACCTGGGTTCAAACTTACTTATTTTTGTTACCACATTCGTTGATGTGAATTTGTTATGATTTTTGGGGAATCCACGGGGGAAATTCATCATGGCAAAGTTGGGGGAATGCCTGACGTGGGTGGGTGGAGGGAGGGGACAGAGACTGATGTACTGCAAAGTTCTTTTCGAAAATGCAATGTTCCAGCCACACGGAGGTAGAATAGATCTCAGCCGCATGACACAGTTTGGTTCACTTATGGTAGCACCTGCTCTAAGATGACAGCTAACAGCACGCGAGACATGATCACTCACAGTAGGCTCAGACTATTAACATGGAATGTCTGGGGTCTTAATGACCACAGGAAGCTGTGGAAGGTCATGGCTTACTTGAAGAGACATGAGATAGACATAGCTATGCTACAGGAGTCACACTTGCCTTTGGAAAGCAACATGTTCCGCAGTAGGAGTTTACAGGGACGGACGCACGCTGCTGGCTACACTACACATGCGCGGGGAGTAATCACTTGGGTGAATCCCAAATCTAGTTTAAAACTTGTACCACTTGAATCTGATCAAGAGGGCAGATATGTGGTCTCACGATGCATGGGGAAGGGAATGGATATGATCTTGGTTAACATTTATGGCCCTAATTACGATAACCCGCAATTTTATACCTCCCTAATGGAAAAGATGTTGGGATACGAGAATAAAACACAGCTTTGGGGCGGCGATCTCAATTGTGTTCTGAGCCCGCGTCTGGATAGATCGGGCGGCCCGGAACGACACACAAAGGCGTCGGCTCGTGCAATCGTTGACGCAATGACACAATTGGAGCTAAGGGATGTGTGGTGGAGGCGGTTCCCTGAGAGGGGAGGATACACACATTACTCGGCGTTCCATGATTTACACACCAGGATAGATTACTGGCTAGCTTCCCTGAGTATCTATGACAGAGTATGCGATTGCGCGGTGCTCCCTCGCACCTTCTCTGACCACTCCCCTATACTATTGGTAGTTGATACCCCACAGAAACATATACCTCCATTTACCTGGCGCTTCCCACCATACTCACTGTGTGATGCGGCCTTCAAGTCCGAGATAGCTTTTTTTGAACAGAGTATATTACACGCCAGAGAGACTATGCAGATACGGACTGCGCGACACGGCGCAATGTGAATGATGTGGCAACAGCCTGGCAGATTTTCTGCACCTGGCTTGGACATGTCCTGGGTACGTGTATTTCTAGAGATAGGAAACATCATAGATATGCAGCTAGCGCCAGATCCCTTGCTGGCTTTGCTGGGGTATTCCAAACCGCTCCCAAAGGCAATGCGAAGATTAGTTGACATGTGTATGCTCATTGCTAAGCGTAGGGTGGCGATATGCTGGTTTAAAGGCCCAACTCCAACTAGTGCGGACTGGCACAGAGATATGCTGTATTGCAGCACGCAGACCAAAAATTATAGTGCGTTACTTCCACCACGTAGTCGTCCTAAGAATTTCTGGGCATTGTATAGGACGTACCTTATGGCCAAAGACAGGGATGCCGAAGGCATTGACATTGCCAGGTGCAATGATGTGGATGTGCAGGCCCAACAATTTAGAGAAGCCACTGGTTAGGACATTGGGGATCGTAATGTTAAATTGTTGGTGGTCACTGTGATGGTAGGTTTGGAGGGTGGATGGGTAGCCCATATTAAATAAGAATTGACTGTGTTGTAAATGGACCACAAATTATGTCGTACTATTTGATTGTTGGCGTGTACTACGGGAAACGTATGGTTACAATGGATGAGAACTGCTGTAGCAGGGTGTGCTGGGGATTGTCTAATTTTCTATTCTGTGTAAGCTGGTTATTATGCTGAATGATGTCAGATCTCTTTGTTATTACAAAATGCCAATAAAGTTATTTAAAAAAAAAAAAAAAGAAGTCAATAATCAATCAATAAATTGCAATAAAAGTCATTCAGCGTGTCCCATAAAGAAAAGAATCCTTATTCTAAGAATATGGAAGAAAGGAGTCAGTGTGAGCCCTTAATGAGTTCTGGTTTGAGAAAGTGAGAGAAAGCATAAAGCTTCAGAATTAAAGTCAGCTCAATAGAACAAAAATAATTCAAAGCAGAACTTCCCATACAGGAAGGTTCAAGAAACTCAGTAGAGTGGCATAAGGTCTGGGTAAATGGGTCTGGGCAAGTAGGTAAAAAGAAGTCAAAAAAGTGTTAACCTACTCTAGGAACACGCACTATTATACACTACCCATTTCACGAAGCTTTAGAACATGTTGCTCGTTCCGACTCCAGTCAGCCAATCAGATTTCAATGCTCTTCTGGGAACAAGATCATTTCTCATCTTCTCACTGGAATACAATAGTCCACAGATAGCAATGTTAAGTTTTCAACTAAGTTGTAATTCAAAGTTAATTTGGGTCATTTTCTCATTCAGGTCTACGTTCCCATGTATGAACTATATTTCTAACCTTCTAATATGACGTTTAGAAACAATGGTCTATGTAGAAGTTGAAACATCAATATAACCAAAAGAAAACTATTCAGTACATCCACCATTCATATTCTTTAAAGAATGTTGTACCATTATATATGAACTCTTCATAATGAATGACAACACTAATCATGAGTTAACAGGGATCTTTGTGTAAATAGAAACATTCTGTGGAATATGAAACATTTTATGAATCTTATATTTGTTAAGAAAAGCGTTCATGGAAAGGTCAAGAAATAAACATTTTATGCATGTTTGTGTTTTGCCTTTCTTGTCGTCAGCTTTTTAAGCAATGTTATTTTAGCCTTTTGAATCCTATTAAATGTAAATATTGCTTATTTATTTGAGGTTTATATATCGCAGAGTAGGCCCAAGGGTATTAGAGTGCTTTACATGTGTTGAATAAGCTTACAAGAAGTACAAGACGAAAGTCATGTGTGTTAGAAACAATCAGATTGAAAACAAATAGGACTACAGAGCAGTAATGTAGTCCACAGTAAGGATACAGTAATATAAAACAATCAAGAAATTGGGTAATGAGGATGGAGACAGATTCAAGACTGCATAGTCAATTATTCAGGGGACCTCCCCGACGGGAATTGTCAAAGAGGGTTGTATCTTTGGGAGACGTAAATCAACTTGAGTTGTTCTTGAAGTAGTCAATGAGTAGTAGAGATGTGAGGTCCCGTTTGAAGCAAGAAAATGAGTGGTTGCGGCATAAGTTTTTAGGGAGTGAGTTCCAAATCTTGGGGGTGTTTCCAGAGAAAGAGTGTGCAATTGATAATTTCTTTTTAAGTTTGGGAGGTATGAGAAGAAGAAAGTTGGAGCTTCCCAGAGCCTGGCTTTTTCCTGATCTTGATAGTTTTGTTTTTAGATATTTGGGTTCTTTTGTATGTATGGCCTTGTGGTTGCTACACGCTGTCTTGTAGTTGCATCTTCCTTCAATGGGAAGCCAAGTGAGCCTTTTTCCTAATCTTGATAGTTTTGTTTTTAGATATTTGGGTTATTTTGTATGTAGGGCTTTGTGGGTGGTACAAGCTGTCTTGTAGTTGCATCTTCCTTCAATGGGAAGCCAAGTGAGCCTTTTAAGGGCAGGTGTGATGTGATCAAACCATTTGAGTCCTGTGACAAACCTGGCAGCTGCATTGAGAATTGTTCTTTAGGGGCACAAGTGAATTTTAAGGGTTCTTGTCAGGATGGCATTGTGGTAGTCACGTTTTGGGAGGACTAGGGATTGTACTACTGCCTTAAGATCATCGGGGGTATACGCAGTTTGATTTTCTTGAGAAGTTTTAGTGTGTAAAGCACTCCTTTGGCTGTATTTTCGATGTGTTCCTTCATTGACAAGTTAATGTTTAGTGCGATACTCAAGGACTTAATGGAGTTGGACAGTGTGGTAGGGCAGTTTTGTGCATCCACATTTTTTAGCCATTCTTGGATTAGTAGGGGTTTGTTTTTTGCTTTTTTGGGGACAGGATTAATAGTTCAGTCTTGTAGGGGTTCAGCTTAAGGTGGTTGGTGTTTAGCCAAGTTTGTTACTCAATTAGTGTGGCATTAAGATGTTGGATGTCTCTGGATGATTTTATTCTGTTGTAGAGTTCTGTGTCGTCGGCATATAGGTGATACTTGATCCCAGCTTGGTTCAGGATAACTGTGAGAAATTCCATGAAAAGATTCAACAGGGCTGGTGAGAGGATGAAGCCTTGTTGTATGCCTTGTGGTACTGGTGCAGGCTTCAAGAGACAGCTGTTGATTAGCAATGTTGGTGAACGTGAACCTTATCAGGACTGTGCCATTGATGCCATTGTGGTTTTTGAGTGCCTCAAGTAAAGGTAGGTGATGAACTGTATCAAATGGCGCTGGTATGTCGAGTAGGATTAGGAGGCAGGAGTCGCCTTCATCTAATGAACTGTGAATGTCGTCTGATATACTGAGCAAAGCGGTTTCGGTGCTACAGACTTTCCTGAATCCTGATTGAAAAGTGTTGTCAATCAATCAATCAATAAGGGGATTTTAAGTGCCCTACTCACCCGTGAGGGTCTCAAGGCGCTGGGGGGGGGGAGCAGCTCCGGTCAATCAAAAGCCAGGTCTTGAGGGTCTTCCTAAAGATGTGCAGGGTGGGGGTGCGCATGATGTCGATCGGGAGCTCGTTACAGGTCTTGGCCGCGATGTAGGAGAAGGTTCTTCCACCTGTTCTAGCTCTGCAGATGCGCGGGGGTTTGGCGAGGGCAAGGTCCGCGGATCGGAGATTTCTCTTGGGTATGTGGAAGGAGATTCTATTGTTGAGATATTGGAGTCCTGTGTTGTGGAGGCATTTGTAGGCGTGGGTGAGTATCTTGAAAGTTACTCTCTTCTCGATGGGGAGCCAGTGGAGGTTTTGCAGGTGTTGGGTGTTCGTGTCGAGGGCAAGATGGCTGCGGTGTTCTGTATGGTCTGGAGTTTGCAGAGCAGAGACTTGTTGATCCCAGCATAGAGGGCGTTTCCGTAGTCGTCTGCTGGTTATGAGTGCGTGGGTGACGGTCTTCCTTGATTCTGGGGGGGATCCATTTGAAGGTCTTCCAGGGTATGCAGAGGGTGTTGAAGCAGGTGGAGGCGATGGCGTTGACCTGTCGGGTCATGGAGAGGCAAGAATTGAGTATGATGCCAAGGTTCTGAGGGTGTGGTCCGTCGGGGTGGGGGGGCTGCCGAGGGCAGTGGGCCACCAGTCGTTGTCCCATGCAGAGGGGGAGGGTACGAGGACCTCTGTCTTCTCCGAGTTGAGCCTCAAGCAGCTGCTGCTCATCCAGGATGCGACTTCCTTCATTCCTTCCTGGAAGTTGAGTCTGGTGGTGATGGGGTCCTTGGTGAGGGAGAGGATGAGCTGGGTGTCGTTCGCGTAGGATACTATGCTGACCCTGTGATGTCTGACGATGGCGGCGAGGGGGGCCATGTAAATGTTGAAGAGCATGGGGCTGAGCGATGATTCTTTGGGTACTCCGCAGTTGATCTCTGTGGTTTCGGAGAGGAAGGGTCAAAGTCTGATTCTTTGGGTTCTGCCGGTGAGGAAGGAGCGGAGCCAGTCGAGGGCGGTTCCCTGTATGCTGGCTTCGTGGAGTCTGGTTGTGAGTGTGTGGTAGGAGATGGTGTCAAAGGTTGCAGAGAGGTCGAGTAGGATCAGGGCCGCGGTGTGTCCTTGGTCGAGGAGAATGCGGATTTCGTCTGTAGCAGCGAGTAGAGCGGTCTCAGTGCTGTGGTTGTTGCGGAATCTGGATTGGGAGGGGTCGAGGAAGAAGTTCTCTTCAATGAATTTTGTTAGTTGGGCGTTGACGGTCTTCTCTGTGACTTTGGCCACAAAGGATAGGAGGGCGATGGGTTGGTAGTTCTTGAGGTCCGTAGGATCTGCTGAGGGCTTCTTGAGTAGGGGCCTGGCTTCTGCTCGCCTGGCTTCTGCTCGTTTCCAGTCGTTAGAGAAAGTGCTGGTTTCGAAGGTGGCTTTGATGGTGCATCGTAGCAATGGCGGCGGCGGCTCTGTGGAAGATGTGCGGGGGCAGGGATACGTGGGGGCCCCTGAGTGGATGCCTTTTATGGTCGATGCGGTGTCTTCGGTGGTGACTGAGGTCCAGGAGGAGATGGTGGGTTGGCTGGCATTGCTGGAGGAGGGAGTGGTTTTGGAGTTAGGTGTCTGGTCGTTGAAGTTGTCGTAGAGGCCCTTAATTTTCAGATGGAAGTAGGAGGCAAGCCTGTTACAGAGGTCCTGGGAGGGGGTGATGTCCGTGGTTTCGCTGGGGGGTTTGGTGAATTCTGAAATGTGGAGGATGAATTGTTCAATGTGTTGGTTAAATTGAAGTAGGACACACTTTTCCAATGTTTTAGCTAGGAAAGGAAGGTTGGTGATGGGTCTGAGTTTGTTGAGATCATTTTGGTCCGCCCCATGTTTTTAGAATGGGGGTGATGTGGCCGAGTTGGAGGGAGTCAGGTATTAGGCCTGATAAAAGCTAGGCATTGATGATTTTGGTACAGAAGGGGGAGATGAGATGGTTGAGGTTTTGTACTAGGGTGGAGGGGAGGGGGATCAGTGATGTGGGATGTGGGCCTCAAGTTAGCAATTATATTGAAAATGTCTCCTTCTGTCACATGTTTGAAGTCTGTCCATTTAGCATTGTTTTTCAGTTGAAGGATTTCGTTACTCACTATATTTTCCTTTTTTGGGTGCTTCCAGTCTTTAGTTAGGACTGGGGGAATGGGGAGTTGCCATTGAACCCGGCGGGTTGAGCTGTCAGACAATTGTCAAAGGTCAGGGATCGATTTTTATAACTTTGTGTGGGAGGAAGCTAGCTATTTATTTGCAGCGTTCATTAGGGGTTATTGTTTCCTGTTGTGAGGCAAGTGTAGTTTGTTATATTATGTTGAAGAGCTCCCTTGGTCGTTTCTTCGCATCGCTGAGTTGATTACTGAAAGAAAAATGGCTTGTTCCCTGAAAGCGTGTTTCTTGTAGGAAAGCCGTTCGGATCTTAGGATTGAGAGATGTGCCAGTGAGAGGTTCTGTCTCCATGAGCTTTCAGTCTGTCTAAGTTGTCTTCCTTCTTTGTTAAGATCTAAGTTGAACCAGGATATGCATTTTTCTCTATCTTTGTAGTTTAAGTGGTGCAACATGGTCAAGAACATCTGTCATCAATGAGCAATAGTGGTCGGTGAGGTCATCAATGGTGTGAAGGAGAGGTTGTGAATGTAATTGGGGATTGATTCAGGATTCTAGCTCCGTTAGTGGGATATGTTTGATGTTCCTAGCCCAGTGCGTGGGTTTGTTGGATGGTGTTGGGAAGGATATGTGGTGTATTTTGAGATTGAATAGTATTTGATTGTGGTCTGACCAGTCAATAGGCAAGATGGAACAAAGGGAGACAAGCTCGCTTCTAGTAATTATCTCATCTAGAGTCAAGCTTTTATTGTAGGTCTGTTCATTACAGAGTTGCTTGAGGGTGTTGATTTCCAGTAGGCTATTTAGGTTACGGGTTGTGGCATCTTCTGTGTCATTCCAGTGCAGGTTAAAGTCACCCTGGTGTACGTTATTGGAGTCAGTTATTGCGAACTGGGTTATTAGGTCGGTTAGTTCCTCGGTGAGGAGTGTGGGATCACCAGGTGGGTGATAGATGGTGTGGAGTTTGGTGGAATTGGTGCGTTTAGTTTTGATTTCTACTCCGAGAAATGTGAAGGTCGAGTAGTTCGTAGTCTCTAGGTAGTTAAGTAAGCTTTCCTCTTTGTGGATGATCGCAAGTCCACCCCCTATTCACACTGGTGTATCACTTCTGATGATTGAGTAGCCAGTAGCAGTGAGCAGGTCTAGTATCGGAGTTGAGTTCTCGGTAAGCCAGGTTTCTGTAAGGAATGCAATGTTGATTTCTTCTGCAAGTATGGTCTCATGATTGATTACGACATTTTTCACATTTGAACACATTTTATTTTTCAATAAACCTACACGTTAATACTCACCTTTTCTTATAAACTATTCTGTTCTGATTTTATTAAAAACACTATCTCAGCATGCAGCACAAATAATCCACTCAGTTAACAAAAAGCTGGAATGGACTTCCAAAAGGATAGTCAACTGGTGATAATTTGTCTTTGACATCAAATTCCAGACAAAGCCCTTGATTTGTGAAGCACCTGTTAGAGTACATAAAGCAGAGAACTTTTGTTTGTGCAACCTTTAAAAATTACTTCAGATGGAGCCTAAATAGTGACCCTTCCCTCCGACATAAATGTCAAATATTACAACACATATCTAATATTGTTTTAAGTCTAACACCTAGCATTTCCTACTGCCTGAGGGTGCTATCAGGGTGAATGCTAGTTTTGCCATCTACAAAAAAAGAACTCTTTCTGTATAAACATGCTATCAGATAGTCATCAGAAGCCAAAAACATGTCCGGTTTCGTAATAAAGGGTATGCAAAAATTAGTGTGGAGTATAAAAATATATATTATATAAATATATATAAAATAACTATTACAATAAGTGGGCGATCCCCAGTGCAGTCACAAACTTGCTCCTGCCCGGGGAAACATGAATTAATGAAAGCCAACTCTTTTAAGTCTCTTAATGTGCAGCCTATTTCAAAGTGGGTGCAGAGATTTCTCTGCAGGCAGGAGCAATGAGTGACTTTACCTGTTTGCACAGGGAGGTCTGGGGGGGTCCCTGGGGCCCCCTCTCCCACTGTGAATGGGCGCGCTTGCTGTGTGCCACCTTTTTGTTATGCATAGTGAGTGTGCCTTCTGAAAGCTCCTTTGCACGGAGGTGAGGTGCTTTCTCATTTTCATGGGGCCTCGACCCCATATGAATGAGGAAATGCCCCCTTGAGATCACTCCAGCGCTACATGTGTGCCATGAGATCTGTATTACGGAAAAGGTGGTAAAGTTTTCAGCAACCGCCTTCATTAGTACCAAAGTGCCTTGGGTGCACAAAACGTCTGCGCATAGACTCGTTGCACCTGGGCACTGAGTGTATTATGGCACAGGTGCAAACTAAAAGGCCCATATTCACCCTATTATTGTCAGCATGTTTCTGGTGCAATGTGATCAAATGATAGATCGTCGTCGTTCGAAAATGTATACACTTATTGTATGTGTACCACACCAGTTGAAAGGATATGGTCTCGTGAGCAGAGCGCTCCACTCAAATAACTGTGCTGCTTAACTAAAACTCTGCCCAAGCAGACACTCTTGCTGGCTAAAGGAAAGGCTGACTCAGTCAGGTCATACTTTGATCCTGACCTCTGAAGTAGGGGCTTCACTACTCGGCTCACCACGCATGTATTCACCTGTTGTCCTGATTGGTCTGACAGATGTGAGGGAGCAGTGGCTGCTAGAATTAGAATTTGAAATGGTCTTGCTAATTTCCAGTGGGCGATGTGTATTACACTGGGAGTCGCACCTGTGGATCAGTGTTTCCAATAAGCAGTAACTGCTCACAGAGATGTTGGGAAGACAATATTCAGGAGATATTGAGCCTGATTCTCTAAACCATTTGTGCTGATAAAACTGTGTTGCCATCCCTAATTACAGTATTTATTACTATGAGGAAATCACAAAGGGTGATTTTGTAGTTATTTGTTCATAATATTATTCCATTACAGCATAATATGTTTCATGCTTGATTGATGATTTAGTGCATCGATTAACCTCAACATGAAACTCGTACTGGTGTGAGTGGCTAAGGAACACTACTTACAATATAGTCCAAAAAGCAGGGGAAGCCTCTTGCAATTTTAGAGGACTTAGTTCCAATAAATGTTGTGTATATCATCGGATACTCACGAGCTCCAATCTGTGGATTCATTCCATCGTGAGTGCTGAGTGTGGGAATTCCTTATTCCTCTCATATAGGTGGGTTGCATGAGCTACTAAGCAGTGTTCCTACAAGCTTTTCAGCCATATAGATTTCTTTACAGCCTCCTGAAGTATGTTTTCTATTGGTGGTTGGTGCATCCATTCTATTTTGTCCTGATGAAGACCCTGTACCAGCATCGTTAATGGAATAAAAGTGTCAACAATATTTAGGTTTTGGAATGGACTTAATGTCCTTTCATGATTAGCCAGAAACAGGGCCTGAGCAACATATCCTAAAACAACCAAAACATGTATCTGAAGAGTAGTTCTATTGGTTTATGTTTTCTATTCATTGGCAAGCAACTAGTGCAGTTAGCCGGTTTTCTTACCAAATGTTTGTGATGTTGATATGGAGACATACATAAAGGGTTTGAAAAGTGCAATTAGAAAAGGGATTATTGAAAGTAGCATAGGGCCTTGTGTTATGCATGTATGCATAAAGTAACTGCCTCAATTTACTTTACAGGATACTTTATACAAAAGACTCCTTCCTGTCAGTTACTTATGCTTTGCACTTCTGCATTACCTCCTCGTCTGTCTTCCTCGCCCCAGTATTTACACAATGAGCATTCGCCTCCATGACCGAAAACTCCAAAGCAAAAGTTAATTTACTGGTTCCCATCCGTGTAAATAGCTGACTTCCTCTTCCCTTTAATTTGTATAAAAAGGAAGTCGACCAATCACACATCCTGTTTTTAAGTTTTTGGAAGTGAAACTGCAAGCAAAAGAGCAGGTAAGTGATAATGATGATAATTATGCCGTTTCTGGAGCAGAAGTCTTGCCACAGCAGACTCTTGAGGCCCTGGATAGGAGGTCCTGCTGTAGTAAACTCAGCGGCATTATGCCAACACTCCCGCATGTCAGCAGGGGGTCGGGTTGTGTCTTGTGAAAAGCCCTGCTTCAGCAAGTGCAGCTGGGTGCGGGCAGTGAGATTGCGCTGAAGCCGATCCATGCCAGGGAGCGCGGAGACTCACCAGGCTCTCAGCAAGGAGTGCACAGCATTGTGGGGAGCATGTTTCTTTCTTTTGAAGGTTGCTAGGAGACTATGATAGGATGTTGCTTGCATCAGTGGCGTCTCCTAGTAACTATAAAAATCAGGAAATTCCGCTTGTTGCTTATAGTTTTGCCAGTACTCTATGAATACTGGGGGAAAGGCAACAGAAAAGACCCAAAATGTGGAGGAGCCAGGAGATCAGGAGGCTCCTTCTTTGCTTGCTGTTATTTAACAGATGATTCAAGAAGCTTTTACTACTGTCTTTCAGGAGAGAGAGCATTATCCCTCCCCAAAAAGACCTAGTTTAGAAACAATGGCTCCTGTGGACCCAGATGCTGAGGATGAGGACATCTAAGGCAAATATGTGCAAGGAAAGGAGCTAAAAGAAGCCCTTCAGCATATTAGACAAAATCTGGATTTTACTGAATGTATTACCAGAGGAAAGTGAGGATTTGTTCTTGCAATATCAAAGAAAGGAGCTAGAATCTCTTCTTCTTCATTCCTCTATCAAGAGGGTGATGGCGTCAGAGTGGAAAGAGGTGGACAAACATGCATTCCCTAGGTTTTTGGCTAAGAGATATCTGTTACAGGATTTTGCTGAGAAGTTTCCAGCTTCTGTCAAAGTGGATTCATTAATGCCGGTGTTGGACTTGGCCCTTTTTGCAGGGTTATCCCCCAAACGTTTTGCTTCTTCCTCCTATTTTTTTGTGACCTGTTGTTGTTGGTTTTAGGACTCTGCGCACTTTACCACTGCTAATCAGTGCTAAAGTGCTTATGCTCTCTGTGTAAATTGTGAACATGCTTAGTTATCCATGATTCGATACAAAAGGGGATGATGGACGGAACGTTTGAGCCAATCAAACACTCACCCCCAGTCAACTGATCTGGGTTTAATCCATCATCATTCTTTAGCTCACTCCACCACCCCAGTTCAGACATGGCCATATGCAAATCAGTCTGACCCTGTGCCTCATGGGAACAGTCCAGCCCGAACTGCCAAACCATGTCTTCCCTGGACCGGAAACAAGCATCCTAGGACCGGTTTCTGGCATTCCAGCCATCATCAGCCAGGCTTGCTTGAATCCAGTGGCAAAGTGAGCAAGGGACCCACGTCTGGGCATACCCCGCCAACTTAGGGCGAACAAAGCGATACAAAAGGGGATGATGGACGGAACGTTTGAGCCAATCAAACACTCACCCCCAGTCAACTGATCTGGGTTTAATCCATCATCATTCTTTAGCTCACTCCACCACCCCAGTTCAGACATGGCCATATGCAAATCAGTCTGACCCTGTGCCTCATGGGAACAGTCCAGCCCGAACTGCCAAACCATGTCTTCCCTGGACCGGAAACAAGCATCCTAGGACCGCTTTCTGGCATTCCAGCCGTCATCAGCCAGGCTTGCTTGAATCCAGTGGCAAAGTGAGCAAGGGACCCACGTCTGGGCATACCCCGCCAACTTAGGGCGAACAAAGCGATACAAAAGGGGATGATGGACGGAACGTTTGAGCCAATCAAACACTCACCCCCAGTCAACTGATCTGGGTTTAATCCATCATCATTCTTTAGCTCACTCCACCACCCCAGTTCAGACATGGCCATATGCAAATCAGTCTGACCCTGTGCCTCATGGGAACAGTCCAGCCCGAACTGCCAAACCATGTCTTCCCTGGACCGGAAACAAGCATCCTAGGACCGGTTTCTGGCATTCCAGCCGTCATCAGCCAGGCTTGCTTGAATCCAGTGGTAAAGTGAGCAAGGGACCCACGTCTGGGCATACCCCCGCCAACTTAGGGCGAACTGGGGTGGTGGAGTGAGCTAAAGAATGATGATGGATTAAACCCAGATCAGTTGACTGGGGGTGAGTGTTTGATTGGCTCAAACGTTCCGTCCATCATCCCCTTTTGTATCGCTTAGTTATCCATGATTGGCATATTTGGCTTACTGGTCAGTCCCTAGTAAAGTGCACGAAGTGTGCCAGGGCTGGTAAATCAAATGCTACTAGTGGGCCTGCAGCACTGATTGTGCCACCCACATGAGTAGCTCTGAAAAGGTAACTCAGACCTGCCACTGCAGTGTCTGTGCGCAGTTGTTAACTGCCATGTCGACTTGGCAAGTGCACCCACTTGCCAGGCCACAACCTTACCTTTTCTTACATATAGGACACCCCTGTGGTAGGCCCATGGTACCCCCCTGGGCAGGGTGCAGTGTATGTGAAAGGTAGGACATGTACTGATGTGTGTAACATGTCCTGATAGTGAAATACTGCCAATTTCGTTTTTCACTATTGAAAGGCTATCTTGCCCCATAGGACGGAATGGGGAATGCTTTGTAACATTTTACAAGCATTTCTTCCCATAGGGATAAGATTGAAAAATAAAGTTTAGGCTCTCTGAACTCAGAATTTAATAACACATCTTTTACTAAAGATGGTTTTTAACTTGTGTGTTTGAAAATGCCACTTTTAGAAAGTAGGCATTTTCTTATTGAACCAATCTGTGTGCCTCTGCCTGTTTGTGTATTGACTGTCTGGTTTTGGAGTGACAGAGGCTGGGGAGGTGCATTCTATCAGACAGCCACCGGGGGGGTTGATGTGTGTCCTGCCTTTTCTGAATGAGTCAGGGATGGGCTGAATAGACCCGGTCTGCATTTAGAGTTGTGGGAGGAGATTTCCCTTGCACCTGAATAGGGCCTGTCTGCCTTACACAATGCTGTCTCCACCTCCTGACGGGCAGCTGCACCAGAGAGGACAGAACTGGTTTGGACTGGGCTCAGAGACCCTTGCACAAAGAGAACAAATACATTTTGGGGTATAAGTATTAGACCTAAAACCCCTGAACTTTAGACTACTTCTGGAATCAAGAGGAACCTTTGCCAAGGAGAAGAGCTGGAGAAACTGATGAGAAGCACTGCCCTTGCTGTGTGTCTGGGGTTGGCCTGGAGTTGCTGTTTTCTGCCAAGGAAAGGAGAAGGACTTTGCTGTGTCCCCAGCTTGAGGAAAGTCTCCAAGGGCTTGAGTAGAGCTTGCCTCCTGTTTTGAAGTCACAGGAACACAAAGACTTCACCCCCAGCTCCCCTGAACTTCCTTGCTGAGAGTTCTGACCTGCCAAGAGGTGCCTGTGACTGTCTTGGGCCTCTGGAAGTTGTTTCTGCTGTTGGGAGCTGGGAAAGCAATGGAACCACAAGGAAATCGACGCATCGCTCTTCTTGCGACAGTTTTTCCAACACAACGTCGTGGTGCGAGAAGAATCTCCCTGCATCGCCACGCCGCTGCCGAAACCAACACAGTGCTTGTCGCCGCAAGTATCAACGCATCGAGGGATCGCGGCAGAAAAGGCCGACGCAGCGCCGCTCGACGCCGCATCGTTCGCCGACGCATCCCGGATTTCCAAGCATCGTCCCTGTGCAGCAAGTTTTCCCCGACGCATCACCCGTAGATCGGAGTCGTCTCAGAATCAATGCATCGCTTCCCCCTACAGACCGGACCCGACCTGTCGCATCACTCCCCTGTGTAACAGCGGAACTGCCGCATTGCATCCACGAAGGTCCCAGACACAACGCATCTTTTTGTTTTTCAATGCTTCTCATTGCTGTGGCTGTTTGGCTTGGTGAATTTTGTCGCAACAACAGGTACTTTGCAAGGAATCACGCATCCATTGTTTTCTATGGACTCAGTTGCTAAAACCTTTTGAAAGTCATTTTTCTTAATACTTGTATGTTGGATTTTTGTCTTTTTGGTCTTGTTAAGTTTTGATAAAGATACTTTATTTTTCTAAACCGGTGTGGTGTCCACTTGTGGTGTTATCACTGTGTTACTGTGAGTGTTGGTACAAATACTTTACACATTGCCTTTGGGATAAGCCTGTCTGCTCATGCCAAGCTACCAAGGGGGTGAGCAGGGGTTATCTAAAGTGTGTATCCCCCTTACCCTGACTAGAAGCAAGGGTCCCTGTTTGGACAAAGGTACCTACTTCTGCCAACTAGAGACCCCCTAGCTTCCCAGGGTAGTATCATTTCTGAGGATGCAGTGCCCTCAGACCCAGTGGATAAAAGGGTGGATCTGGCTGTGAAACCTACTTTTGCTGCTTCCAATTAGAGTTCCAGCATATTCATCCTTTCAGTCACTCAAGAAGGAATGTCAGTCTCTAGCGGAGATGATTGATCAAGGTGATGATATTACTCCCACATTGGCCTTAATGGAACTGCAGGTTAGGCTGTTATTGGACATCTCATTTTATTCTTTGAGTGCAGCAGCATCTACAGCAGGTTCGTCCATAGCAGCTAGGAGGCCGTTATGGTTAAGATCATGGAAGGCGGATGCAACTCAAAAATCATTGCTCTTGAAAGTTCCTTCATCCGGTCCCAAACTCTTTGGTCCACCTTCAGCATGGGTCTTCTTCTTCTCAGCCCCCCGCAAAATCCTGACTATATGACCAGAGTACATCTTGCAGTGAGGGGGGAATGAGTTTCTCATTTTTACCATGCTTGGGGAAAGACCGTGTCAGATTAGTGGATTCTGTAAGTGGTGAAGGAAGGATTTTAGATTGGTTTTGTAACTTACCCACCAGATGTTTTTCAGGCAACTCCATGCCCGGCAAATGGGATAAAAGTCACGCTTTGCATGAAGGGTTTCAGAAGCTCCAAGAAAAAGGGAATATTATTCCTGTTGCACATTCACAGAAAGGAAAGGCCATATATTTCATCCTGTTTCTGATAGAAAAACATTCAGGAAAGTTCAAGCCAGTGGTTGATCTAAAGATGTTGAACACATTTATTCCCCACATAAATCTCAAAATGCTTGCATTGCAGGAGAATGCGCACCTACATGTGCCAATTCATCAGAGTTCACACAGATTTCTTCAGTTCTGTGTGCAGGGTCAGCACTATGGGTTCCAGGTATTACCTTCTGGGTTGGCCTCTTCTCCAAGGGTGTTTGCACCTCTAGTTGGAATAATGCAGGTTAAAGGAATTCAAGTGTTTCCTTATTTAGATAATTTGCTTGTCTCTGCTTCTTTTTTCCTTAAGGCGAAGCAACATGTCCAGGAAGTCTGCAGGGTTCTGAAGGATCACAGATTTTTGTTGAGTCAAAAGAAGTCATGGCTCACTCCAACACATTATTTGACTTTCAATGGGGCATATTTCAGGACATCGATGGGGAGGGTTTACCTGCAGATAGAGTGAAGGCAGACTGGTGGTGGAAATCCAGAGATTGTAGGAACAGCAGCTCCCTCCAGTAAAACAACGGTTAAGGCTGCAAGGTCTAATGTCGACTTCCCTCTTGGTTTTGCCTTGAGCACGGTTGCATATGTACCCAATGATAAATCACTTGTTGTCACATTGGATTCCAAAGTTCTCAGAATTATGCACAGGGGGTCCCAGTGACAGCACAATTGTGGGAGGAAATGGGCTGGTGGTTGGAGGAGAAGAATCTGGGAGGGAGGGGGTCGCCTATTCCTATTCCATGCAACCCCATCAAAATTGTAACCACAGATGCCAGCAAGCTAGGATGGGGTGCCACCCTAGAAGACATGTCAGCACAGGGGAAGTGGTAAAAAGCCCAATCTGCTTGCTCATCCAATTACAGAGAAGTAAAAGCAGTGCAATTGGGACTACTGGCATTTGCCCCTCAGTTAGCAAAGCATCATGTCCCGGTCAGCACAGACAACAGTGTGGTCATGAGGTTTGTGAATCACCAGGGAGTATAGACTCAGTGGAGTGGAGAGGTGTGGTGCAGCGGCCAGGGCAGCTGACTTCGGAGCACAGGGTTCATGGTTCGATCCCCGGCGGCAGCTCAGCTCAGCACCATGTGACTCTGGGCAATAGCTCACTTAATTTCCACGACGGCCCCCAGCGCCTTGAGACCCGTAAGGGTGAGTAGCTGCGCTATATAAAAACAGACTTACTCAGTCATTTGAGTCAGGAGATTTGCAGGTGGGCAGAGACAGAACTCAGTTCTTTAACTGCAATTTACTTACCAGGGAAAGAGAACTGGGTAGTGGACAAGCTGACTTGAGTTTCTCCACCAATGATCTCTTTATCCTTGTTGAAGGAGGTATTCCTGCAGTTGCAGAAGAAGTTTAGGCAACTAACGATAGACTTGTTATCCTGAAAGGAGAATGCCTGGCTACCAAGGTTTTGCACAATTATTCTTTGCCAGGAGGCTTGGAGGTTGGAGGTTGGACGCCATGCCATTCCAGTGGTCAACAGGTCTGCTATGTGCATTTCCTCAGAAAACTATGATCCCCAAGGTCTTGCAGAAAATCAGGGAGGACAAGGCTTTGGTAATTCTGATTGTTCTGGGATGGCAGCAATGTCCTTGGTTTCCCTTGTTGATACATCTGGCAGTTCAGCCTCAGTAGGAGATTCCATTTTACTTGTATGAGCTACTGGGAGCACAGCTGCAGATCAACCTGCTACAGAGAATACGTCTTCAGGCCTAGTTGCTGAAAGGGTGAATCTGATGGCAGATTTGATCCAGCAGTCGAGGTGACCTTATACAATAAGTGCGTATGCTAGTGATTGGGCGGATTTTGTGAAATGGTGTGAGAATAAAGGGTTTTATTCTGATTCTGTGGAAGCAATGTGAGTTCTTGATTTTTTGTCAAATGATTTTACTCTTGGGTTAGCCACATCGACTATTGGAGCCTAGTGGGCAGCACTTAAGGCATTTAAGAGTCCCTTGTTTGATCATCTAGAACCACTAGTTGCACTATTGTTGAAATGTTTCTCCACTGAAAAAGCTTAGACCTCTGATTTCATCTTCATCATGGGATTTATCATTGGTTTTATGAGCTCTACAGGGACCGGCTTTGGAGTCAGTAGATCTAAAACTCTTTACACTAGAGGGCCTATTACGATGTCGGTCAGAGTTTCCTCCAACCGACACCATGGCGGAAACAGGACTGACCGACCTCCGGTTGGCGGTCCCGACTGCCTAATTATAATGCAACTGCACATGGTGCGGTGGCATTCCCACATTCCCCTATGGGAGCATGAGTTACGGCTGTAAACCAGCCATAGTACATGCTCCCATATGGAAGTGTGAGGTTGTGTTAATCCCTGCACCCGGTGGCAGGCACCTCAAGGTGCCTGCTACGGGGTGCAGGGATTAACAGGGAGGCACCAAGGGTGCCCCCTCAGCCCCCAACTGGTGGCCGCAAGGGAAAGACGGCCCTGCTAGGGGCCCCCAAACACGCTTTCGACAGGGTTTCCATGTCGGAAAGACCAGCATGGAAACCCTGCCTGAAACCGTGCATCGTAGTCTGGATGGCGTAAACTGCTGTCCATATGGATTATGAGCCGGTTCCACCTGGCCGACAGGCTCCTTGAGCCCATCAGAAGCCAGTCGGAATGACCAGCTGGTTTCAATTCCGACCGGCTGTATCGTAATCAGCCGGTCGGAAGTGAAACCGTTACGACTGACATCATAATCGGCCCCTTAAAGTGGTGTTTTTGGTGGCTATTATTTCAGCCAAAAGATTAGATGTTAGGTTAATTTTTGAGGTCAGAACCATTTTTAAGGGTGTTTTCTGACAAAGTAATTTTGAATTCTAATCCTACTTTCATACCCAATGTGCCTTCTTAATTTCACAGGTCCGGGCAGGTAATTCTAGCGATCTTTTTTCATGATCCCAAGATTGAAGAAGCTTTGATGCATTTGTTAGATCTGAAGACGGCTTTGTTAATCTATCTTAATAGAACAGAGAATTTCAGAAAGGTGGACAGTTTGTGACATTTGTTCCAGTAAGGAATGATTGAAACCTTCGAATTCTACATTGAGTTGATGGATAAAACAATCAATTTTGTTGGCCTACGAGACCCAAAATAGGGAAGTGGGGAATCAAATTCAGGGAAGATCAACTAGAGCTATGTCTACTTTCTATGCTTCGTTCAAGTGTGTGTCAAGGGAGGAGATTTGCAATGTGGCCTCATGGTCATATCCTCATACTTTTATGGAACATTATCGGTTGGAAGAAGGAGGTGGTGTTTCAAAGTCATTTGCTACTGAACTCAAGTATAGATTGCTATGGATGTGAAGGAACATATTTTGGTGATTTGGATTAAAACTTGAATTGTGCAGTTAGGATCCATGAGTATGTGTATTCTTTGGAGTAAAAATTGAAGCTGATTCTAGCTTTGGTATCAGATCATTCTGTAAAATTAGGGGCAAGGAAGATGGACGAGGAGGTAATGCCCCGGTTACTTACCGGTAATCTTCATTACTCCGAGTCCTTGTCTTTCTTGCCACAGTATAGTTTCCCCATCCCTCCCAGCCCTGTGTTCGGTGACTTAGTTTTTTGAGCCTTTTGGAAAAAGTTGTGTGGTTGGGCGACTTCCTTTTTATACAAAATAAGGTGAAGAGGAAGTTGGTCATATTGGAAGGATGGGAAACTAGCATGCTAACTTTTGCTTTTGAGTTTCTGTGATGGAGGCTAATGCTGGTGCACATATTGTGGCGAGGAAGACCTGTACTTGGAGTAAGGAAGATTACCGGTAAGTAACTAGGGCAATCTTCTTCATTGTTACATTCTGAGGTTTGTGATCTGCCAAATACTTGGGGTGGCCTTAACTCGCATTATTTGCTGTAGCGTAATTCCATTTAATTATAGCACAATTCCGTGGGTAGCATAATCCAGTATTTAGAGCTCTTTTCTTAGCGCAAAATACAGATCTCTCCAAAAGGGACAAAAGGATGCATTTTGGGCTAAGAAAATAGTGCTAAATGCAACAGCACAGGAACAGCAGCAGCCAGCAGCTGCTGGCACTCTGTTTCTGTGTTTGAAGGGCCATACATCCATCCATCAGATGGCGTGCTGCCCTGCCCGCAATGATGAATCCGCAAGGCATGGAGGTCGCAGTAAGGTAAAAAGAAGCAATGTAGCCCACCTGCTGGGAGAAAACCCCATTCATAGCAGAGACATAAGGCCTAATTTATCAAAGGGTTTAACCCATCCTGTGTCCATAGAGAAATGTGTTGATACATATGGTCCATAAGTCTTTGTTTTTCCAGAAACAAAACTCAGTTTGGGGGATTTGTTTAGGAAAAACAAAAAAAGGCAGCATCGCTGACATTGTACAGAGTCACTGAAAATTCTCTCACTGTGTAGATGCGAGCACCTTCAACAAATACATCACCAGCTTTGGGTGGGGAACTTTACAGGCCTCAGAAGAAGGCATGCCTGATTTAAACTGTAGATTGTACCCAGGGCACGAGTCGGGGGTACACGCAGGTATACGGCGTCCACCCACTTTTTTCACAGGCTGAACGCCGTCCACCCTGCCAAGAATTTGGGCCCCACAGAATAATGTGCTGAACTCATCTCGGTGTACTTTCCAAACACCGGGACACTTTCAGCAGTGCCTGCACGTTGTCTGCTTTCCTTCTGCAACAAGCAACAATGTGCAGGCAGGGACGGGGCTATCTTAATTAAGACTCCTGCTGGGCCCATAACGAAGGCCGAATTTGAGGGGGTCATCAGGCCTCCTTTTGTTGGAGGCTCCTGGCTGGGAGCAGCCAGAAGCCTCACACCTGATGCAAATGAAGCAGAGGGGAAACAAAGGCTCACACCTTGTTAGCCCTTCACACATACTTAAGAGAGGCAGCTTTTCACTTTGTTCAGTCCCTGTTTAGGAGATATGCATGCACTGTAAGAATGTCAGATGTGTTGGTCTTTCCTAGTATTTACACAAAACAAATTGCATTTATATAGAGCTTACTTCCCCTAAGGAGGCGTTGAAATAGTTTAAGTACCACTATTTTTTCTTGTATAGCCCTACTCATTCCAATGCAGGGTGTCAGAGCGCTTTACATCAACACGTGCATATTACATGTACAATAAATTATATGTTTGTAAATTAATGCACAGGATGTGATACATAAAACTGGGGGATTGCAAGGTGTAGAAGTCACATATCTTCCACAGCTCACTGTGCTACTATCCTCGCAATGCGCTCAAATGTACACATGCTACACCTGCTAAACATATATGTGAGGGCTTTATATCTTATGTCACTTCTTGTGATGCCACTTCCTGTAAAGTCGTGGCTTGTGATACCACTTTCTATGATGTTAATTCCTGTGATGCCATGTGTGATGTCATGCGCTGTGATGTTGTGCGCTGTGATGTCGTGCGCCGTGATGTTGCGCGCAGTGATGACACTTGCATACTGCCTAACTAGGTTAGTCCCCCCACTTCTTTTTTTAGGACTTTAGCCCTGATTGTACCTACACCTACTGTTATCAAACATGCGCAGTGGCATATTGGAAATACTCTAGACCTAAGTCTTACTTGTAACTAGAGGAAATATTTCTGGATCAGGAGCACCCAAAATATGTGAAACCAAATATCTTTTTGTAGAAAAGGGTTGTATGGTAAGAAAGCTATCAATTACTGCTTGCTAAACATCATTTGGCTGCTTGCTCTCACCGTGTATATTCGAAGGTACCATTGTGAACGGAATGCGATTTCCAAGCAGCACAGTAACACACTCGTTCTTTTCTGTCTCCTTTCTCACAGCACCTGGGCTGGAAGTCATCCTGGCGATCCACATCTCGAGGCACGTCCCTTATTTCACCCTTGTCAGATTCTTCATGTTGACTTCTTCTATACAAGACCTGTGAGAACACTCCAGAAGCTGGATCCTCAGTGCACGGAGTCACAGCACAATGAATACCCTTCGAAACGTCCTTCAATCCGCGGCCTCAGTTTGGGCAGCTGGAACCGTAGCCCTCCGACGTCCACAGCCTTAAGTTCCAGCCATTTGAAAACTACCAGGAGCATAAAAGGGGAGGACAAATTACTTTACTCCCCGCTTGAAGTAATCAGCATTGCCATGACTGAAACTAGAGGAAAAAAATGAATTGTGAGCTGATGAATTTGCGAACCGTGCTGTATTACTGAAGTTTAACCATGTAGCCAGATGCGTCTGAGAATGTGGCATCCGGAATTGACTGCAAGCACAGTAACGCACACAGCGCAACGCTGAAGGAAGCGGTTTACGTCGGATCGGAAGTAAGGCTGCTGCTCTCTCATGCACAAACTCAAAGCCATAGGTGAACTGCAGAAGTATAGCTGACACCTGCAAGCCCGCTTCATTTCCCCTCCGCGTGCATTGAGAGAGCAGCACAGTGGAGCAGTCGGAAGTTGCCTCTGAATGCACTTCTAGTGTTTGTGCAGTCACTTCCGTTCAGGGTATAATGCCTGCCATCATTTGCACAGATGGCCGCGCGGCATCTCAGACCACGTCAGATTTTATCTTGAACTGGCTAAGAAAAAAAATGGAGGCAAATGTACTTGTTTTCCTCATCTCAGCAGGGACCCTCTCTTCATTATCCCCCCCAACCCCAAAGAAAAATGGCCTCCTTTTGAGACAAAGAATCAATCATGTATCATATGAAAAGATTTGGAGAAAGGCTAATGCTATTTTTGATTTTAAAGTGAAATTCCATTTTATAACATTGCAACAGAACAGCCAAGGAACAAAAAATTAAGTAAAGAACTGGTGGCGTCAGTGTTTTACAGTGTACACCCAAGTCTAAAACATTGCCTGTTCTTCTTTGAATTTGATCTATAAACTATTTTATAACCATTTGTCTATTATTCATGGGACAATGTGGCAGACAACACAGTGTTTTCAGTTTATTTTTCTAAATAAAAGTGTTGTTTGTATGATTTGCCATCACCTATGTAAGCTGACGTCATTATTTATCAAAAATGTTTATTTTTTTAAGCCATGGTAAATGCTTTCCATGCCAGGTCATAACAAATTGTTGACTGAAAGCTTTAATATAAATAATGTATACAACATTGTAAAATTACGAGCAAAATATATTTCTACTTGTAGATCTGTACAAATCCAGAGGTATTTTCACAATAGTTTTCAGTAAACAAGTTATTTTGATTTTTGATATTAAAGAGAAGGTATGATGGCTAGATAGCTTGTTTGGGGAAGATCGTACCCGTTTTCACATCCAAATCAATGTGGGAGCCAGTAAATTCTAAAATCACTTGGTTGTATAGAATTTGGAATTTCTTTTACTAGTGCAATTTATGCACATGTTTAATTGGAAACGTTGTATGTTAACACCCAGCTAATCTGTTTTTTGGCACAGAGCACCTTTCAAAGTCAAACGACTTAGGCTGAGTGCTATCTTCAGGACGTTAGTAGCAGAGACATTCTGTTTTGCCGGTTGAATTGAAAGACCCCACATGTGTGTGTTTGTGTGTTATCCAAAATAATAAGACACAGACCACTTGTAGCAATTACTGGCACTTTCTACTTGTTACACAGTTTGACATAGCAACCTCAAAAATAAAGGACCTACATTATTAGAACTTTTCCAATTTGGACTGTCCCAGGCAATTGAAAGACCCTCAGCGTCCTATTCCATTAACAGTGCTAATGAACATCATTTCTGTGACTATACAGTAAGTTATGTGTAATCAACTCATTAATGTCTATTTGTTTGTTGCCAGACATATTTTCAATAAAAAATATTTTACTTTTTTTAATGACAATAGGCTGTGCTCAATTTGTAACATCTATTCACTGTTGTATTACTTAAGTCAGCAGGATCTATTATTGATGTCAACATATTCACACTGGGCCGATCACAAAGCTTCTTCTGTTATTCGCTGTGGCTCGTACCTGTCTTACACGTGAATAACTCCTGTAGTTCATGGCCTAGTAGTAGTTCCCAAAGCACTTTTGATCTGTAGTTGTTTCTTAATACAGATTTACGTTTGACTTAAGACATTTCAGGATTGACATTCGTACTCTCAGTAAAAACAAGGCCGGTACGTCTGACGCGGTGCAAGCTGCTGTGCGCCCCCCCTCCCGCCTCGAAGCCTCCCGTCACCTCAATTCCAGGTTGCTTGCTTGCCTGGATCTCTCCGGACCCGCGGTGGGGGCACCCAGCGGTACGCGAGCAGACTGACACTGTGTGTGGGCTCTGGTGTGCGCGGCCGCCCTGAGACTCATCGCGCGCCTCCCGTACTGTGCCAACTGGCGGGAGTGTGTGGTGGGGGCCGTGTTTGGGGCCGGTCCCCCCCCACAGTGCATCTGGACTGGTGTGCGCTCGGCACCGGGGGGGTGAGTTAACCTCCAGGTGAGGTTCTATATTCTCATTGTTTGTCGCGCCCCTCCCCCACAACTACTGGCCAGCCCGAATGTGACACTTCAGACAGCAAGAGACTTTTCGGGCCTTTTGAAAGCCGACTGCCCCCTGCGTGCTGGGTGTATCACAGTGCAATTAATAAGTAGTCAGCCCATATGCTCCTTTGAGACTCTGGAACTTTCTCTGCACTCAGCAGTCACGCTTAAACCGGGGCATTGGAGGATGGAACTGCGGTGCGAGAGGTGTGACCGCTGAGAACTACGTTATAGATATCCTGCTGCTCGTACGTCGGACCTTGGAGTGAAGACAAGTGGAGGTATCCACTGGCGAGTCTGGATACAGTCTAAGGGGACTGCAACGCCGCTTCCTTCCAAGCTCCCGCCAAGTTCCCGCCACTCACGAGCGCTGCGGGGGATCTAAAGCCCCAACTTCCAGTACCCCCACTGTCATCGCGTCAGGAGACGCTTAAAGACGATTAAAAACGCTCCCACGGCGAAGCCCGGGCCAAGGGCGGGCCCGTTTGAGCCCGTTAGAGACCGGTGGAGACTGGGCTGTGCCCCCCCCCTCTGACATTCCCAGCAGCGCAAGGTCAGCCATACGGTCATACGGTCTATTGCTCTTGTTAACTGTTGATGAGAGGAGTGACACTTGGTGGAAACTATAGCGCTATACTGAGTTTGCGATGTCCGTACGCGAAGGAAAGGGGAAGGGGAAGAAAGCTGTAATGGGTGGGATTGTTACTGTTTCCGGGACTCTTGACCAGTTTATAACAAGAGCAACGTCAGTGTTGGCGCATGAGATTGCATTAACCGAGCGCCGTCTCTCATTGGATCCGGTATTTACCAAAAGGTCATCCTTGGGGGGGATTGATGTTGGCACATTCTCCGGAACAGCCCACACCCATAGAAACCGACCTTGGGGATTTGGGGCAAAGTAGTAGCCTAATGCCTCCGGAACCTGTGAATACATCTACGGTCCAGGAGCTTGGCTCTTTTGTTTCACTCATGGACACATCCCCGTCTCGCACTGATAGTGGCACAGCTACCCGTGCAACCACAAGGTTCCCACCTAAAATTCTGCCCCAGCCAACGGACCTCGCACCGGGAGCGGCCTTTAAGAGGAAGCGAGGAGAGGGTGCACAGAGGGGAAAAAGTTCAAAGGCGCCTAAAAATAATAATAAAAACAGCGACGAGGCGACCACAGTCCCTATATGTTCTGAAGCGCTCCAGGCAACTTCTCTCGGACTAAACACCTCATCTATGGGTTCTGTTGACTTTTCCTTGCCCTCATTTGAAGATGGATTTTGGTTAAAAGTAGGAGCCCTCATAGCCTCATCCATGCAGCCTTTCTTTGATAAACTGTTATCAATTGAGGACAAATTGTTAAAACTTGAACAGTCGACAGTAACTAATTTTGATTGTATCAAGAGTAGTCTGGGGAGGAGTGCCCAGGCTAACGAAGTGATGACGAATATAACTCGGGATTCTGTAGTCTCTAAACACCAATTGTCTACCTTAATTATACCTAACACAGTGGATTCCTCACCTAGTGTGAGTGATGTAGTCGGATCTACCGCCTATAGTGGTGTAGTGGCCCAACGAGGTACAGGTTGTCCCCGTGGTGAAAGAGCAGTACAGCAATCTTTGGGAGGGGGTTTGGCACAAAAATTGCTTGGAGGACCAAAGGAAAGATCTAATCCTAGGGAGTCTAAGCATATTTTGCCATCTATTGACTTACCCCCTGATTCTTCACCATATGTCGTTGTACTGGCCGGGGTGCCTGAATTAGACAAAGATAGTGTAGAATCTTATAATGAACTAAAAAATAAATCTATACATTGGCTGAATAACAACAGACCTCTCCCGCCGAATGTGCAAAGTCAAATCTTGTTTGCCTGTAGAGTAAGCTGGGTGGGCCGAAGAGTGAAAGACTTAGCGGGCGATTGTATTATTATTAATTTTAGAGATAGACGGGTGGTCAAACATATATGCGAGTGGTCTCACCAAAGGACAAAAACTGGTATTCACTCTTTTGACTTAAGTTACTTCTACCCTCCCCCAACCACCACGGAGAAATTTGGATATCCAGGTAAGAATTGGGTAAGGAGAGCCCAGTTAGATAATGCCTCCAATAGAGGAGTGAACAATGGTATTTGTTTTGTATCCAGTATCCCCCTCAGCAATAGATTCAGTGTTTTAGACCAGGTGGATTGACTGACCCCCACCGACTTTTGCCCACTTATCACGGACAAACAGTCGTGTAATAGTCCCTTGGGTATGGGGGCTGAAGTAATAAACCAACAGGCCGTATTAAGCAATGAGAAGGGGAATGAGGAGACAAGCAAAACCACTAAAGTTAGTGACAGTGAGGAAGTGGGGAAACCCTTAGATGCACCTAAGAATAGTATTGTTACAACCAGTGAGGTGGCACTAAACTCTGAAACATTAGGGACTGCTGACAACAACTGCGAGCTCCTAGAAGTTATAAATAGGGGATTTTATGAGGTGACCTATGAGAGTGAGTTGGAAGCAAGATCACATGGCCCCAGGATCCTGTCGTGGAATATTGCGGGCCTTATGTCCAGATTGGATCTCCCCGATTGGGGCAATTTCATAGACTCCCACGAGATTTGCTTATTCCAAGAAACTTGGGCAGTAAGACCATTATATAGAGTAGGTTTTGTAGCATATTGTGAGGTGGCAGTGAAGGGCCCAAGGGGTAGACCGTCGGGGGTTTGTGTATTTGGGTAGGTACCCATTTGGGTTGTACGGTGAAGAGAATAGAAACTCATTCACCTGATATTTTATGTATTCTTCTCACCCATAGAAACCTTCCAAAGTTGGCCATTATCAATGTCTACTCTCGCCCAGTTAAGTATGGGCAAACTTCGCCGACGTTAGATTGTTTGGCTGTTCTTCTTAATTCACTGTCTGGGGAAGCGTATTTTTTATTTGGTGGGGATTTTAATTGTCACTTTGAACCCCTTAGTGGGTTGTCAACATCTATTTCCAGTGACGAGGATTCACCATGGTTAATTCCAGCGTCTAATGCGTACCCGATAAGGGGGTGGACCCCACTAGTCTTGCAATTAACCTCTCTTACCCTCACCCATTCATTGAGGGCATGTAATGGCCGGTTCCCTGACGATAATCCTGGGCATCCCACCTTCGATAGAACTGGGCAGGCAACAATAATTGATTATATTTTAATAAATGTTGAAATTTGGCACAAGGTTGTGAAGTTTTCTGTCCTCCCCGTGATGAAAGCGACCACAATCCATTGGTCGTAACCCTAGATAGCTATGTAGTGGAAGTAGGGCAAGACCTGGAAAATCCGCTACTAGACAATTTGATAGTGGTTGAAGGAGGGAGAAGAATACGCTGGGGCTCAATAATCCAAGCTCCAGAAGTAATGGCGGATATGTATACTAGCATTATTCCCCTGTTAGAAAAAGCAAATCTTGTCTCTGGAAGCAGTGCTAACTTAGAACCCGATGAAGATATAGGCAAAATCCATCTTGACATGGTTGCATGCCTGGCGGATTTTTTTTATAGCAGTAAGCCAAATAAGAATAAGCATCGCAGAGATAAAAACCCCTGGTACAATAGGTCATGCAGGGATGCGAAGAGAGCCCTGTTGTCAAGCCTGAGGGGGGGATAGCATGCAAATAAGGGAAGCAAGGGTGTTTTAAAAAAAAATCCTTTTAGCTGCGAAATCTGAATGGGAAATGGAAAGATGGCAGGCCATTAAGAATGCCTTGGACGTTAAAGACACGAGCTTTCTGGCATTTAGTCCATACCGGGAAGATAGAGGGTAGGTCTACCCTCGAGCCTAATATTGCTGAGGAAGCCTGGGTCTTTATTTTAAAGATTTATATTCAAGCCCCTATAATGGACCTAGTGAGAGTAGGATATCGGTTTGTTGTCATACCTTTGATTCCCTTGGGGATATACCCCCATGTACCTTGGCCGAGGTATTATCTGCCCTAGCCAAAATACTGCCAAACAAAGCTCCTGGGCTGGATAGAATCCCGGGGACCTGTATAGAAATGAACAGACTGTTTGGGCCCCATACCTCCAGACATTATTTAATGCCATTCTTTATGGCATGCCACCCCCTACGTGGGCTGGGGCAGAGATTATTCCTATTTATAAAAAGGGTCTCCCGTAGAACCGGCAAATTACAGGCCAATCAGCCTTATTGATGTAACTCAAAAGATTTTTGCTAGAGTCTTATTGGGAAGACTCCAGGAATGGATGGAAGACCTTAATATTTTAACTCCTTTACAGGCAGGCTTCAGATGTAAAACATCTACTATAGATCAGTTGTTTAGGCTTCAATTGATCTATTGGAAGCATATAGTTTTGGAGGGTGGTAGTCTGTACCTTACATTCGTGGATCTCAAATCGGCGTTTGATATGGTGGATCGTGACCAGCTGTGGGGAATCTTGCTGGATATGGGAGTACCACCATACCTCTGCCACCAGCTTAAACGCCTCCACGAGGGAACATTTGCTAGGGTAAGGTTCGGCAAGAATGGGAAATTAACGGCTCCTTTTCCTGTGGGAAAGGGGGTGAGGCAGGGTTGTGTGCTTGCACCAACCCTTTTCTCACTCTTTCTCAACGGGTTAATAGGAGACCTTCTTGCCGTTAAGGACATTGATTCCCCAAAACTAGCCAACCGCAAATTTCCTGCCCTAATGTTTACGGACGATACCCTGCTCCTCTCGAAATCACCAATGGGGATGCAGCGTGTATTAGAGGAATTTAGTCGGTTTTGTAAAAGGAGGAATTTGGTAGTAAATATTAAGAAAACAAAATATATGGTCTTCCACGCTGACTCTATAAACTGTCCGCACCCAAGAATGGATGATGGACCCTTAGAAAGGGTTCCTATCTTTGATTATTTGGGCCTCACATTAAACGATAAAATGGGGTGGGGACCCCAAATCAACAAAGCTAATTTAAAGCAAATTCAGGCAGTCGGGGGGGATTTTAAAGGTTTATAAGAGATGTGCCCTAAAGGTTATAAACCCGCCTGTAGAAATCTACAAGGTCCAAGCTAGGGGGGCTACTATGTATGGGGCCGAACTTTGGGGACATAGCTTAGTTAATGCCCTCACTATAACAGAAAATAATTTTATGAGACAAATCCTGTGTTTGCCTAAAAGTACTCCTTTAACGCCACTAAGGATGGATCTGGGCATCCTTCCCATTGCAGACCTAATTGCTTCCCCCCCACTGCTTTACTGTCGACGGCTGTGGAGTACGCCAGAGCTAGGACATTATAGAGAGGAATTAAAGGCTGTAATGTCCACTCTGGGGGCGGGTAATATCCCGTGGTTCTCCTTTATCAGAGACTCATTCCGTGCGATAGGAAGGGAGGACCTATGGTCGGCACCGGAGGAGTCATGCTCAGCTATCTCAAAAAATCCTTGGTGTGTGTACTGAAGGGGTATAAATTGACATGCATTTTACAGACCGCTAATTCTTCTAGTTTAACCTATGGGTTCCTGGATATAAAACAGCAATATAAATTGGAGCAGGTGTTGGATTTTATTCAACCGCCAACAGCAAAAAACAGTTTTTGCAATTTAGATATGGGACGCTGCCGCTCCATGCACTCACCAACAAATGGGCAGGCGCTACCACCCACCTTTGCCCGGGGTGCCTAGTAGAGGAGGAAACTGTAATTCATGTGTTGTTCTTCTGCTTGGCATATAAGTGGGCAAGGTTAAAGTGGGTTATTCAACTGTGTAGGAACCTAGGTATTAGAAATTATAAGGAATCCTACGGGGTTTTAAAATCTGACACTAACCCGGTTTTTGTTGTTGCAATCTCTAAGTTTCTCTTTGCAATGTGGTGTAAGCGAAGGTATCTAATGAAAAATCGATGTGAGAATTAGTAATACCCGCTCCCGTCTGTCAACCATTGTGACCCTAGTTTTGGCAAAAACCTAGCCTGTAAGTGTAGGTAGTTTATCAAACAACTGATACGAGATCTATTAAGACCTGCTTTTAATTGGCTGCTACCGCGACTTAGGTTTTATATAAAAACATAGGCTGTGAATTTTCTTTTAATATTTTTAGTTTAATTTATATTTTTTATGATTGGCTTACAGTGATTATATTGCCCATAGTGATGATTATTATTTTTATTTCCCTGTTTCCCAATGAGTGATCATTACTGCTATCTATGCTTGTACTATTTTATAATAAGTGGTTCTTACGACATCGTATTTTATCTTGATATTAATTTTAATTTGGTTGTGTATATGTATGTACTTTTATGGCCGTAATAGCCGAAATAAAGTTTCATGAATGAGTCTAAAAAACATTTTGTGAATCAAAGGCCCGAGTAAGAACTACTCACTTATGGAACATCACGATTCCTATGTCTGGAGCAACACAATTAGTCTCAAAAAGCATTTTGAATCGGACCCAAATGACTACAAACGAGCAATTGCACAACATTTCTGAAATTATTACGTACTACGAATCTACGGATAAAATATAAGAAAGAGTAAGCACAGACTAAGTTGTTAATTTTATTTAGCTGCACATTATATTGCAAAATTCAGTCCCATGGCACAATGTCAACAGATTTTTCAGTGGAAGGAAGAAACAGAAGTCGCAGGGACGCAGTGGTTTATGGAACAGGTTCGTTGCAAGAAGTAAAACAAGTATCGACATTTTCCTTTATAAAAGTCTACATTTCTTTCATAGTATCATATGCATAATAAATTGTTGACATGCAGTTTTAAAATGTATTTATTTACAAATTACGCGTTTCTTCCGGAAATATTGCACAGAGTAACAGAAATACATAATTGTTAGAAGAATGCTTATCTATAGAAGTGGTTAGGCTGATTGGTGGATAACATACCAAAACATACACTGCGCATATTTACAGAAAAGATAAGTGAATGTGTGCTAAATAAAGAAGAATGGATTTGATTGGTTAGGGCATAAGTGGTAAGCCCATACCCCAATAACTACCAATAACAAACATCCTGGAATAATACTACTAGTAAACTCTTTGCAACTCTTGACTACCGAGACTGTACCACGTCTCTGCAGAATTATCTTAGTATCCTTGGGATAACTCCTCAGCAGTAACATAGTTTTTCTCATTTGAGTAACTATCCACTACCTTTTGTACTACTTATAGATGGAAATGTCCTCTCATTCTTCCGACTATGCCCACCTCTTTCTGCTGCATCAATTTCCTTGATAATCACAAGGAAACCCTTAACCTGACATTACTGGTTGGACCCTATTTGATATCTTTGTGGTACTTACAACTTGCTGAATTTTATTTGAAAACCTTTATACATATCTCATCTACCTTACTGTATCATCCCAGTATGGCCTTAACCTCTTTTATGTCCTTATCAACTGCCTCTTTGTGTCACTTCTGGCTAGACTTTTTGCTGGTGCGTCCTCCTTAATGAACCCTGGTTGATCACTCTCAATGATTTTGTAGTTAAATCTTAACTATACTCCCTTGTGAATCTGCATTTTACTTAATTTCTAGCTACCCATACTATCATACTGTTGAACTGGCCTACCCTCTCTATCTTTAGAGTAATTCTCAGAAACATCTTGTGTACTTCTCATGAGCTAACCTCCTCTTCTGATAATCACTATATAAACTTTAACCTTCATTTATGTTCTCGGGGGGGTGTGGCCAAGATGGCGGCGAGCGTTCCTGCCTGAGCTCCGATAGAGCCCGGAATTATCCAGCATCATCCTGTGTCCTCCAGACACCCTGATAGCGGCAAGGTGCACCAGGTCCCCCGTGCCTGGCAACATCTGCGGCCACTGAAGCCGCGCAAGAAGTGAAGACTGGCCCGCGGCTACTTCTACAAGTGACCGTGAGATCTGCACCCAGCCCACAGCCGTGACAGTGAATTGGTGAGTGGGCACAGAACCCAGAAGACCTGCAGCGGCCGGCCGGTTCCCCTTGCCATTTTGGGGACCCACAGAGAGTGGCCAACCAGCGAGAACCTGCACCCACCTGTGCTCCTCTGGATGGCGAGGATGGGCTTCCCGCGCAGCCCCCACTAAGGAGAGGAGGCCTCAGACACTGGTCCGATTCGCCCGGGGGCCCCGCGTACTGCAGCGTGTCAGCACCGCCGAGTGCAAACACAGCAGAGGCCCCAATTACAGAACACCCAGTAGCAGTAGAACAGAGCTGCTGCCTTGCATACCTGAGGAGGTACGGGAAACAGCCATCGGTACCATTGCTGGACCCCTGGGGAGAGGCTGCACACCAATAAAGACACTGCACCACCAACAGGACATCCCCTACAGGGCAGCGTGCAGCTGATCTGGCCCCACAGTAAACTCCTGCATAAGGCTGGAGAGTGGACTCTTCCTACTCTACTGAGTACCCGTGGCCCTCAAGTAGCCAGAACAGTACCCTAGCCTATCAGCCTCACACACCTAGTAGGGAGCTTCAAGGGGGTTTAGGTGGGGTCCTGATTTCTAATGTTTGTGGCAGGAAGATGATGGATTGAGCCACCCCCCCGGGAGTCCTGCGTCCCGAGTACATGGAGGAGGGCCCTCCATCACAGTGAACTACAACACTTGGAGGTGGCCGACCCCAGGCGGCCCCCACCTGTTGCCTGTGAACTTCCCTCAGTTGGGCGCCAGCTGATCCTATGTCCCAATGGCCCCCCGATGCCACTCTCTCGCCCCGTGGGGGTGTATGTGGCCACCCTCTGTGACAGAGGGTAATCTGATGAACCGAGCCTCAGGGCCCCCGTCGACTATGGTGAAGCCCAAGGCAAACAAGAATCCTTCCTTGATGGGGGGGCAGCCCCAGGCGGTATAGTGGAAGATGACAGACCTCTGCGCCACCTTGAAGTCACCCTTGATCGCCATTTCACCCAATTACCCAATATGAGCGCATCCTGCAAGCCATACTCAACACCATAACCCCCCTGGAGTCTAAGATTGGCTCAGTATCCTTGGATGCCGGACTGCTCCATGCTGACCATCGGCAACTGGTGGACCGAGTTGACGACACAGAATCCACACTAACTGCTATGCGTCCCACAGTTCAATGCTGAATGAAGGATGCCGACGGCCGCTTTCGGCGTAACAACGTGCATTTTGTTGGCTACCCAGAACGCCCCGAAGGCCCTAATGTCAAACTCTTCCTCGAACAGTGGCTATTGGAGACATTGTTGGCCGGCAGGATACCGAAATTCTTTACTATTGAACAAGCTCACCTCCTACCGGGTCAACCCCTGCCACCGGGTGCACACCCACGCCCGGTGATTGCGTGAGGCCTCATCTACAGGGCAGAGACTAGGTCCTCCAGCTCTTCCGGGCAAAAGGAACATGGTACTATGAAAACTGCGAGATCACAGCGTACCTGGACTACACTGCAGAGGTGCAATGTCGGCACACCTCCTACATGGCCGTGAAACCCCAACTATGTGCGCTGGGACTCAAGTACGCTCTCCAGTTGCCCGCGTAACTCCATGTTACAGACGGAGACCACACTCACTACTTCTCAACCCTGGATGACGCTTGGACATGGTTGCAAGCCAAAGGCCTAGCAGAGCGACCAGTGCCATCTCCCGACTCAGAGGAACGGCTCACGGCAGAATGAAATTGATGCTGCTCCTGTAAGCCCCGAACTACACCAACATTGGAACAGGCAGCCCATGAACAGGCTCAGACTGTACAGCAACACATCTGTAATCCTTTCGAGGTCCTCAGATCCAAGAGCACATCAGACCACAACTCAGGCTCTTGTGGCACAGTAATCTCCACTGACGGTGATGCCCGGGGCCCACTGCTGACACCTTGCATCGCTGAGGACCTGTGACAATGACCTGCTGTTCTCTCAGAGTGGTAAGCTGAATGCACCACAGCGAGGTTGGGCTGTGGCAGGAGGTTGGGAGGAAACTGGGTGGTCAGTCATAACTTGGAGAACTACTTACTGAAAGTACTATATACAGGGCCATCCGTTCTGATGCTACCCACACCCAAGCATACCATAATGGACTGGCTGATTGTATTGTTTAGTTTCCTGATCTGTTAGTTTGCTAATTTGAAGTATGGCAGTGGATGGGGTATTCTCCCTGCCAGTGGGGTGGTGGGAGGGATTGTTTCTATTGCTATAGTTCACATTGTTTTTTTTGTTTTCTTAAGGACTAGAGCTCCAGTCACTGCATGCCTTGACCATCTACCACATGCCACACTGAAGATCAGACACTGGAAGGGACAGGAAGTCAGTTCCTCCGCAAGTAGCCGACACCCTGCAGACAAGATCGCCACTTTTCACCTCCTGCCCCACTACTCACACACCTAACCCTAATATGATCGTGACTCCAGAATACATTTTCATAACCTGGAATGTGCGAGGTATAGCCACACTGGTTAAGCACCCCCAAACAATTGACTCGGACGGTAGATACTTCATGGTTGAAGGGCCACTTGATGACAGACCCATGACGATGGTGGTGCTGTATGCACCCAATGCAGGCCTTCTTGGGCAAATTGCCCCGGTGCTGTTGCATGACCCCCACACTCCAGCTTTGTGGGGTGACGATCTCAACTGCGTCCTCCACATTGAGATTGCTCAATCCCCTCCCTAGCGGGGGTGACCTATCGCAGAATCACTAAGTATCTCAGGGACTGGCTGATCCAACATGGGATCTGTGACGAGAGCAGCCTCCAACACCCAGAGCAACATGAGTATTCTTTTTACTCACCTGTCCTCAGCGTTCATACCCACATAGGCATGTTTCTTCCTAGTATACAACTGGTCACCTCAATCCCTTACACAGAATATCTCAGATGCATGCTCTCTGACTACTGCCCGTTCCTACTTACACTGAGATTGGGCCGGTGTCGTCCCTGCATTCTAACATGGAGGCTGCCGGTCGACTCACTCCTTAATCCCCCTTTTCAAGAAGGCCCGACTGAATGGATAAAGAAGTATTTTGAGTTAAATGCCATCTCGACCTCTGACAAGGCAACTGAACGGGAGGCCCACAAGGTCGTGATGAGGGGATATTGCATTACCACTACCCGATGGGTCTGGAAGACACTGCATAGAGACATTTATCCAAGGAGCGAGACATGCATAGTCTGGAAACAGCCCATTCTCAAATCCCTGCTATGCTAAACCCCTTCCTACAGCTGCGTCGGGAACACAGGGAACTAGAGCACCTCTTCAACCTCAGATCTAACGCAATCAGCATGGAACTCACCAACATCCTCAAGACCTCCATCTCCACAGCAACCTTCCCAGACAGCTGGAAACATGCAGATGTCAGACCCTTCCTAAATAAACTCTAACACCAACAGACCAAGTGCACAACCTAGGGATCCTCCTTGTTAGCCAACTAACCATGAAACGACAAGTCAATGCAGTTGCCTCCGCCTGCTTCCATACCCTTCGCTTGCTCCGCAGAATCTTCAGATTGACCCCAATCAACACCAGAAAGACCGTCACCCAGGCCCTCATCACCAACTGCCTCTACTATGGCAACGCTCTCTATGCTGGCATCTCCACCCAGCTCCTCAGATGACTCTAGACCATACAGAATTCTGCAACCTGACTCATCTTTGACCTTCCCAAATGGTCTCACATCACGACTGCACCTCCCGAACCTCCACTGGCTCGCCATCCGGAAGAGATGCCAGTTCAAGATCCTCATGCACGCCTACAAAGCTCTCCGTGACCAAGGACCATCCTACATCAACCACCAACTGAACTTTTGTCAACCTTCGAGACATCTGTGCTCTTCCTCACTTGCCCTCGCCCGCACCCGTCGCAGCCAAAGCGGAGTACGCTTCTTCTCCTACATCGCTGCCAAGACCTGGAATGACCTACCCTCTACATTCGAACCACACCCTCCCTGGCTGATTTCAGAAAGAGACCAAAACTTGTTCTTCGATGGCGACACAGCATCCTCAGCGCCCAGATACCCCTACAAGTGACAGTGCTGTGCTTTACAAGTACTGAATGATTGACTGATTGAGAGCAGTGACTGGGACGACTGGACTATAACCATTACATCACCAGACTACACAGGGAGGAGAACCTCTCGGGTAGAATGCTGGCATGGCTTGTGCGGGACGACCATTCACACCCACCATTGGGTGCGATTCAAGCAGTGTGTGGCAGGGTTCTTAACACAGAGGACGACTAAATGTCGCCTTTGTTGAATATTATGGTTCCCTTTACCCAACGGTACTGGGCCCCTCTGGCTCCACCCTACATGATTATCTCTGAGAGCTGTCGCTTCCCGAGCTCAACGCAGTAAAGATGGCTGACTTAGACGCCCTTCTTCAACTCGATGAGCTGCGCCTAGCTGTTTCACAAATCACTCACAGTAAAACACTGGGCACAGATGGCCTCCCGATAGAATAGTACTCCACCTTAAATGTCCACCTGATGCTCAAACTCTTGGAGGTCTACAACAAGGCGCAAGACTCTGGATAGCTCCCCAATACACTCTGTGAAGAACGTATAGTAGTCCTCCCAAAAACCATGCTGTGACCCTTTAGATGTGAGATCTAACAGACCGCTCTCCATGCTGACCCTAGATTGCTGAATTTGGGGGAAAGCCCTGGCAAACAGACTACTCCTTCTACTTGACACCCTAGTGCACAATGACCAAACAGATTATATACCTGGATGAAGCACCTTTCTAAATCAAGCCGCCTACTACGACTATTGCGAGCAGACTTTCATACCACCGATGTTCCTATGGCAATGTCCCTCGACATAGAGAAGGCACTCATTGGTATCAGTGGCACTTATATGGGGCAAAGGTTGGTGTAGAGTCGCTCTCGATAAACTAAACTCTTGCCGCCCTAACTTTCAACTCTGCTTTGCAGCTGCCCAGTTACAGTGGCCCCTGCGGTGGCTAAGGACAGCCCTATGTGCTAAAAGTCTGGAGGTCTTAAACCTCCTTCCAGGGATTCCCATATACATCTGGCTCTCATCCCCTGACCCCGGGCTACTGGGAGACTCACCACTGATGACAGTGGCCAGATGTTGCTGGTAGAAATATGTTGAGGGACGTGGGGACGCGAGACGCCGATACTTTTCCATGGAGTACTCTCCATCACTTGTAAGATTCTCTAATATATTAGCTTTCAGTGAGGATTACTTTGAAGGCACAAGGTTCTGAAGAGACAAATATTGAACATATTGTATATGGAGTTACAGATAATTTCCTAATTCATTTTTTGCCCTGAGAAAGTCGGTGGGTGATGACCTAATGACGAAACGCATGTTGGCTACATTTATCTTCTGGCTGTGATTGTACCTATCAAGTGTTATGATGTACCATTGGATGTATTTCTACTGAAACAAGTAAGTGAACACCTGGAATTAAAAGAAGAATTTTTCAACAACTATATATTTACAAACTCTTGAACATTATTGCTTCTGCTCAGGATAAAGACCTTTTGTTACAGATAGAATAGTACTCCACCTTAAATGTCCTCCTGATGCCCAAACTCCTGGAGGTCTGCAACAAGGCTCAAGACTCTGGATAGCCCCCCAACACACTCTGTGAAGAACTTATAGTAGTCCTCCCAAAAACCAGGCCGTGACCCTTTAGATGTGAGATCTGACAGACCGCTCTCAGTGCTGACCCTAGATTGCTGAATTTGGGG
Organism: Calotriton arnoldi; assembly: GCA_963921515.1. Classification (NCBI taxonomy): domain Eukaryota; kingdom Metazoa; phylum Chordata; class Amphibia; order Caudata; family Salamandridae; genus Calotriton; species Calotriton arnoldi. The sequence goes on from CAWUFW010011757.1 coordinate 124,505, forward strand.
GAAAGCCCTGACAAACAGACTACTCCCTCTACTTGACACCCTAGTGCACAATGACCAAACAGGTTTTATACCTGGATGAAGCACCTTTCTAAATCAAGCCGCCTACTACGACTATTGCAAGCAGACTTTCATACCACTGGTGTTCCTATGGCAATGTCCCTCGACATAGAGAAGGCATCCAACACCCTGGGGTCGGATTACCTGTTTGGGATGCTTGACGTGATGCAGGTGGGACCAGGCTACCTCGAGGGGCTTAAAACCCTTTACAGGCATCCTTGCATAAGAGTTAAGACCGGTCAATACATCTCTGATAAGTGATTTTGTTGAGGCACCCGATAGGGCTGCCAATGTCCCCTCTTCTCTTTGCACTGGCCATGGAGCCTCTGGCTTGTTAGTTGTGCATGAAAGCTGCTGACCAGAGGACAGAGGTTCAAGATGCCCACCATGTTGTCTCACTATATGCAGACAATGTGTTAATATGCTTGAGGGATACCTGGAATCCGCTTTGCCGGAGATGATGGCATTACTAGAGGACTTTTTTGGCAATGTCCGGTCTACAGATGAATTGGATGAAATCCTGTCTTTTCCCCCTCTGTCCCACTCCAGACAGATGCGCTGTTCCTAGGGTGTACCTCCAATGGCAGTGCAAAACCTTTAAATACTTTGGTATACAGATATATCATAATGAAGCCAATCTGCTGGAAGGCAACCTCCACAGGGCTCTTAACTCAGAGCGCAGTTTGCTGCCTTTTTGGACATCTCTCCCACTGTCACTTGTGGGAATCGGATGGCATAATAAAGATGCTGGTACTGCCCCGGCTTCTATATTATTTCTCAGCTCTTCCTCTCGTGCCCCCGAAGCGCTTCTTCTTTGAGTTACAATTGGTATCAGTGGAACTTATATTGGGCAAAGTTTGGTGTAGAGTCGCTCTCGATAAACTAAACTCTTGCCGTCCCTCACTTTTAACTCTGCTTCGCAGCTGCCCAGTTACAGTGGCCCCTGCGATGGCTAGGGACAGCCCTATGTGCTGAAAGTCTGGAGGTCTTAAACCTCCTTTCAGGGATTCCCATATACATCTGGCTCTCATCCCCCAACCCCGGGCTACTGGGAGACTCACCACTGATGACATTGGCCAGATGTTGCTGGCATAAATATGTTCAGGGTTGTGGGGATCCCCCCCCAGACTCACCACTGATACCGCTGAGGCAGATGCCGGCTCTGGAAGATTTTCTACGAGTCTGCAACTAGTTGGAAGGAAGCGGGAGTGACTCAGACAGGGAACCTATACATAGACCGCACACTACGCCCCTACCCAGAACTCAGGGAAGTGTCCCATATACCAGCTGGGCAGTTCCTGACCTATGGGGCTATCTGCTACGTGCTGACTTTCACATGGGGATGTGAACTAATGGAACCTAAGACTGCAGCCCCGCTCCATACCATGTTGGCATTCAAGGGTACACACCAGATTATCACAGCTCTATACGTAGCTCTTCTGGAACAGGGACAAGAGCCAGTTGCTAAGGTTAGGGAACACTGGACAGCAGACCTTCACTCTCCATTGATGGAAAAATAATGGACTCAAGCCCTGCGACACGTTAAAGATGTCTTTCAGAACATGCGCTTCCGTTTTACCCAATTCAATTATTTTCACTAGACATACCTTACACCCCACCGCATATCACGCATTTTCCCCATGATTAACCCATGATGTGGGGTCATGGACACAGAATCTTTCCACATGGAATGTGATTGCCTGGGTGTACAATGGGACTTGGAGGAAGTGGCAAGGATAGCATTGTCCCTAGTTGACACCGTAGTCCCTCCTACCCTCGAGTCCCACTTACTAGGTATTCAGAGCAGAGTCAAGGGAGATGCATATCTCCATAGATTTCTTTATATGCCTTTCGTCCTATACAAGCACCAGATCGTGATGGCATGGAAATCACAAGCCGTGTCAACTGGCCACCATCTCATGCTGAGATGGGCAAAAGCAGAGTCAACAGCACTTGCAGAGGTCTGACACAGGGGCGGGACTGACCGGGGGATCACAATATGGGACACATACATGCACTAGCTGGAGGTAAGGGTACTCAAGGCAAAAGATGATACAAGGCCACCACAGACTGGACAGACCACACATATTCACGATGCTCTGACATCAATGATGAACTAGGGCACACCCACCAAGGAGGATGGGTGGGAGACCCAAAACACATCAAAGGTATTGTCCTGAATTTTACCCAAAGATTGCATATTACCAACATACTTTCTGCAACGTGGATGTATGGACTAGGAGGTTTCCTCAGTAAACTGGTCGCTTAAGGCAAAGATAGTAACGTATTATTGCTACATGCCTGTTGTGGTACTGATGGCTACAAGGCATGCAAACTGTATGAGCTCCCACAATGCCCTTGTTTCTTTTTTTGTTCTTATACTTAATAAAGAAATTTTAAAAACCCTCCTCTACTTTTTCACTGTTGGGGGATTTCCAAATCTTTAGATATCTTCAGTACATTGTCTATGTTAAATCCTGCTTTGCTTAACTATCTTTTAGGAGAAATACTTTTCTGCATGAATGTAAGGTTTAGTTCCTTGGTAACAAACACACATCTCATTCTGCTCTTGGTGCTCATTTCTGCCGATATTGAATTATCTTTAGCAACTCATCGTTCAAATACCCATTTCAGTCATATTCTCACATGCTGGCAATATGAAAACTACACCTCCTGCATACAGAGCTTCCCCATATGACCATTGATACCATCACATCTGAGCCAACTCTCTTTCCGTCATTCCAAAGACTATCTTGGATCATCCCACACCTCTAAGAAATTGGGTTAATGGTTCTGGGAGGGGAAACCCTACTCAAGCAGCAACCACAATTCTTCTCAGGGTGAAGTCAGAAGCAATCCCCAAATTAATCTGTGCTCAACCCTCTGGTAGCTTGGCACAGAACAGTCTGGCTTAACTTGGAGGCAATGTATAAAGCATTTATGCAGCCCTTCAAACAGTAATAAAGTGAAATCACAATACAAGAAAAACACCACACAAATTTAGAAAAATAAAGTAAAATGTAATAAATAATGTGACACCAAAAACAACAAAAATCCAATTAGTAGGACTGCAGATATGCAGTTTTAAAGATTTAAGTGAAAATAGCAAAAAGCCCAAAGTGCCAACCACGGCTATCTGGTTGTGCGAGCCTGGGTATAAGTCACAAGTTCAGGCTGACCGCGATGGAGCGTGAGCCAGATACAGGGACCTGGTTGGTCCTGCTGAAAGTTATCTTCACCGTACAGCGCAAAGAGGTCCGTTCATGGTGGTAGAGGTCACGAGGAGCAGGGAGAGCGTCCCGGATGACAGTCAAAGTATCGCAAAGAGCAGACTGGGTGCTGCGGATGCTTGTCGCTATAGCATGAAGTTCCTGTTGGCATCAGAGAGAGTCCTTGCTGGGGCTTTGTGTTGGCTGTCCCTGCGAACAATAGAGGCTGTAGCACGAAGAGCTGGTTTGTCGGAAGGTGACTACTCACTATTAATTGCCCAGTTGCTGATAATACTACTACCTTCTCTTGTCCAGAAACCAAACTATTGCCTTCTGGGGCAGGGTTGTTAATTCCTAGCCAGTAATGGGTACTGAGCCTCTCGAATGGAGCAAAGAGGCAAATTAGTTTCTAAATAGGTTTACTCTCAGGCAGCACAACATATACTTTTTAAATGTCACTTTTCTAGTAAAGTTATCAAAATCTAATTTTGCCATTAAATTAGACCGTTAAAACTAATAGGAAAATAACTTTGAATCATTTTGCTAGTATTTTCCCAAAGAAAGATATAAAAACAAAAATATTTACAACTAGGCCTGTTTATTGAATATCTAGCCTCAACTATTTTTCTCAATATATATGCCATACTTATAATTTAATGCAGACTTAATTTATTAGGCAAAAAGACCGTCCTTACAACTTCATTCAACACAAGATTCCAAATTCAATACTTTAGAGCGTTTTAAAAAATTAGAATATGCTTCAGCAATTTTATTATTTCATAACTTCGGGATAAACTGTTTTGCATTTCAAGTATTTTTTAAAAATATTAGATTGATATATTTAATACATAAGATACTAACATTAGGACAGATCAATAGTGAATGTTACAGTTTTTGAAATTTCTGATTTACACAATTATTATCTTAACTCACAGCTCCCCAAATGTGTGTTCTGGAGAAAGAGTTAGGGTTTGTTCCCACAACTACCTTTGATAAATTTGAACTTCACTGTGAGCTAATGGAGTTCATGCTAAAGATTAAACTCAGGGCATTCTTTGAGGGAAGACATCGAGGGGATGAGAACCAAAGTGACACTGACTTGAAATTGAAGTCTACCTTTACCTCTCCTGCCACAACAGTCCCAGTGGAGGTATTAGCCTTCAAACAGGCAGTCATGAAAGAGGTGGGAAACATTGACTACAAACTCGGCAAAACCTTTCATAATGTAACTAAGAATGGTATCAAAGCCATAATGGAACTATGTTCTGATAGTGAGATCACTGTAAAACCTGCTGATAAGGATAGTGGGATTGTGTCTCAGACCACTAAGAACTATCAGAAGGAGTGCCTCTGGTTACTAGATGACCACAGGAATGATGAACGGATCTCAGGGGGACCCCGATGAGAAACTCACAAGAGAGATGGAGATGATGACAGAACATGCCTTAATTAATGATTGGATATCTAAGAAAGAAGCTGATTTCCTTAGGAACAGCAAACCGGTAACACCTTACTTCTATACCCTGTCTAAGGTGCACAAAAACATCTCTCATCCACCTGGACATCCCATTGTGTCTGGGATTGGCTCTGTTTCGAGCCTCTATCCAAATTCTGATATGCCTTTTTGAGACCAATAGTACAAAAGACTAGCACCCACCTGAAGGACACTAAGGATGTCATCTGCTTACTACATGATGTGGACTTTGACCCGTCACAAAACATAGTAATGGGCCTCGACATCGAAAGCCTCTATGCTAGTCTCCCTCAAAAGCAAATTTTGGATGTAATTGAGGTTGTTCTGTTCGAGAAGGATTAGGAAAACAAGAACCCTAGACATTTTTGTTCTTGACTATGCTAAACTAGTCCTTACACATAATTTCTTTGAGTTTGAGGGGTCTCTGTTCCATCAAAATCGTGGGACCAGAATGGGAAGCACATTTGCTCCAGTATACCGGATCTGTATGTCCATCACATAGAAACTCACAAAATCTTGATACAGATGAATCCATTTATATCTAATATCAAACTTTGGAAACATCACATTGACGATGTTTTTATTATCTGGTGTGGTGATGTGATGCTAGCCATAAAGTTAATGGATTAGCTCAATACCCAAAATCAGTTTTTGAGATTCACCCACTCAATGCGCAACACTGATTTAATCTTTCTGGACCTACATATCATAGCGTAACAGGGGAAACTCAAAACAGTTCCACATGAGAAGCCAACGGATCCTAACTGCTTCTTGCAATTCGACTGCTTCCACCCCAGGCACCATAGGGAAAATTTACCCTTTGGGCAGTTTCTGAGGATGAGAAGAAATGGCAGTGACATGGACTTCAAAATCCACGTTAACTCTCTAGCTCAAAAATTCAGGGGGAGGAAATACCCTGAAAATGTAGTGCAAAAAGCCATGAAAATAGCCGGTACCAACATTAGAGATGCCCTTCTTGACCATACTCCACAGAAACTAACAGAAGCATGTCTCTGTAACAAATCTATAACATTGCATCCAACATGATCAGCATAATCTCAAAGAAGAACTGGCGAATCTTTAACTGCAGCTTTCAGAATCTTGAGAAACCGCTTTTCTCCCACAAAAGAAGATCAAGTCCCCTGGAGCAGGAATTAGTTTAAATAAAAATAGTGGTTTACAATCATCAGGACTAATCCCTGCTGTTAGGTCAATAGGCCTTTGACATTGAGTGAGATTAATCAGGAGCTGTACATCACATAAATTACAATCACTAATCTATTTTTAGTCAATAATGAAAGTATGAGTTAAAGGGTTTTATTAATCCAATCTTTTAGTAATTCATCTTCATTAAAAGTCACAAGTTAATTCTCATTAATCTCGATCATCAATATGAACAGAAATCGATAATCAATATTAGTCAATCATATAATAAAAGCATTAGGTGCGTTCCATAAAGGAAAGAATTCCTGATCTAAGAATGGGTGAGTAAAGGTGTCAGTCAAACAAAAAAGCTCTAGTTCGAGAGAGTGAGAGTACAAGCATAAAGCTTTAGCATCAAAAGTCAGCTAAATAAATCAAAATATCAATCAAAGCAGAACTTCCCATAAAGAAAAGTTGAAGAAACTCAGTAGAGTCTCAGAGCAACGTGTAAGTGCCATAAGAGTCTGGTAGTAAAAATGGGAAAAAGGCTTAACCTACTCTAGGAACAAGCACTAATATAGACTACACATTTTATCAATGTAGCAGTTTATGGTTTCTTCTTTCTTCAGCCGCCCAATCATCTTTCTATTCTCTCTTGGGAACAGGATCACTCCTCATCTTCTCACAGGAATACAAAGACTGCATAACAGTTTAGGTTTCAGTGTTGCAACTATTTCTTATCATCTAGCAGTTTCATCTGGACTATTTGTAATTCATTTTCTTATTCAAAATAGGGGTGACTCCGCTCCACCAGGGGAGTTTGCAAAGTTTTGCCCACTCTGCGCTCTGTTTGGAGCGCTGAGTTCTTGAAAAACTCCACCAACCGCTGCGTGATGCAGTTTTTTCTCACGCGTGGCTCTTCAACATTAAGTCAGCGAGTGAGAAAAATCCAGCACTAAAACGCCTTCCAGTGAGATTTATCAATGGGGGTGTTTGCAGCAGGTCGCTACCGAGTAGAAAATCTACTTGAGCGGCTGAAAGCAGCAGCAGCGCCCACTGGCACACCGCGTGGTGCCATTGCCCTGATTTTACAGCACAGAACAAGCTCCTGTCATGCTGAATTCCGCCACTTGCAGAATCACCCTGAGTTTTTAAGGAATTCCACGGAGTGAAACTAAGAGCAAGACCTCTGACCTCCTGGTCAGAGACTCTGCTCTCTGCCCCAACAACTCTGCTGTTGTGCCACTGCCCCCTGCACCTCTCTATGAAGGTAGGTGTTCGAGGCCCTCCTCCACCCGCAAGCTCCTGCCTGCGCCTCATCCCTGGTGGTTCAGTGGGAGAGCCTTGCTCTTCTGCTGGTCCGCTGGTGTCTGTCTTCGTATTTGTGCCCATTTTTCTGTTTGTCTGTCTTTTTGTTTTGTTTTTTGTTATTGTGCCTTTAATTTTCTGCCTTTAATTGTATTTGTCTCTGTACCTGTTGCCCTTTGTTTGTGTCCGTGCCCATGTTTTGCCATCCTTTTCCCGCCGCTGCTGCCCCTGCGGCCCCTCCCCCCTGCTGGTTCCCTCTCCCTCCTCCCAGCTGCGCTTCCCTCCCCCTTCCCTATTTAATGGCAGCCGCTGCTCGGACGTGTGAGCAGCACCTCTGACCTCCTGGTCAGAGACTCTGGTCTCCGCCCCAGCAGCTCCGCTGTTGTGCCGCTGCCACTGCCCCCTAACCTCTCTGTGAAGGTAGGTGTTCTGTTAGAGGCCCTCCTCCACCCGCAGGCTCCTGCCTGCGCCTCATCCCTGGTGGTCCAGTGGGAGAGCCTTGCTCTTCTGCTGCTCCGCTGGTGTCTGTGCCCGTTTTTCAGTTTTTTCTCTGTTTTTTTGTTTTTTGTTATTGTGCCTTTAATTTTCTGCCTTTAATTGTATTTGTCTCTGTACCTGTGCACTTTGATTGTGTCCTCATGCCCGTTTTTCACTGTCCTTTTCCTGCTGCTGCTGCCCCCGCGGCCCCTCCCTCCTGCCGGTTCCCGCTCCCACCTCCCAGCTGCGCTTCCCTCCCCCTTCCCTATTTAATGGTGGCCGCTGCTCGGACGTGTGAGCAAGACCTCTGAACTCCTGGTCAGAGACTCTGCTCTCCGCCCCAGCAGCTCCGCTGTTGTGCCGCTGCCTCTACACCTCTCTGTGAAGGTAGGAGTTTGTGGCCCTCCTCCACCCGCAGGCTCCTGCCTGCACCTCATCCCTGGTGGCCAAGTGGGAGAGCCTTGCTCTTCTGCTGGTCCGCTGGTGTCTGTCTTCGTGTTTGTGCCTGTTTTTCTGTTTTTTGTCTGTCTTTTTGTTTTATTTTTTAATATTGTGCATTTAATTTTCTGCCTTTAATTGTATTTGTCTCTGTACCTGTTGCCCTTTGTGTCCTCCGTGCCCGTTTTTGCCGTCCTTTTCCCGCCGCTGCTGCCCCTGCAGCCCCTCCCCCCTGCTGGTTCCTGCTCCTGCCGCCCAGCTGCGCTGCTCTGCCCCCTTCCTTATTTAATGGTGGCCGCTGCTCGGACGTGTGAGCAAGACCTCTGACCTCCTGGTCAGAGACTCTGCTCTCCGCCCCAGCAGCTCCGCTGTTGTGCCACTGCCCCCTACACTTCTCTGTGAAGGTAGGAGTTTGTGGCCCTCCTCCACCCGCAGGCTCCTGCCTGCGCCTCATCCCTGGTGGTCCAGTGGGAGAGCCTTGCTATTTTGCTGGTCCGCTGGTGTCTGTCTTTGTTTTTGTGTCCGTTTTTCTGTTTTTTGCCTCTTTTTGTTTTGCTTTTAGTTATTGTGCCTTTAATTTTCTGCCTTTAATTGTATTTGTCTCTGTACCTGTTACCCTTTGTTTGTGCCCTCCGTGCCCGTTTTTCGGTGTCCTTTTCCTGCCGCTACTGCCCCTGTGGCCCCTGCCGGTTCCTGCTTCCACCTCCTAGCTGCGCTTCCCTCCCCCTTCCCGATTTAATTGCGGCCACACGCAGCGGACGAGCCGCTTGCGCGCTGAAGGCATGCCAGCGGCAAGTCTGTCTGTGCCTGTCTGCGACCCGTCCGCGACCAGCGCCACGGACTCTGGTTATCCAGCCACCCACCGCGACGACTCAGCTGCCCTCCTTGCATTCAACCCGGAAGGAACAACAGCTGCCAGCTGTCTACGCCGAACACCACCCACGGTCAGTTCTCCTGCCGACACTGCCGACAAACCTTCATCATCCTCCGCACCCCCACCGCCTCCAAGCCGGACGCTAGCACCCCTGAAGCCCTGAGGTGCATCCTCCTCAACGTGGGTTCCCTGCACAGACATGCTGTAGAGATCTGGGACCTCCTCGACACCCTCTCGCCATACGTCGCATTCTTCACAGAAACATGGACCAACCCCACCTCTGCTCCCGACATCGCCACCGCCACCCCCACCCCCAACGGATACAAGATCCAGAGGAAGGACCGCCCAGGAGGAGGACTCGCCATCGCACACAAGAGCTCACTCCGACTCACCACTTCCAGCACGAGCGACCCCCCCGTCCACCACCGAAAACCTCCATTTCCAGATCCAGACCAGCCCCAGAACGACCCTGCGCAGCACCCTCGCCTACAGACCTCCCCTGACCTCGAACCGCATTCACCACTACCATCGCCGACCTCATGGCGCCCCACGCCATCGCCTCCATGGACTACATACTCATCGGAGACCTCGACTTCCACCTCGACAACATCAGCGACCCCAACTCCTCCACCCTCCTGGACAACCTCGTACTGAAACAACTCGTCACCACCCCTACCCACAAGGCAGGACACACCCTCGACCCGATCTTCACAGGAGGCAACAACATCCACTTCAGCCACACCACACAACCCCCCTGGGCAGACCACCACTGCGTACACTTCCACGTCGACAAACCCACCGCTCCCAATACTGCACCACAACTGGAGGAACTGGAGCAAGGTCACCAAGGAGCACCTCAACTCCACCCTCAACCGCAATGCCCCCCCACCTCGACCGACACCAACTCAACAGCCAAAGAACTTCACAGATGGATCATCAACTGCGCAGACAAGCTCGCCCCCCTCTGCAACCCCAACAGACAGCGCCCCAGGAAGGCCACATGGTTCACCGCTGACGTCCAAGAATCCAGACGCACCTGCAGATGTCTCGAGAAGAATTGGAGAAATAGCAAAACTTTGGAAGACCACACCACATGCAAGAACGCCATGACAGAATACCACCAACTCATCACATCCACCAAAAGGACTGTCGTTCGAAACAAAATCCACGCCAAGGCCAGCAACGCCAAGGAACTCTTCAACATCATTCAGGAATTCACCAAGCCCCCCAGCAAAGCCAGGGACGTCACACCCTCCCAGGACCTCTGCGACAAACTCGGCTCCTACTTCCACCTGAAAATTAGATCCCTCTATGACAACTTCAACAAACAGACTCCGGACACCCACTCCACTCCTCCCCCAGCAATGACAACCAGCCCACCATCTCCTCCTGGACCCCGGCCACCACCAAAGACACTGCGTCTACCATGAAAGGCATTAACTCAGGAGCCCCCATGGACCCCGGCACTCCGAACATCTTCAACAGAGCCGCCGGCACCATTGCACCTGAGCTACGATGCACTATCAACGCCACCTTCTAAGCCAGCACATTCCCCGACGACTGGAAACGCGCAGAAGTCAAGCCCCTCCTCAAGAAGCCCTCAGCAGATCCCTCGGTCCTCAAAAACTACTGACCCATTTCTCTCCTCCCTTCCGCGGCCAAAGTCCCCGAGAAGATCGTCAGCAGCCAACAAACGAAATTCATCAAGGAGAACTCCATCCTCGACCCCTCCCAATACGGATTCCGCAGCAACCACAGCACCGAGACCGCCCTACTCGCTGCCACAGACGACACCCGCACCCTCCTCGACCAAGGCCACAACGCAGCCCTGATCCTACTCGACCTCTCTGCAGCCTTCGACACCGACTCCCACTGCACTCTCACTGCCAGACTCCATGACGCTGGCATACAGGGAACCGCCCTCTACTGGCTCCGCTCCTTCCTCAAAAGCAGAACCCAAAGAATGAGCAGCAGCTGCCTGAAGCTTAACTCGGAGAAAACAGAATTCCTCATCCTCGGACCCTCCCCCTCTTCAGGGGACAACACCTGGTGGCCCACCACACTCAGAACACCCCCACCCCCTCGGACCACTCCCAGAACCTCGGCATCATTCTTGACTCCTCCCTCACCATGACCCGACAGATCAACGTCGTTGCCTACACCTGCTTTAACACCCTCCGCATCCTCCACAAGACCTTCAAATGGATCCCCCCCAAATCAAGAAAGACAGTCACCCACACACTCATAACCAGCAGACTGGACTACGGAAATGCCCTCTATGCCGGGATCAACAAATCTCTGCTCCACAAGCTCCAGACCATACAGAACACCGCAGCTAGACTCGTCCTCGGCATCCCTCGACACGAACACATCACCCAACACCTGCAAGACCTCCACTGGCTTCCTGTCGAGAAGAAAGTAACCTTCAAGATACTCACCCATGCCTACAAATGCCTCCAAAACACCGGACCCCAATATCTCAATGAAAGAATCTCCTTCCACGCACCCAAGAGAAACCTCCGATCCGCCGACCTCGCCCTCGCTGAAACCGTGCGCATCTGCAGAGGCAGAACAGGTGGAAGAGCCTTCTCCTACATCGCGGCAAAGGCCTGGAATGAGCTCCCGATCAACATCAGACGTGCCCCCAATCTTCACATCTTCAGGAAGACCCTCAAGACCTGGTTCTTCGACTGACCGGAGCTGCACCCCCCAGCGCCTTGTGACCCCTTCGGGTGAGTAGCGCGCTTCATAATTCCCTGATTGATTGATTGAGTTCCGCCTACCCTTTATACAAAACTACTGTCCCATGCGGAAATTTTCAAATCTATCTTTCTCAATAACAATCGTATTCATTTATTAGCAGTGAACATTGTATGAGTAGAAACATTTGCAGAAATTAGATTAAAACATTTATGCAACTAATATTCATCATGAAAACATGTCCATTTTTTTACGACTTAAGCATTGATATTAATCATGTCAGCTTGTCAGGCAATGATGCTTCAACCATTTGAGGCCTAGTATAAGTAAATATGGCTGCTTACTACAATTTTTGCATTTAAACACATTTTATTTTCCATTAAAGTCAACACGTTAATTCTGCATATTATTATTAACTGTATTATTTTTCTCAATTTTATTAAATGATTTCCCAAGCCTTAGGGACTCACTAGTATATACTAGCCCCCCTACACAGGAAACCACAGAACATCCCCACTCTAGGTCTTCTACCAAGAGTAAATGGACACCACCCGTGTGGGAACTGGAGCGTCTGTCCAATGACAAAAGCTACCAAGAGTGTGGATTTGGGGAGCAACCGCCGATGGGAACTTGGACAATTCACCTATTGTAACACATCCCGGGTGGTCTACATGATAACCTGTCCGTGCAAACTACAATATATCCGGATGACAAGTCGCAAAATCAAAGCCAGAATATGCAAACACAGAAGTAACTTAAGATGTGGCTGCAGCATGACCATAATGTCAACACATTATATTGAAAAGTGTCACAAATCAACTGACTTCAACTGGGTGATATTAGAACACCTACCAAACCCTGTTAACCATGAAAGAACCCTGTTCAAGAAGAAACAGCCATGGGTTTTCAGACTTCAACACATATCAGGACTGAATGACAATCTCCTGTGAGGGCAGTTCACTCAGTGAGAACGCATCCTTTCTCTAGTATTAGTATCCATGGTCAGTGTTTTTAATACCTGCTTTTAATATTTGATTACAGCACTTATTTTAGAACATATGGTAACTTGACCCTATTCGGACACTGTGGATGTTTCTGTCTACAAACATATATTAAAGTATATATTGGGACACAGGAATTTCACCAAGCACCTGTTTCAATGTAACAATTAAGAAGTTGCATGAATCAGGAAGCAGTGCCACTATTAGTAGCCATTTTGTTTCAGATCTGCTCTAGTCTTCCTCTCTCAAGACCGTGAGTGAGGCACAGGAGAAAAGGCGGGGGCATCTAATTACAAGATGCAGCTGTCAGAAGGAAGCGAATTTAAACCACTTCGGCTGCTCAGTTGCCTCAAGATGCAGGCATGGGCGGAGGTATTTTAGGCGAGCAGGCCAGGCAGGGACCTTAAAGTCATAATTACGGCTAGTCACCTGTAAGGTGGACTTTAATTCACAAGAGGAGCCTGATGCTGAATGCTTTCCTCTCTTTTTCCTTTCACAATCCAGTGTGTGACAACAGGCACGCCTCTCTTCCGTGTACCTATGGAGCACTATTAAGTGCCTTAATATGTATGTACCTATTATGTATGTTTGAGTGAGGTGTCCAGAGTGCATGACAATTGGTTTCATCCCTTATGAGTCCTAGATGTGACCACATTTGCATTTGTTTATTCCCACGAGGACAAACCTCATTTTTTGACATAGCCTTATGGTTTAAGATGAGAAACTTAATGATATGGCTACGCAATACTGCTAATGGCATAAACAACGAGTTTAGAGCATGTTCTTTCAACATCTGCACATAATCTTTGAACAATGCTGTTTGTTCCCTCTGTTTTAAGATACCCATTTAGGGACACCAAGCAGGTGGTTAAGGTGTGCTTGACGTATGTATGGTAAATTCACCAGTTACGTCAGCATTATGGAATAGGTGTGGAAAGTGGTAGTATAATCGATCCTGATGACAGCCACAAGCATTTGGGAACATAAGTGACAGAGACGTTGTCCCTAAGGGGCGTTAGGGGACACTAGAGCCTCAGAACTTCCTAACCTTTTCCATTTGTAGTCATACCGGCTGGCACCCAGATTAAAATGTTAAGTCTACCAGCCCAGCATTTTTAAAGAGTAATCCTACCCACAATCACGACTCTATTCCTTTTTCAACAGAATGATCCTGTGCAGCACGATCTGTTATGTAATGGAAGGAACTCTATGATGAAGCAGGCCACTAAGGGGTACTGCTGGTGGGTTAAAGTTCTTCAAAGCAAAAGGATTCCGTTTTCCTTAGGTCAATGGGAGATTTCTCAGGGGCATATGCACAAGGACTTATCGCCGAGTTATCTCCACCTTAACGCATCAAAAGTGGAGATAGATTTAACGCCCCATTCACAAGCGGGTGCAAACTGCAGACAACGCCAGTATTCCAGCGATAACTGTCGCAAAATTTACCTCCACGGGTGACACCACCAACTAACCCTAATGAGATGCAGAGTAGGCGTTCCCGTGCAAAAACACACGAAAACACCACTACACCACATTCACAACGAACTGCCAGATCTGGATGCGAACCAAAAACAGGCGATAAGCCGCGGTAGCAGCAGGGATTTAACACCTGCCTTCTGCTGGTGTTAAGCAGGACGACTACCTGCAGTATGAAAGGGAGCCCAGGCCAGAGCCACATCTGAAGACCCACAGATGCCTTGGAGACAATGATCATGCAGCTCGGAGACCCATGAGGGCCACAACACCCACCGCCACCACTCCCAGGACCACCCTCCCCAGACCCCCCCCCTGACAAACACATACCGTGCACGACACAAGAGCCACAAAAAGCGCATGATGTCGCACGATGACAACAAGAAACACACATGTGTGGTCAGAAGAATGAGAAACAGTCACTCATCATTGAAGTAACAACCAAAAACTTTATTGAAATACAACACAAAACAGCAATGCGGAAGACTCCTATTGGGTCCGTCCGGGACAATCTTGATGTCACAGCCTGGAAAATAAAGCACAAAATCAGAACGTGTGCCATGCGCACATCAAAGGAGCAAGACACAGAGAAGGAAAGAAAGGCAGAGAGAAGGAAAGGAAGGGAGAGAGAGAGAGAGAAGGAAAGGGAGAGAGAGAGAGAGAAGGAAAGGAAGGGAGAGAGAGAGAGAGAAGGAAAGGAAGGGAGAGAGAGAGAGAAGGAAAGGAAGGGAGAGAGAGAGAGAGAAGTAAAGGAAGAGAGAGAGAGAAGGTAAGGAAGGGAGAGAGAGAGAGACAGAGAAAAGGAAGGGAGAGAGAGAAGGAAAGGAAAGGAAGAGAGAGAGAAGGAGGGACATTGCCGCCCCCGCACACCCAGGCACCACTGCTCACCTGTTGCCACCGGTGTGTCTCCAACCACGTGCCGGTATACACTGCAAGCCACCAGGTCTGCAATCTGTAATCGAGGCCAGAGTCAATCATGGCAGAGTCCATCTCACTGCACATGGCAACAACGCCTGTCTGTCCCTGCGCACACATGCAGCCGCACCCTACCCCCTCCCGCTGGCCAGTGCTGGCTGTCCGCACTTGCGCACCCAGGCCCCACTGCTCACCTGCCGCCAACGGTGTGTCCACCAGTGGGCACACCACGTGCCCGTGCAAGCTCCAGGTCCCGCCACCATGGCATGCTCCACATCATGCGGACCCGCACCGCGGCCCAGCAGGTCCCACACATGACGCTGAGTCCTGAGGCATCAATGGCAGAGACCACATCAGTGCACACGTCATCATTGCAGGCTGCACACCCGCTCAGCAATTTCGATGCCACTAACCCTGTGCAACCCCAGTCAGCACCACGTGGTGGTAGGCCCGTGATGGCCGCAAGGCTTCGGGTGCCACTAACCCTGTGCAACCCCAGTCAGCGCCATGTGGTGGTAGGCCTGTGACGGCCGCAAGGCTTCGGGTGCCACTAACCCTGTGCGCAACAACTCATGGGCCCTTTATGATTGAGAATCGTGGAACATCCGTCATCCAGTCACCACCGGCAGTGGGGAATGTGACGTTGTCGGCCCCTTATATTGGCGGGGTCACATGGCCTGTGACGCCTGTGCCGGATGGGTGTGGTGTGTGTGCAAACCTGTCCTCAGGGAGTGGCCGTGACATGCTGACAACTAGACCAGTGACCTGCAGACCACTAGCGTGTAAACCTGCGACTTGTAGCTATGTGGCCCCCCCTCGGAGCGTAAGCGGAGTGGTCTGGCCTGGCGTACGCCGGACCAGCGCAGGGCTTGCAACAATGACTCGGGGGCTCTGGGCATGGTTCAGTCCATGTCCGGACAAGGAAGTGACTAATGCGTGTGTCCCTGTTGTAGTGTCTACGGCACCCGGAACACAATCGGCAATGTAGCACACTGTGACTGGAATCCCACTAGATGAGCATCATTGGCGTTAGGGGGAATCACTGACCCTACATTCATCCACACATTCATACATGAATGATGAAAGACATGACACAGCAGTGCGTTTCTGAATGTTTAATGCACATCCAGTGGAGTTTTGCAGCTGGAGCAGTACAGGGCCATGCCAAGCCCACTTCACAATATGGGCCCGTGGAGGGCCAGCCAGAGTCCATCGGGGAATGACAAGTACAGCGGAAGAGGAAGGGTACAGTCCGCAGTCTGGCTGCTGTGTCATTGGTCACCAAACAGGATATGGCAGTCCATGTCGCGGTCCAAGGTGAGTGCAGCAGAGTGTATCGGGGGTCAGTGGAAGGTCATGGGGCCATGTGCGGCACCAAGCAGCAACAGGCCAGGTGGCGGACATGAATGCTAGTGCCTCCTTCTGATCTCAAGCCCATCCACGTCCTCGGATGTGTGCTCTGCCCCACCTGTGGGTGATGCAGTTCCGGCTGCGGCACTGTGTGCCACTGACACATCAGGGGCCAGAGGGGGATTGTCGGCCGCACTGTGTGGCAGTGACACATCAGGTGCCAGAGTGGAAATGCCTGCCGCACTGTGAGGCACTGACACACCAGGGGGCGGAGATGTGGATGGTGAAGGGGCAGCAGCATTCATCTGCGCCACGCCTTGTGGCAGCAATGCCATGATGAGGATATGCAGGGCATGGTAGATCCCAGCTACATTTTGCTGATGTGCAGCGGTGGCTGCCATCCTTTCCGCCTCCATCCGCACCATGTCCTCCATGAGCCTCCGCATGTGTGCCAGCTCACGGCTGAGATCGCTGGAGCCACTCTGAGCGGACAGGTGTTCTTGTCTCTGAGTCATGACTCCAGCGATGTCAGCCAGGGATTGTTGGAGACCATGGAACGGCCTGTGGGTGTCCGTTAGGGACTGGAGGTGGTCCCTGATGGGACTCAGACACCCATGGATGGCGTCAAGTTTGGTAGCCATGAGGTCGAACCCCACCCGCACCTGTTCAGCCATCTCCCTCTGGCCCTCCAACACACAGCGTTGGAAGGCCATGTGTTGTTCGGGGGGGGGTCTTGGGAGACAGCCGGGGTTGTGGGTGCCTCCTGCTGGGTGGTTTGTGGAGTGGGTGGGGTCTCCTCGATGCAGCTGGGCTGCCCTGGTCCTGGAGGTGATTGGCGGATGAGTTCAATGATGTCTTGGAGCGCTTGGGTGTCGATGCTGGTGGTGTCCTCTTCGTCATCAGTGAAGAGTGGCTGGGACTGCTCTGCAGGAGGTGTTGATGGTGTCCCTGCAATGTGAAGGGGAGATGCTGTGTTACAATGTGTCCACATGTATGTAGCCGCATGGTACATGTTCACATTCAGACAGCATGGCAATGTACATTGTGACAGTCTGTAGATCAGGGCCATGATCCAGAGTCATTGTGGGTGTGCACTGTGCTCTGCTTGATTGTGCATGTGTGCCATTGTGGCCATCTCCCCCTGTCCCCCCAGTACCTGGTGGTTACTCACCCTGTTGCTGCTGTGTTGTGTCATGTCGAGCAGTGTCCGGTGCCCCGACTCCTGCCACGGTCTCCACACTGATGACTGTCGACACCAGCTCCTCCATGTCATCCAGCTCCAGCTGTGGCGCTGGGCTCCCACCTCCAGTCTGCATTGCTGCCTTATGGTTGCCTGAGAGTTTCTCCTTGGTTTTGCGCTTGATGTCAATCCATCGCCTCTTGACCTTGTCCATTGACCTCTTGTGCTCTCGGACGGCTTTCACCTTGTCCACGATGGACCGCCATATTCCATTTTTGGTGCCCAATGACACGTTGGAGGCGACGAACAGTTGTTGATGGTGTTCCATCACCTCCATGACCAGGATCCTATTCTCCTGCGGACTGAACTTCGTCTTCCTCTTCTTCTTGTCCTTGCCCTTCCCTGTCCCCGAGGTCCCAGGCTGGTCGACCGGGGTGCTTGTGGGGTTCCACTCGTCCTCTGCACCTGCTCCGGCTGCCTCCATGGTGCTTCGGTGTTGGTCATTTTGTGTTTGTGTGTTTTTTCTACTTTTGTAGTGATTTTCCCGCCTGCCGTGTGTGTATAGGAGGCCTGGCGCTGCTTATCGCTGATTTCCTCATCGGTGTTTGGCCCATCGCATGTTTTTTTGCTTTGGGGTTTGGGTTTTTATCACCGTCGCGGTTGTTGTATCACAGACATTGGCCGTGTTTTCGGCAAACTATCGCATGGTACCGCCCTGTTGTGAATTCCACGTTAACACGGGGTTATTTTCCCGCGATAGACTGCGATGTGTAAAGTTGCATTAACATTTGTTGGAGATGTTTAGCGCACGTTCTTGTGAATATCCCCCTTAGACTAATCCAATTGAGTTGGGCTCTATAGTTTGTGTAAAGGTATGTTTCAGAGGAGGGTTAGCCCATGCTCTACAGCACCTCCTCACTCCCCTTACAACTTTCCATGGTTCTGCTGCCACATTATACTGAAGCATGTCACACAGCCTTTTCTGCCTTTAAACAACTTTGTTACATCTGCCTACAAAGCTTTGATTGGACACGTGATCCCATTGTTTCCCTGCACGTACAAAGATAGTCTAGATGGGATACTTTTTGGGTAAAAAGTAGTCAAATAGGGAGGACATATCCCTCCATCCTTGGTCAAAGGATCTCTCCACCCTTTTGGCACTGTGGGATTCTCCTGAATCTCCAGACCTTCACGTTTTAAGTTAAGCAGCACACAGCTTGTGGCCCAGAGGAGATGGAGACAAGGAGTCAGGGACTGTGTGGAGAAGGCAGTGGTTTATTAACTGTATTTTCAAAAGGGGGTATAACGGATAGGACAACACAACAGTTCTTTCTCTTCCTTCAGAGAGTGGGGTGATGGGCCAGTCCTTGTTCACGCAGCACAAAAGGAGCTTCGCCAGCGCCTGCTTCCCGGGTCCTTCCTCGGTATCCAGATATGCAACCCCAGAAAGAAAACAGAAAGACTCGTGAGGGACACGTTGTGGCTAGGTAGGAACTAGGGAAAAGGGAGTGAAGGAACAAACACCCGACCGACACCAGTGATGCCCTATTGCGCTTCTTGTTGGAGGCACAAGCAATACTCAGGTCCCGCAGGCTGGCGGGCTAGCCGTCCCTTCCACCCTGCTTCCCTTTCTCCCACGCGGCCCCCAGCTGGTCCCGTACCTTTTTAAGCCACGACCCTCCTGGGCCGTGGCGGGCTTCCACGTGTTGCCGGATTGGGTCCGGCTCCCCTCTTTCCTTGCTTCGGGAAGGCGGCGTCTCCGTCGGCACCGTCTCGGCTTCCTGCGCGGTTCTCGTCCTCTGCTCCACTCCTGCTTCCGCGTCGCACCGAAGTCCTCCCAGTCCTGGTCCGACGAGAAAGGTCTGGAGTCCCGGTTCCGGCGTCTCCACGGCTGTAACCCAGATCCGCTGTGTTCTCCCCGCGTCCTTCCTTGCTTCCTCTTCACAGCCCGTCTCACCAGCTGACCCGAACACGTGATCGGCCGGGAGGCCAGGGACAACCCTCATTAAAGGGACAGCGTGCGGCACTCGTAGGGCTCTGGGGAAAAGAGGAGGGGACATGGTGACAGGTAAGGCGGCATCTCCCTGTGTCGGAGGCCCTGGAGGAGGAGTCCGATGGCGGCGCTCCGCCACACACCCCCACCCCAGCCTGTTCACGATCGGGGAACAGGGGGAGCCGAGAAAGGAAGTCGGCGTTGCCAATGTCAGACCCCTTTCGATGCCGAACCTCGAAAGAGAAGGGCTGAAGAGCCAGGAACCAGCGTAGGACCCTCTGGTTGTTACCCTTGTTCCGACTCATCCAAAGGAGCGGGGCATGATCCGTATACAGGAGGAAATGGGAACCCTCCAGGTAGTACCTTAGCTTGTCCACCGCCCACCTAATAGCGAGGCATTCCTTCTCGATTACAGGGTAGTTACGCTCCCTGGGAAACAACTTACGGCTGAGGAAAAGGACGGGATGTTCCACTCCCTCAGACGAGACCTGAGACAGGACCGCCCCCAACCCGTTCTCGGATGCATCGGTTTGGAGCACAAAGGGCCTAGTAAAATCAGGGGACCGGAGGATGGGACCTGAGGTGATGGCTTTCTTAAGGCTCTGAAAGGCCTGCTTGGCTTCAGGAGGGGGATGCAAGAGGTGTGCGGGTTTTACATTATGTTTGAGGAGATCTGTGAGAGGGGAGGACACCTCAGAATACTGGGGAATGAAGCGGCGATAATAGCCGAGAAGGCCAAGAAAGGCCCTCACTTCCTTCTTCGTAGTGGGGAAAGGGGCCTGGCAAATTGCCCTTACCTTTTCTTCCTCCGGTGTAATGTGCCCATTATCTAGTACATACCCTAGGTACTTCACTTTCTGAAATCCTGCTCTTGACTTTCTTGCGTTAATATGGAGTCCAGCGTCTCTGAGAGCCTGGAGAACGCGATGACAGTGGTGGAGATGGGAGTCCCACGTGGGGCTGTAGATGACAATATCATCTATGTATGCCGATGAATAGGCTTGGTGTTTTGCCAGTACGCCATTCATGAGACGCTGGAACGTGGCAGGTGCCCCATGCAACCCAAATGGTAAAACGGTGAACTCGAACAGTCCCGAGGGGGTGGAAAAAGCTGTTTTTTCTTGGTCACATGGTCTCAGAGGCACCTGCCAGTATCCCTTTGTCAGATCGAGGATCATAATATACTGCGCGTCACCAAGCCTCTCTATCAGTTCGTCCACACGTGGGAGGGGGTAGGAGTCGCATTTTGAGATCGCATTCACGGCCCTGAAATCGATGCAAAACCGGACGGAACCGGACGGACCCGTCCGGTTTCGGAACCAATACGATCGGCGAGGACCACTCGCTCTGAGATGACCGTATAACCCCTAAGGCCAGCATGCTTTAGACTTCTTTCTCGATGGCGTCCCGTCTGGCCGCCGGGATACGGTAGGGTTTCTGTTTTATGACCCGGCCAGGCTGGGTTGGTATGGAGTGTTCGGCCATAGTGGTATGGCCTGGAAGGTCAGAGAACAAGGAGGCATATGGGATAAGTGTGGACTGTAGGGTTCTCTGCTGCTCCTCTGTGAGGTCCGGATTGACTATGAGATGGGGTAATGTGCTTTCTTCTCCTCTTGTGGGTTGCACGACGTGTAGGACCTTGGGAGGAGGACCCAGCCATTTCTTCAACAAGTTAATATGATACAACTGGGTTCTTTTGGGGGTGACCTGTACCTGATATGATGTGAGTCCAATCTTCTGTGTAATCCTGAAGGGGCCCTGCCACTCTGTTCTTATTTTTGGTATGCTAGAGGGGGTGAGGACCAGCACCCAGTCCCCTACATCCAAATGGCGCCATCTCTTCCCTTTGTTATAAAAGGTTTGTTGTTTGATCTGGGCCCTCTCCAGGTTCGCATCAGCGAACTCTCGTAGTTTCTGTAGGCGAGTGCGCAAGTCCTGTGTATATTCGAGAAAGGACCTTGTCTCCTCCTCTTTTTCGTGTTCCCAGTATTCTTTTGTAATTTCAAGGAAACTACGGGGCTCCCGACCGTATAACAGCTGAAAGGGAGAACACCCTAAGCTTGACTGGGTTTGGCTTCTTACTACGTATAGAGCAAGTGGGAGGAGCTTGTCCCATTCTTTCCCCTCTACCTTCAACAGTTTTTTCAAGGTAAGCTTTAGGGTGGCGTTATACCGCTCACAAAGGCCATCCGTCTGGGGGTGGTACACTGACGTCTTTATGTGTGAAATGTCCAGGGCCTTACATACCTCGTGCAGGACCTTGGAGACGAATGGGGTGCCTTGATCTGTGAGGATCTCACGCGGGAACCCCACTCGAGAAAATAACTCCAGGAGCCTATCGCTGATGTTTTGGCTAGTGGGAGCACGCAAGGGAAAAGCTTCTGGGTAGCGCGTAGCATAGTCCACCACCACCAAAGCATAGAGGTTCCCTTTCCTGGTCCGGGGAAGGGGCCCTATAAGGTTCATGCCTATCCTCTCGAAGGGTGCCCCAATGATAGGGAGGGGTTGTAATGGCACTGGAGGAGGTTTATACGGGTTCCCCTTTTGGCATATCTCACACTCCTGACAAAACTGAGTAACATGCGCGAATATGCCAGGCCAGTAGAAAAAACGCAACAACATTTCTATGGTCTTCTGCGCGCCCCTATGGCCTGCCAGGAGGTGAGAGTGCGCAAAGAAAAGCACCTGGTCTCTGAACGCCTGAGGAATGACTAGTTGAGGCGTTTCCCTCTTTAGCGACTCTGTAGAGTAGGTCCTTCTTAATGAGGAATAGAGGATACACTGGTCTCGGGGATGTGGGGAATTGTCTAGCATGATCCCATGCGGGTTGGAGAGTGGGGTCCTTATGCTGGGCATAAAGAAAGCTCTTGTCTGAGAGCCAGGGAGCCTGGGTGAGGAGAGTCGGCCATGGAGAGGGGGGGAATCCCCTATCGTCAAGACTATTTTTCAGGAGATTAAGAAAAGATGGATTGTCTCGACCCAGGATTAACTCTTCAGGAAGGGCAGGAAGAACCCCTAGGTTTGCCTCAAGGACCACCCCATTTGGAAGGGAGATAGGAAGGGACATTAAAGGGTAATGCCGTACATCCCCATGTACACACCGAATGGGTACCTCTCGCTTTGGGTTAGGAAAAGACGGTGGTACTAGGGACTGGCGGATAACTGATTGGCCACAACCTGAGTCTAACAGGGCACTTGCAGGTACCCCCCCCACTAGTACACGTACATGGAAACTTGGTCCCATTTCCTCGGAGTATAGGATGGATCGTGGAAGGCACCCTATGTCCATTGGCTCTTCAACGGCTTTTTTTCTGGGACAATTTCTGGCGATGTGACCCCAGTCGCCACATTCAAAGCATTGTGGACCTCTCACAGGTATGGGGTCTGGCCGGAACTGCCGCACTTTCAGGGGTTCCATACTGGTCTTCATTGTCTTCCTTTCGGGTTTCAGAGGAGCAGGGGAAGGGCGTATGGATTTGTCTGTGTCCCATGGCTGGGAACGAGGTTGTGCCCTGTAAAAGGAGGTTGCCATCTCTATGGCCTGTTCGCCGGTCAACCGTGTATGTTGTTTAAGCCAGCGCTGTATTGGGTAAGGCAAGGCTTCTAGGAATTGTTCCAGGAGAATCAGGGACATGATTTCATCCTTGGTGCTTGTTTGGGGTTTTAGCCATTTTTCTGCGGCCGACTTGAGTTTATAGTACAGGGTCTTCGGGTTGTCTGCTGCTGTGCCTCTCTCCTTTCTAAACCGAACCCGGTAGGCCTCAGCATCCATACCAAGATGGTCTAGAATGACGTCCTTAATTTCTGAGTACGGGGTGTGTCCTGTGGCGTTAGCCACCTGGTTTGCTGCTTGTGCTTCACCTGTAAGGAGAGGAGCTCCCTATCGGCCTGGGCTGAGGCCATCTGCTTCTCCACGGCCCACTCTAGTTTCTCCTGGCCGCGTATGAATTGTTGTATAAGGTTTTCCATCGTTCCTGTAGGCGTTACGATCCCACTTCTGACACCATGTGTGGCCCAGAGGAGATGGAGACAAGGAGTCAGGGACTGTGTGGAGAAGGCAGTGGTTTATTAACTGTATTTTCAAAAGGGGGTATAACGGATAGGACAACACAACAGTTCTTTCTCTTCCTTCAGAGAGTGGGGTGATGGGCCAGTCCTTGTTCACGCAGCACAAAAGGAGCTTCGCCAGCGTCTGCTTCCCGGGTCCTTCCTCGGTATCCAGATATGCAACCCCAGAAAGAAAACAGAAAGACTCATGAGGGACACGTTGTGGCTTGGTAGGAACTAGGGAAAAGGGAGTGAAGGAACAAACACCCGACCGACACCAGTGACGCCCTATTGCGCTTCTTGTTGGAGGCACAAGCAATACTCAGGTCCCGCAGGCTGGCGGGCTAGCCGTCCCTTCCACCCTGCTTCCCTTTCTCCCACGCGGCCCCCAGCTGGTCCCGTACCTTTTTAAGCCACGACCCTTCTGGGCCGTGGCGGGCTTCCACGTGTTGCCGGATTGGGTCCGGCTCCCCTCTTTCCTTGCTTCGGGAAGGCGGCGTCTCCGTCGGCACCATTTTGGCTTCCTGCGCGGTTCTCGTCTTCTGCTCCACTCCTGCTTCCGCGTCGCACCGAAGTCCTCCCAGTCCTGGTCCGACGAGAAAGGTCTGGAGTCCCGGTTCCGGCGTCTCCACGGCTGTAACCCAGATCCGCTGTGTTCTCCCCGTGTCCTTCCTTGCTTCCTCTTCACAGCCCGTCTCGCCAGCTGACCCGAACACGTGATCGGCCGGGGAGGCCAGGGACAACCCCTCATTAAAGGGACAGCGTGCGGCACTCGTAGGGCTCTGGGAAAAGAGGAGGGGACATGGTGACAGGTAAGGCGGCATCTCCCCTGTTTCGGAGGCCCTGGAGGAGGAGTCCGATGGCGGCGCTCTGCCACACAGCTGTATCGTTTTCTTGTTTTAAAACAGTACCTTTCAATCACCCGCATATACCTTAGGACCTATAGTAAACATGGTAGAGCAAGCAGGCCTCTCATACACTGACGAGATGGCATCAATGAATCTCGCAGCCCCTTCATTCTTGCCTGATACAAATATCACACAAAGCCTGGCCCAGGCACAAAATTGGGATGAGTTGAAAGAACTCAAAAGAGACCAAATGAAGACTTTGCTCCACGGTGTAATTGTGACGGAGTACCTGCGGGGCAACGCTGCCCCTACATGCCTGCCAGTGTCGAATGAACCCAGAATTGTTCTGGAAGACCCTTTGTTCAGAAAAGAGTGGTCACTCATCGCCTGGTGATGCACTTGAGACTGGCTTATTCTCATTATTAATACAGTGAAACCCCTGTCAGAAGCAGTACTGATCAAGATTAAAGTGTAGGTAGTTGTTGGAGGTTCGTACCCTTCTTAATCATACAAGGATTTATATGGAAATAAAGTTCATATGATGTGTTTGTTGGACAATAAATAGTCTCTTTATTGTAATGTGCAGGCAATTTGCTGGTGCAAAACGAAAACGAGAAAGAAAAACAAACAGCCGACACGTGTTTCGCCCAAAGGCTAGACAGCCAGGGGCTTTTTTCAAGGCTGAGTACATGAATAAGAATGTCC
The DNA here is from genome assembly GCA_963921515.1 of Calotriton arnoldi. Lineage (NCBI taxonomy): Eukaryota > Metazoa > Chordata > Amphibia > Caudata > Salamandridae > Calotriton > Calotriton arnoldi. Next base: position 149,697 of record CAWUFW010011757.1, read on the forward strand.
AAGAAAAGCAGATGCATGCCACAAAGTGCAAAATACAGTGATTGCAAAACGTGAAAAGTTGGGAGTTGTAAAAGGGTAAGGTGTAGGGGCCAAGCATGAGAAAAGTGTGAAAAGTAGGGTAGGTACAGAGAGGGGGGCCAGAGAGGGAAAAACAAAAATAGAGATAAGGAAGATGGGATAGTAAAACGGAGGAATTTGAGAAAATAGAAAAAGTGGAAGGGAAGATAGAAAAAGTAGAAGAAAAATTAGGACGGCAAAAATGGTACAGTTTAGAAAAACACAGGTAATATTCAGGTCTGATGACCCATACGTTCAAACATATGGCAAAAACTTAATAAAAAACACTATGTCTATACAATATTGTTGTAGGAGAGAGACACCACATAAGGTTAATAAACAGGCACAATTCTGTATAACTCAGGTCTAAAGAAACATCGGTTCAGAAACATGGCAACAATATCATGCGGTCACTATTTCTATACATCGCTGTCACAGGAGATAGGGACACCCACAAAATTGGGGAACAGGTACAATCCAGTTATGGCGCACATTTGGAATGGTGTCTTGTCAAGCTCGAACATCATGGTGCTGTCAAAATCATAAGAAACGCCCTGATTTAATGACCCATGACTAGGAAGATATACATGGTACTTGGAAAACCTGTTAGAGATGGTGGGAAGCTGCAAGCCTTAAGAAATATCTTGAAGCAGATAGAATCCCAAGAGGCCTTCGGATCCTAATATTTCCACCAGTTGAGACAACCAGACCGGACCACATTACAAAATGGGAGGAGAATTTGAGGGAAGCCTCTAATAATATGATTCGCCAACTGATAGACATTGCAGAAGAGGAACACAATAAGTACAAAACTGAGGTGGACGAGCTCACCAAGAAGATTGAAGATTCCAACTGGGGTGACATCACCAGCAAGAATTACGAGATCCTCAATAGGATCATAGATGAGTACGAGGAAGACTTGATCCAGAGTAAGAATAGGAAATTTCAGAGGGACCAAATAGACTATCAATTGGGAAGGGTCTACACCTTCGCCAAAGGCTACGATAACATCCCTAAAGGAACTACTACCTCACATACACGACAAGCACAGGACACCGTCACCAGCTCGGAAGCTGAATCTCCTGGTCCTGACCTTGGAACCACCACAACACAATCAGGAGTGAATTTTTTAGAGGAGGTACTAAGACATCGGCTAGGCTTTCGGAACCTGCCCACCCAAGATATCAGAACCACATCCGAAAATGCCCAAAATACATCGACAACAAAACCAACAGGGAGAGTGGTAACCAGAGCAAGGAGACGACAAGAAACCGAACCCAAGACCTAATGGTAAACATCTCGGACGTACCAAACACCAACCAACAGAAAGAGGTTCTTAACATGGGACTATCTTTTTGTCCAACTGCCTTTTGGGACCTTACCAAAACCATGGTAGATTTGTTCAAATTTACACGAAAACTGAAGTTGACGTCCTTTTTCTACAATAAACCACCATTACCTAGGGATCAAAGAGCCCCTATTACGAGCTCATTGACAGTCTCAGATCTAGAAAATATACATCTACTAACAACACTAACTGACGACCAAGATGAGGAATCTTTGTCCCCACTCGCCCTGGCACGGGAGTTGGACAATGACACCAGCCACCCTGTAGATAATGAAGTATGTTCTAAATCTACTTTCTGCCCCCAGCTGCCCAGCGGAAACACCATTGACTTATTTTTCACTGCGGTATCAAATGATCTAACTAGAGAACATCAGAAATATAACAATAAATCAGAAGAAGTGAACAAGGAGATTGCGTAGCATAAGGATTGGCTAATGCAAAGCAAAGCAATCAAACTACAGAAGGATCTTAAAAAGTTCTCCCATGATTGTGGGTACCCTTGCATTAAGGATGACTATAAAAATAAATACGACCCCGATGCAGAATCTTCAGGGAAAAGCTACACAAGATCCTCATTCTCTGACCCAGACGAGTGGTTGAGTGATAACTCCAACAAAAATTGGAGGGAGAGATGCAGAACAAAAAGAGGAGGCTTCTTCAACCCCATATACCCACCACCCCAGATGATGTTCTGGCCAGAACAATACGGGCCTATCCCGTTCCCCTGGCCACCACAGTGTCAACACATGCCATTCTTCCAGCAGAACCAAAATGTTTCAGGGAGTGGCGTCAGAAGAAGACGACAAGGGAAACGAGGAGGAAGGAATATCCAGTGAAACAACGAGGAGACAGATGGGGTGAACACATGGAGCTGGACACAGGACCAACAACCACCGGGCACGAGCAGCCTATGAGCATGGTGGTGGATCTCACAGAAGAGATTCTTTCAACAGAAGAACTATCTGTACTCAACAAAAGTCTTGGGTTTGTCCCACCACACACATGGATAGATTTAATATTAGATGCGAATTCTTCAGGAAGCTATGAGTCATGGTCTTCATCCAGGATAACCCATCCATACAAACAGATGACGGATATATTGACCAGAAGACAAAGTCAAAATTCAACCATCCACTATCTCCCCTAAAGTGGGGGCATTTGAAGAAGCTGTCATCAAGGTGGTAGAGGAAATAACCCCTACAAGAGAGGTTTTTCACAACCTAACTAAAAAAAGAGAACAATGCACTAGACACTCTCGGCAAGATGAACCATCTAGTTAATAAACCAGCAGACAAAGGAGGCGCCATCGTCATACAAAAAAAAGAGGACTCCAGAGAGGTGTGCCTGTGCCTCTTTGGGAAGAAAGGAACTATGTGACCCTCCAGGCTGACCCGACAAGCCGTCTACAAGACACAATCAAACTCCTAGTAGATGAGGCAGCAGATAACGGGTGGATCACCAAAAGTGAACAAGACTTCCTCATCAATACCGAACAAAGGATGCCCCAGTTTTACACAATCCTGAAAATTCACAAAGGCAGGGTACCCCCTTCAGGTAGACTTTTTGTGTTGGGCATAGGCTCTGTGTTAGAACCCCTATCACAATTTACAGACTGGTTTTTAAGATACCTAGTAACACAGGCACAATCCTACATTAAGGAAATTAATCATCTGCTTAACTTGCTTAAAGAAGAAGAATACACCCCCACCACTAAGACATTGATGTGCCTTGATGTAGAAGCATTTTACACAATATTTCACAGGGTGAGACCCTATGGGTGATCAGCGACCTACTGCAAGAGTGGACTTGTGCTGCCCCGGTTCAATGGATAATGAAACTGGCAGAATTAGAATTGACTGAAAATTACTTTTAAAGACCGCACCTATTTACAATGCCATGGGACTTCCTTCGCTTTAAGCATTGCCTGCCTCTATATGTACTGGTTTGAAGAGAAGAACATCTAGAAACACAATCCATTTGATGATCAGATACAGCTGTGGTGGTGATACATTGATGATATCCTGGTCATTTGGCATGGAGACGACACTACAACTGAACATTTTAATGAATGGCTGAATGAAAGAAATTTATTCCTGAGGTTTACGATGACAACTTACAGAACCTAGGTTTCCGTTCTGGATGTAAACATCACTGCAAAAGAAGGAAAGCTTAGCAGTTCACTCTATACCAAACCCACTGAACGAACAGTCTGTTACACTTAAACAGTGTACACACCCCGTGCCCTGAGGGAAAATGTACGGGTGGGCCAATTTTTGCGCACAAGGCGGTACTGCTTTGGCCTCCAGGATTACAAGAATGAAGCTGAAAGAGTAACTACAAAACTGAAACAGAGGAAATATCCAGACAAGATTATTGCAAAAGCCCAGAAGAGAGCAGGCAATATTCCCAGAGATGCCCTTTTGGAAACCCAGAGTGGACAGGAAAACAGCAACTTGATTTTTGTGAGTACATACAGCTCTGCGTCTAATGCCATCAAAAGAATTGTGAATAGACATTAGGATCCTAACATCCAACTAACTGAATTTCGACAAACCACTCTTTTCATTCAGAAAGAACAGAAGCATAAGAGATAGACTGGTTCATAGCAATACTTGGCAGAAAAGCACAGAACTCAAACTACACTGTGGGATCTCCCCCCAGTTACAGGACATTACCCCTGTGGTAACTGCTTTTTTATGCCTAAACTTTATTTCACAGTCCAAAACAATCGACCATGGCCTTCTCACCCCTTGGGAACAAAGAGTCCATACTAATTGCAATAGCAATAATGTCATTTATGTCATCGTCTGCCCGTGCGGCCTTCATTATATAGGTATGACAACAAGGAAGATCAAGATCCGCATAAGTTAACACAGAAGCACCATCAGATGCAGGAAAGCTTCAACCAGGTTGACAACACACTTCCTTGAGAAAGGTCACAGGGACACAGATTTACACTGGACAATCATTGAAAGGCTTACAGCTACACCTAGGATTACTAACAAATTGTTGGCCAAAGAACAGAGATAGGTCTACAAACTTAAGACACACAAGCAAGGGCTCAATGACGAGATATTATGTTATGTTATAAATACTTGTAGAGCGCATGAATACCCATGGGTGTCTTGGCGCTAGCTCTGTTGAACCAAAAGAGGCCACCTAATGGTTGGTGAAAAGCCACTGCTTTCCTGAAGGTAGTGAGGCTGGGCATGGCTTTGATGTGTGAAGGTAGTGAATTCCAGATTTTAGGGGTACCTAACACAAATCTTTTTCCTCCCCATGAAGAACATTTGAAGGTGGGAAGTCTGTTGTACATTTCTTCTGCTGATCGTAACAGATACCATGGAACCAGCTCAACACCCACTAAATTCTTGACATACAGCTGTCACTGAGTACAGATTGTAGTAACTATGGGGAAAGCCTGTCCCAATTTACAAGAACTGCATACACCAATTAGGAATGACAGCTTCCCCCTCCTCTTTTTCTTTTTCCACTCAGTGTCTCAATCATAAACAATATAGTTGAAGATGTTATAGAGTCACTATTACTATTACTAATACTATTAGTACTAGTATTAGTACTATTATTATTAGCACTTGAATCAACACACAAAGAATATTAGTGCCCAGTATCTGTGAGGCACTCATTCCCCTAGGATACACGGGTTCCTTAAACGGTCTATGAGGGGTTAGTCTCAAGCGACACCTCACCAAAAACAAGAACTTTAGCCTTAATTGATATCATTTTTATTTTCATTTTTATTTACAGTTGTAATTTTCAAGTGTAGCCCACGCACTCTGTTGCCCTCAAAACCAGTCCCTTATATAATTTCACGCCTCTGCGTGGTTACCGGTCCACAACACTACAGCTTTGCTTCTATGAGACTACAATTCCCAAGCTTCCTGAGCCATTGCGTGCAGTCTCACGCGCCGGCTCAGGTCTCTGCCATACAAGCAGCGTAGGGATCCACCACAGATGCCAGCATAGTACTCCAACATGACTCCTCCTAATCTGCACAGCTGGGGGCGATGATGACAATCACATGCACGCACCCCAACCTAATTACACTCGAGATTTTGGAACCAGCCGATTCCAGTCAGTCCTGAGGACTTCAAAAACACTTAGCTACTTACAGTCCTTTGCTAAAAGCAGGGGAGCAGAGAAGAGTAGGTTTGTGTGATATTGCCTGCGAGGGACGTCAGTATTGAATATGGTTAACACTTTTGTATCTATTGATATATGTGGTTCTATGGATTATAATGTGTGTATGACAATACGCTCCTTGATGTTAATTGTTTGTGCTCTGCTGGATCTATTGACCAATCAACAAGAAATTAATAAACAATCCCTCCAGGAAACATTGTGTTATTTGTAGTAGTTGGCCTTCAGCACTGGTTGTGCCACCCACTTAAGTAGCACTTTAAACATGTCTCAGACATGCCATTGCATAGCCTGTGTGTGCAATTTAAACTGCCACTTCAACTTGGCAAAAGAAACCTTTTGCCAGGACCAAACTTTCCTTTTTAATACATATAAATCACCCATAGGGTAGGTCCTGGGCAGCCCAGATTGCAGGGTGCAATGTATTTAAAAGGTAGGACATGTACCTTTAGGGTTTTACATGTCCTAGTAGTAAAAACCTTGTAAATTTGTTTTTAATACTACAAGGCCTATCTCTCCCACAGGATAACATTGGAGTTGCCTTATTACAATTTATAAGTGTAATTTCCGTTTCCGTTTACTGGGCATGATTGAAACTCCCAGCCCATGGATTACGATGATATCCGAACATACTGAATTTCTTCCTCGCCCATTCTGATGCTATACTGCTTCCTCAAGCCCAAGGATTTACTCAATACCGGGCTCCTTGATTATCGCATCCTACCCACCATGCTGACCCGGTAAGCTTCCCTCTATGAGCCTCTTGCCTTCCATTTCTCTCGTATATGGTTTTACCCCTATCCCTGCATTGATTGGGTCCTTTTTCCTCTCCCGCAGAACCCATCTGGATACCTTCCATTCGTGAATTACCTTTGTGCTAAGTCAATCGGGTTACCAGTATTACAGGTAGCCTTTCTTGCCCTCTAAACCGTGCTTCTTTCCATCTCCCTGTACCTGCTCCCTTTGCTAACACCCTCCCTTTAATCCCCTGTACAGCACCATTGAACTTTAAGTAAGCCAGTCCTGATGATGACCTGAAATCATCCGGATCTAAACGCCGTTGACTGTTCAGCGCTTCTCTAGGCATCATCGTGGTTCCAAAAAACAGTGCAAATCCTGTAAAAATGTCCTACCTACTGTTTTTGTAACCATCTATTATCCTTGCCCTTTTGCGCTGTTGTTTGCTGTTATCTCACCCTTTGCACTTGTCACCTGGGACGTTCACCTTTCCACAAGCACCTTTGTGCACAGTGTACCTTGGGTTACCATATAAATAATGTAATGTAGTGCTGATACAACTACTGTTACCTCTAAATATACTGACCACTTCCCTGGTCTTCCTTAAATCTTTGTGGTCTCCCATTTCTATGTACTTGACATTGACCTGTTATATATGATATTTGCCTTTTTAAGTGACTACCGGTTGAGACACTGTTGCCTTATATAGCGTATTTACCCGGTCTCAACTGGTATCGAGTTTCCTCCTGTTGTTTACTTTTGTTACATTGAGCAACCGCTGGGTTGCGAGAGTATCTTTCCTAGGCTCTCATCATTGATATGACACATTATGTGTAATTATTTCACACATTATGTCCTCCAGGGAAACCCCTAATTACTCGGATGACTACATTCAACAAATCCTGAGTGGCCTTTCTTTGCTCTCCCATTCCTCTGCCCCCCTCCCTACAGCTCCAAACACATCACGGGTCCTGCTAGATAGACTCGAGAAATGAAAGAAAAAACAAATCTGCACCAGTCTCCACGCAAGCATGCTTACAGCATATTTAAAATCTGGTGTCATCCCCTAGGCGTCCAAATTCACAATAGTCCGGCTATATTCACACAAGACCCTAAATTCAGAACAGGCTTTAATCATCTAGCCGGCACCTGCTCCAGACACTGGATGGTCCTAGGTATCAATACGGCCATCGAACAGAGCAAAAAAAGAACTCGAAGAGATCGCTGAATTAGACAAACTCATTCTAGACGATTCAACCATCACTGATGCAAAAAATCTACTTCACAAAATCAGTAGTACAATAGCAACATTCAACACCTTTGAACTAAATAAAAAAATAAACAAAATTCAAAAAGACGTAAAAAACTACAGCAAAGAGAAGACGTACCCCTACTTACGTGACGACTTCTACGACACCCCATATCAACCACCCAGGAATAAAAATTGGGGGAGATATATGAACAACCAAGCCATCACCTTTTCAGACTCTTCCAACACCTCGATTGAGGACTCTGACCCTGGTGAAGGCACCAGTTCTGAGCGGAACCAAAATCGGTCTGTATCCCAACCACTCCTACCGGCTGGTTTTTTAGGATTAAACCGCGGACGTGGCAGAGGAAGAACCAGACCAAACTAACAATACCAGTACGCTGGCGAACACCAAACACGCCGAAAGTTCTACCAGTGGGGCCCCCCACAATGACTCCTCTAACTACTGCCATAGCTTCCCCACCCACCATCACATCTGTAGTTCCCCACGTATCTAACATTGATACCATCCCTATTTTCAATCTTTCCAAACATACAAAATTGCCCTCCTCAGCAAAGGACTCTCCTTCGTCCCCACTGACAGCAGTAATTTTTTCCAACTTCAGGAGGACTTGCTACGCTGCTTCAGGCGTATTAGGTTGAAACAATTCTTCACTGACAGACCTAGTAGGAATCACTCTAACCCTTCCCCCTTACACCCTCCATCCTCCTTTCTTCCCCCAGCAGCGTCCATGCCTCCTGAAATACTGACTTTCGAATGTCTTGTACTCCATGAAATCACGGACATACAATCCCAATTTGAATTTGTCCCATACAATTTATCATTCAAAGAAAAAACTGCCCTTAACAACCTTCGGGACAACCCCGACATCATTATAAAACCTGCTGACAAGGGTGGCGGTATCGTTCTCATGGATACCGATAAATACAATACAGAGATCATGAGACAACTCTCCAACACTACTCACTATAGTGCACTCCCCTCCAATCCACTACACAACATCCGTGGCCTTATACAAAATGTCATCAATCAAGCTTTACTCTTGACCATCATTGCCAAGAAGGAACATAGTTTCCTCAACAATTCTCACCCCCGGACACCAGTAATATATATCCTCCCCAAAATTCACAAAAATACCACCAACCCCCCAGGCCATCCCATTATTTCTGGCTGTGGCTCCATCCTGGAACCTATTGGCAAATACATAGACGCCATCCTGAAAGAATTTGTCCCCCGTACCAACACTTTCATACGCGACAGTACCGACCTCGTTAACCTGATTGAGGATAGACCATTTAATATTGAGACAGACCTGATGGCGGGACTGGATATCGAGTCCCTTTCCACCAACATTCCCCAGGATGAGGGCCTACAGATAATCCGAAGTCTACTTGACACACGCCCCAAACCCACCCGCATCCCCACTGAATTCATAACAGACTTACTTCGCGTTGCCCTTAAAAACAACTACTTCCTGTACAAGGATACATTCTACCTACAGATGAAGGGGGTATTTATGGGTGCTTGTTTTGCCCCCAACTTCGCTATCCTCTATGTCCACAACTTGGAGACCAAACACATCCTCACTCCGTCCAACCCCTTCCATAATCAAATAGACTTTTGGCGCAGGTACATAGCCGACATCTTGCTACTGTGGCATGGTTCAGCGGAAGATTTATCGTCCTTTACCCTTTGGCTCAATAATTTCCAGCCTCATCTAAAATTCACCTTAGAGTCTAGGTCCAATGATTTACCATTCTTGCATCTCAGCCTCCATGCTGAAGAGGGTAACATTGGGACATCGCTTTTCAGAAAACCCACAGAACGTAACACACTCTTACTTTACTTGAGCTACAACCCCAGTGGTCTCTGTGATGGTCTTTCTTATGGACAGTTTCTTTGTATCCGAAGAAACTGCTAATGGAAAAAAGATTTCAGGGACGCAGCAATACTTTCGAACAAACTCACTACCCGGGGCTATCCTAAACGTTTAATTTCCAGAGCCCGTAAACGGGCCTGGTACTGCCACAGAGATACTCTGCTTTCTCCCAGCCAGAGAAGGATTAACACAGGTATCCCCTTCGTCTGCACCTTCAGCCCTAGCAGCAACAAAGTCAGTAAAATAATTAAACGGAATTGGAGTATCCTTCGGACGCAGACACCATTCCAGGAACCCCCACTGTTTTCCTACAAGAGAGGCAACAACCTATCTGACCAACTAGTGCGGGCTGTTACTTGGCCAAAACAGAACCCAAACATAAGCACCATCACCTCCACCTGGGGCCTTCCTCCGACATTAGGCCACTATAGGTGTCAGAACTGTGTTGTCTGTGCCCTGACTTTCAACACAAAAGAGTTTGGGGACAAGAGTCACACATACCCACTGAAACAATTTTCCAACTGTCGCACCATTAATGTTATATATCCCATTTGTTGCTCGTGTGACCTACTATATGTTGGTCATACAACTCAAATAGTTAAGCAGCGTATCATACAGCACTAGAGCTGCATCAAATGTAAAGTCGAGACTGCACCCTTAGTCACACATTACATGGAGAAAAAGCACTCCGAAACTGATTTGACTTGGCAGGTCATTGACCAACCCACATTACCCCTGCGTGGAGGTGACCTACAACTAGTACTTAACCAGAGTGAATGCAGGTGGATTGCACGCTGTGACACTGTCAACCAAGGGCTGAACACACTGGATGAATGGAATGCCACCATTGATGTTCATTAACCCCAGTGGCCAACCATGCGGATCCTTGTATCCCTCCAGCTGCCTACCTTCCCCACGGAAATTCCTTTACCCTACATGGGTCATCCCCATGCTTCCCTCTCCCCTCGTTACCCCGGGCTTGGGGTATTGTTGTTATTCCTTCCCCTCCTCCCCCCAACCCAACCCCCCCTTCCCTGCCCCCCTCAGTGCACATCATAAGTGACACATACATGTAGGACAGTCTGGAGCATTTGCCACCCTGCTTGCCTCTGTACATATGTGCTTCCTTGACATTGCCGATGTATTCATTGTCTATTTATTATTAATTTTTATATGCCTTTTTGCTTTAAATACCCTTTGACATGTCTGCATTGTTTATCTGTAATTTTAATGCCATTCCGGATGCTTTCTTAATCTGCTTGCTTGATGTACAATTTGTATAGTATTGTTAAATTTCATCGCCTTAATTGGCACTGCCTCTGGTATACACACCCATGTCTCCCTTGACAGTTTATTGCACTTAATAAAGTTTTTGTTTTTCTTTCCTTGCGCCCAGTTAGGAGCCCTTTCCTTGCTTCGGCCAGCCCCGTTTGTTACCCCCGGGGCACCTCCCCTCCCCATGGGTGGCGTTCTAGTCTTTTCCCCTCCACTCTCACGACTATCCATCCCATTTACTTAACTCGCTCGCAGACCCTCCATTCCCTTAGGCGACCGTGTTCACGGAGCACCTGGATTCATTCCACCCCCAAGAAGCCTGGAACTCACTTCAATTGAGGTAATTGACGCATCACGACGCCTTTCCTACACGCGCCCGCTGTAGCTCTCCCCCCCCCCATTTTTTCCACCACTCATCTCGCTCCTTTATTACCAACAGCTTCGGATCGGTCTCACTCTGTTTCCGTTTACTGGCCATGATTGAAACTCCCAGCACATGGATTACAACGATATCCGATACAAAAGGGGATGATGGACGGAACGTTTGAGCCAATCAAACACTCACCCCCAGTCAACTGATCTGGGTTTAATCCATCATCATTCTTTAGCTCACTCCACCACCCCAGTTCAGACATGGCCATATGCAAATCAGTCTGACCCTGTGCCTCATGGGAACAGTCCAGCCCGAACTGCCAAGCCATGTCTTCCCTGGACCGGAAACAAGCATCCTAGGACCGGTTTCTGGCATACCAGCCGTCATCAGCCAGGCTTGCTTGAATCCAGTGGCAAAGCGAGCAAGGGACCCACGTCTGGGCATACCCCCGCCAACTTAGGGCGAACAAAGCGATACAAAAGGGGATGATGGACGGAACGCTTTGAGCCAATCAAACACTCACCCCCAGTCAACTGATCTGGGTTTAATCCATCATCATTCTTTAGCTCACTCCACTCACTCCCAGTTCAGACATGGCCATATGCAAATCAGTCTGACCCTGTGCCTCATGGGAACAGTCCAGCCTGAACTGCCAAGCCATGTCTTCCTGGACCGGAAACAAGCATCCTAGGACCGGTTTCTGGCATTCCAGCCGTCATCAGCCAGGCTTGCTTGAATCCAGTGGCAAAGCGAGCAAGGGACCCACGTCTGGGCATACCCCGCCAACTTAGGGCGAACAAAGCGATACAAAAGGGGATGATGGACGGAACGCTTGAGCCAATCAAACACTCACCCCCAGTCAACTGATCTGGGTTTAATCCATCATCATTCTTTAGCTCACTCCACCACCCCAGTTCAGACATGGCCATATGCAAATCAGTCTGACCCTGTGCCTCATGGGAACAGTCCAGCCTGAACTGCCAAGCCATGTCTTCCTGGACCGAAACAAGCATCCTAGGACCGGTTTCTGGCATTCCAGCCGTCATCAGCCAGGCTTGCTTGAATCCAGTGGCAAAGCGAGCAAGGGACCCACGCCTGGGCATACCCCCGCCAACTTAGGGCGTAACAAAGCGATACAAAAGGGGATGATGGACGGAACGCTTGAGCCAATCAAACACTCACCCCAGTCAACTGATCTGGGTTTAATCCATCATCATTCTTTAGCTCACTCCACCACCCCAGTTCAGACATGGCCATATGCAAATCAGTCTGACCCTGTGCCTCATGGGAACAGTCCAGCCTGAACTGCCAAGCCATGTCTTCCCTGGACCGGAAACAAGCATCCTAGGACCGGTTTCTGGCATTCCATCCGTCATCAGCCAGGCTTGCTTGAATCCAGTGGCAAAGCGAGCAAGGGACCCACGTCTGGGCATACCCCCGCCAACTTAGGGCGAACAAAGCGATACAAAAGGGGATGATGGACGGAACGTTTGAGCCAATCAAACACTCACCCCCAGTCAACTGATCTGGGTTTAATCCATCATCATTCTTTAGCTCACTCCACCACCCCAGTTCAGACATGGCCATATGCAAATCAGTCTGACCCTGTGCCTCATGGGAACAGTCCAGCCCGAACTGCCAAGCCATGTCTTCCCTGGACCGGAAACAAGCATCCTAGGACCGGTTTCTGGCATGTACCTTTAGGTTTTACATGTCCTAGTAGTAAAAACCTTGTAAATTTGTTTTTAATACTACAAGGCCTATCTCTCCCACAGGATAACATTGGAGTTGCCTTATTACAATTTATAAGTGTAATTTCCGTTTCCGTTTACTGGGCATGATTGAAACTCCCAGCCCATGGATTACAACGATATCCGAACATACTGAATTTCTTCCTCGCCCATTCGGACGCTATACTGCTTCCTCGAGCCCAAGGATTCACTCAATACCGGGCTCCTTGATTATCGCATCCTACCCACCATGCTGACCCGGTAAGCTTCCCTCTATGAGCCCCTTGCCTTCCATTTCTCTCGTATATGGTTTTACCCCTATCCCTGCATTGAATGGGTCCTTTTTCGTTTCCCCCAGAACCGATCTGGATACCTTCCCTTCGTGAATTACCTTTCAATCGGGTTACCCGTATTACAGGTAGCCTTTCTTGCCCTCTAAACCGTGCTTCTTTCCTTGTCCTCTCCCTGTACCTGCTCCCTTTGCTAACACCCTCCCTTTAATCCCCTGTCCAGCACCTTCCAACTTTAAGTAACCCAGTCCTGATAATGACCTGAAATCATCCGGGTCGAAACGCCGTTGACTCTTCAGCGCTTCTCTAGGCGTCATCGTGGTTCCAAAAAACAGTGCAAATCCTGTAACAATGTCCTACCCACTGTTTTTGTAACCATCTATTATCCTTGCCCCTTTTGCGCCGTTGTTCGCTGTTATCTCATCCTTTGCACTTGTCACTTGCGCCGTTCACCTTTCCACGAGCACCTTTGTGCACAGTGTACAGTGGGTTACCATATAAATAATGTAATGTAGTGCTGATACCACTACTGTTACCTCAAAATATACCGACCACTTCCCTGGTCTTCCTTAAATCTTTGGGGTCTCCCTTTTCTATGTGCTTGACATTGACCTGTAATGATATTTGCCTTTTTAAGTGACTACCGGTTGACTATTTGATCAAGAGCACTCCTCAAAATGAGATAAACAAGACAATAACAATGTGGCCTGTGATGATGGAATGATTTAACCAAGGTTTACAGACATCCTAACACAGTTCCAGCCGGGTATTATGTTAGTGACCTCCTGGTTTCACCAATAAACAGGTTTTACCTTTTTAGAACTTTTCTCCCTGGTAGCACATTACTCCTCCATATTCGTTTTCGATGACTTGGGTTTTATTTATAGTTTCGCAGGTGAAAAAACTCACTTGTTCAATCTTCGGCTACAGGATTAAGTTGCCTTTCCGATATATATACAATCTCCTGTTAATGCTATCATCTTCCAGATTTGTACTGTTGTTTCTAATAATGGCTAGATTTGTCTCATTCTTATAGAACGTATGTAAACAGTTGAAATAAATAGAAAAATTAAATTGTCGTTGATTTTCACCCTGTCTAAAAAGTGAGGGTATGGGAAACTAACGTTTTCATGAAATTTTGCAAAATTCTATAACAATTTCTGAAATGACATGAAATCTTGCTTTCAGAGTGAATTAGTTGGTATCATGTGTTATTTTTTTTTATTAAAGTGGCACATACCTGCATAAATAAGTCTTGTGAGATAGTGGCAAGAGGCTGGTTTGCAAAAGACATCTTCTTCTCAAACCATTCTCTCACTAGTGTGTCAAATGATTTATAACGCTAGGTGCACACTCGCGTATAAATGCTAAGTAAATTACCTAATGAAAAATTGAGAAGTGCCACACACTGCAAAATATGGGAATTTTACAAATTTTGACAGCATAATTCAAATGTCACCCTTTAATAAGCCCAGACAAGATGTGTCATACCAGAAATGAAGAGGTGCTCAACCAGGTAAGAATATTTCATAGTTTCAAATAAAAGTAGCTGCTAGGTCTGTTGGATGATATTATCACCCTAATGACAAACTAGGGTCTTGTTTGATCAATGCATTTTGGCCCCATAAATGTTTATTGGGGACTTTGTTTGGACAAAAGGGGACTTTGGTATTTGTGTGGTAGCATGTATTTGTTCAGTGTAAACGTACTCTTTAACAGTTGGAAATAACCATACTGGGTGTACTGACCAAGCATCTACATGGAGAGAATGACATGCATGTTTGTTCCCAGTGTTCCAGCTGCCATTCACTTCATCAAAAAACAGCTCAGCTATAGAGTTGTGATCACGGACTGATTTATAACTGATACAAAGTACTTCGTTGTCTGCTCAATATATGCAAATTTGTAATGGCCACTACCTAGCATTACAGACTATTTCACAATGTTTATTTATTACCCAACTTTATGGAGACCCATTGTCTGTAGATACATTATGCTGCTTATTTTCTGATTCATCAGAGGAGAATTGTGTAATTAACTTTATGGTCTGTAATTACACCAGTGTGAAATTCACATGGAGGCTTTCCTTTGCCCAGCTACCAAGGATAGAGGCATTACTTATGATCTCCAAATTCATTGCTCCCCAAGCCATTAGCACCGAACACTACATCTTCTTCAGAGACCTCAACTTTCACCTCCACCACCCCACTGACACCAACACAACCAACTTTCTCAAAAGCATTAACAACCTCGGCCTCACCCAGCTAGTCACTGGCCACACACACATCACAGGGCACACACAATTGTCCACTTCACCTTCACAGCATCCCCCAACGCTACCAACATATCACCTAGCACTGCACACTACAGTTGGAACAAAGTATCCGAAAGTCAATGGACCGACGCCCTCAAAACCTCCTAAACATATTCCATGACCCACCTTCATCAGGCTGTCAAGAACTTCAACACCTGGTCTCTGACTGCGCCGACAGAGTCGCCCACATCAAACCCACCAAACTCAAGAGATCCACCAAACATGCCAGCTGGTACATCCCAGAACTGAGAACCAAGAAGCACAAATGCAAGCAACTGGAAAGGAAATGGTGCACCAGCAAGGTGCCCACATCCCGGACCATCATGAAGACATCGCTCAACCAGTACCACCGACTCCTCAAAAGAGACAAGAAGGAATGCCTTAGCTGACTGCATCGAAGCCAGCTCCAACCACAGCAAAGAACTTTTCAGCATTGTCAAGGAGTTCTCAACCCCTCAGTGACTGAAAACACCATCACCCCTTCCCAAGAACTCTGCAACACCCTGGAGGACTACTTCCATGACAAGAGCTGCACCATCTACAAAAACTTCGAACCCCAGCCTGCCACCGCCAACATCCTCAGCCTCCTCACTCCCACAGTTGCTACCTCTGATCACCGGATCACTGCCTGGTACCAACTCACCATGCAGATCACCACTGACATCATGTAATCCATCCACTTAGGAGCACCCACAGACCCTTGTCCCCACCACATGTTCAACCTCAGCAGCAAGGCCATCAGTGACAAGCTCACAGCCATCTTCAACACATCCATCATCTCGGCCACCTTCCCAGACGAGTGGAAACACGCTGAAGTTAAACCCCTCCTCAAGAAATCTGCCAACCCTGACAAGCTCAAAAACCTCCGGCTCATCTCCCTGGTCCGCTGTCCCACCAAGGTCCTCGAAAGGCCATCAACCTCGAGAACAACAATTTTCTGGATGCTTCCCAATCCAGATTCTGCCCAAACTGCAGTGCCAAAGCTGCTTGATGGCAGTCACTAATGACATCAGAACTGTCCTAGACTGGGTAGAAGTGGCTGCTCTGATCCTCCTTGTCCTGTCAGCAGCCTTCAACACTGTGTCCCACCACACCCTGATCAAGAGGCTCCTTCAGAGTGGCATCCAAGAGGGTGCCCTCAAATGGGTCGCAGACTTCCTCACCGGAAGAACACAGAGAATCTGCCTTCCACCATTCACCTCGGAGCCCAAGAACATCATCTGCGGCATCCTGCAAGGCTTATCCATCTGCCCTACTCTGTTCAACGCCTACATGATCCTTCTGGCCACCATCGCCAAACCACAGGCTGAATATTATCTCCTGCACCAATAGACACACTGGTCATCCTCTTGCTGTCCAGAAACCATTTCACCACGAGGGCCAACTTCCACTTGTGCATGAACAGCATTGCTGACTGGATGCTAAACAACTGCCTCAAGCTCAGCACAGACAAGACGGAAGTACTGATCTTCGGGAACAACCCCTCCCCGTGGAAGGACTCCTGGTGGCCTGCTGAACTGGGACCTTCTCCGACCCCCATGCACCACACTCGGAACCTCGGCATCATCTTGGACAGCAAACTCACCACGAAGAACCAGATCAAAGCAGTCTCCTCTGCCTGCTTCTTCACACTGCGCATGCTTGAAAGATCTTCAAATGGCTCCCAATCTCCACCAGACACACCATCACTCAAGCCCTAGTCATCAGCGGCTGGGACTACAGCATCGTATTCTACTCAGGAATTACCACACACCTCCTGAAGAGACTGCAGATCTTTCTGAACTCAGCAGCCAGACTCATCCTCGACCTCCCCAGATGGACACACATCACACCTCACCTGAAGAAACTCCACTGGATCCCTATCCACAAGAGATGCCATTTCAAGATCCTGACTCACACCTACAAAGCCCTGCACAACCAAGGACCAACATACATCAACCACTTCCTGAGCTTCCAACAACCTTCCAGACTCCTGCGATCTGCCTCTCTCTCCCTCGCTCACACACATCTGCCAAAGCAACAGTGAAGGACGCTCCTTCTCCTACCTCTCCGCAAACTCCTACCTCTCCGCAAACTCCTGGAATAGCCTCCCCCTCCATCTCCGGACCTTAACCTCTCTTCAGTTCAGAAAGAGACTCAAGACCTGGCTATTCAATTGAGGCCACCAAAGGAGCTTGGATCTCAGTGCCTTGATAATCTCTTGGTGATTAGCCACACTTTACAAATCCTGCTTGATAGATTGATGATTGATGTCAGTTTACGTCTTTGCAACAGATGTTGGACCAACAAAATCAGGACGGTGATGCTAACCCTTTAGAGAAAAGTGCCAAAACTCAGAAATGTCAACTTGGTGGAGTAAGGTTAGTAGTTAGATGCTTTGGGAAATCAGTATTAAATCCTTTTTTCCTTCTTCTCACCAGTGTTCTGGTGTTTGCTGTCAGTGTTCACTGAGCATGATTACATGTTATATATGATAAAACAACAATATTTCTTTGAGCTTTTATCCCCACGTTAAGGTTTTGAAATGATGTACTTTGCCCTTTTACCCCAATTTGAAGTGATGGAAATTGCCTGCCTCTGGACGGATGCTAAAGTTATAGGTACCAATCAAAACTGTTGGGCTCATCTCTTTTTGGCCACAAATGCTTGTTGGCACCCCCCAAACCAAGGTTTCAAGTAGACGGGTGTTTGCTCCCACAAACTGCAGCAGGTAGAACTGTGGGCTGGGGGAACTCATGGACAATTTGTGCATAATTCTCAATTCCAAAGTGTAAAACTCAGAATCTTGTGCAAATTGCACACTCACGAATTACCACACCCCGCAGTAGTAGTGATCACACATACTAATTTATGTGTTACGTTGTAATCAGGCTGTGAGCGCTATTCCTTACAGCTAGCTTCTTTCATTTAAGTGTGTTGAATTATCTGCAGGAATTGCACATTAGTAGGAGTGGGCAAAGAATTCCACTCCGCAGGCAGAGTTCATGGAGTTTGGGCCACTCCGCTTGGAGTTCTGCAAAACTCCGCAAAGTGATGCGGAGCAGAGTTTTTTCTCTCCAGCGTTAAGTTTAAGGGTGGGCAAAGCACTACGCTACGCTCGCGTAGTTTGCGCTACTTCGCACTACGCGAATTGCACGTAGCACAGTGCAAACACGCGTAGCGTGGCGTAGTGCAGCGGTCAGTCTTGCTTGCTCGCGGTCCTCAACGTCAAGTTGGCGACCGCGAGCAAGCAAAATGACATCCCGCGAGACTTTTTCTCGTTGCGCGATCAGCAACATCAAGTTGCTGATCGCGAGCGTGAAAATAAACCTCCAGGCGAGATTCTCAACGCTGGGAGGTCAGGTTTCTCATTGCGAGTGGTCGCGTATGCTCGTGACCGCTCGCGATGAGAAACTACCAGTCCGCGTTGAGAAATCTGCTGCTCGAGTAAAAATCTACTCGAGCGGCAGTAAAAGACAGCTCGCACTGTGCAAGATGCGTGTTCAATGATTGCACAGTGCGGACAAGCATCCGGCACTGTGCAATCATCGCGAACAGCGCACTCACGCAGTTCGCGTAGTGCTACGCGTAGCTCGCGTAGTGCGAAGTGCACTTTGCGTAGCTTCGCGTAGTGCTACTTCGCGAACTACGCCCAGGGTTAGTTAAGTTGGTGAGCTCTTGTGAGAAAAAAAAATTGCATGCTAGACCTCCTCTTGGCGAGATTTCTCAATGTGGGCGGTCGCTGCAGGTTGTGATTGCTCGCGTTGAGAAATCAGCCGCTCGTGCTGAGGAAGCTTCCTCTCATGTAGAATGTCTACTTAAGTGGCAGAAAGCAGCAGCGCCCTCTGGCGCGACGTGTAGTGCCATTTGCAATAATTTTACGGTGCAGGACAAAATCCCAGTGCTAAAAATCAGTGTGAGCAGCGCAACCTAACAGACTCTGCCGCTGGTGGAACTCCGCGGAGCGCAGCTGATTTTTTCCGGCACTTTGCAGAGTTCCACGGAGTAGAACTCCGCCCAGGCCTACTTGTATTTAGACATCTCAGGCACAGTATGCAGCATAGTTTACAATATGTTAGGGTATGCCTGAATAGCAGAGAGCCTTGCTCTTCATCATAGAGCATCAGCCTTGAATCAAGTGTCTTTGTATTCCCAGCATAGCAGTGCACCCTATAAAGGCACTCATCATGTTGGGGCTCCTAACTCCATGCAATGTATAACCCCACGCAGCATATAACTCCATCAATCATTTTTTTAAAAACATTTTATTAATTTTTGGCAGTCGTGATTAGCGATATGGCAACCCCTAAGTTGTTTACATCGTACATACTTCGGTAAGTTAATTCCTCTGTAATGAAAAAATTGAACATATAGTCCAAAGGCTCAAGAGCAACTGAATATGATAGTTGTCACCACTATCAGCTCCCTGCCAGCACATACTTCCTGAAAACTGAAAAAGAAATGGAAAGGAAACAATCTAACCCCCCCTCCCACTCCTTCGCCCCCTCCACCCCGCAATGATAGCAAAACAGTATAACAACAATTATTTCAGGATAGCAGTAAACTGATATTCACCACAATAGTACTGAACAGTATTGCCCAGTCTTCGTCAAGGAACAGAATCACACTAGGTCTTCTTCAGCCCTTGCTCTGGCAGTAAGGAGTTCTCAGGACACTCCACATTTGAATTTTTCAAGCATTCCACCAACCCATCTCAAGCCCTAGCGTTATCAATTACAGTACGTCCCTTTTGGACTTCCTGGAATAAAACTGTGCCTTCATACGTTGCCCATTGAATCATAACCTCTCTCCACCTATTTACCTGCAGATTTGCTGATGGTTTCTATTTCAGGGTAATCTCCCTCTTGGCGAGGGCCATAGCCAAGTACACTATAGGGGTACGGGGAATCTGCCTCTATGTGTCTTCTGTGATACAGTCCATGACCTCCTCCCAAAAGTCTCTTAACCCAGGGCAACTCCAAACCATATGTAGCATCTTGGCTCACCTTAACTGACTTCTGGGGCATCTCACCTCTTGCTCTCCAAATATTTGCATAATTTTACCAGGTGTGAGATATGCTCTGTGAAGAAAATAAAAGTTTATGAGCTTAAATGTAGCATTGCAGGAGATCCTGTAAGTGTGTGCTAGTATAGTCTCCCACAGCTCTTCCGGAACCAGAGTCGCCAGTTCCTCCTCCCATTTCAAAACTTAGGCCTTCTAGGGGCCACCGCCTCAGTGGTCATGTATTGTTAACATTACCGCATGATGCAACAGGAATTGACCCAGAGGTTTCTCGAAGGACTCCGAGAAGTCTGTGAACGATAACAGTTCTCCATCCCTGTAGTGGCCCCCCAATTGAACAACGCCATAATGGTGCCACTAGATTATGCCCCTCAGTGCCCCAGTCGTGTTGAGTGCAGTGAGACACCGCA
The DNA here is from genome assembly GCA_963921515.1 of Calotriton arnoldi. NCBI lineage: Eukaryota > Metazoa > Chordata > Amphibia > Caudata > Salamandridae > Calotriton > Calotriton arnoldi. The sequence goes on from CAWUFW010011757.1 coordinate 170,545, forward strand.
AGGGCACCTCCGGTGCGGGCGCACTGTAGGCAGCACTGCCAGCAACGCTGGATGACTTTGCAAGTCTGGTCCACCACCCACCAGAGGGCACCTGTGGGTTAGAAGGATACAGAGCAGACACGGACAAAGACAGAGTCTCAGCAGGAACACCCCCCTCACTGCGCTGTCGGGCTTGCAGCCATCTAGTAAACCACTGGAGCTGAGCTGATTTCCCAGTAAGGCGTGGCCAAGCCCCCTTCTTCTGTGGGTTTACGCAACACAGCCATGGACACTCTTGTCTACATGAACTCAACCAGTAAGGAATCCAATTCCTTAAAAACCGTGCGAAGGATAAAAATAGGTAGGGTGGTAAATATAGTAAACAGGGGAGAGCCACCATTTTAGCGATCGCTATGCGGCCCGCCACGGACAAGGGCATGGTTATGCAAAAAGCCACATTGGCTCGAAACACCCGCACAGCTGCACCCACATTTGCATCCAGAATATCTCTGCGGTTATGAAACACCTTGACCCCCAGATATTTCAAGCAGGTACCCTCCCATGCAAGGCCATGTTTCTTCCTGGGTGGGCGTCCCTCAACAATAAGGGGGAAGAGAAGGGATTTCTGCCAATTTATCTAGAGTCCACAACAGTCACCAAAGAGTCTAATAATGCTATTGCTCCAGGCAAACCATCTCCTGCCTCAGCCAGAAACAGCAGCATATCATCGGCGTATAACGATATGGTAGGCATCAGGTCTCCTCTACGCAATCCACGATGCATCAATCCCTGACGAGCTCTGCTGGCCAGCAGCTCAACTGCAATAGCAAACAAGAGTGGGGAAAGGGGGCAGCCCTGCCTGCTCCCCTGCCCACTATATAGGTCTGAGAAATCACCCCACCTGTGTGTTCCCACACAGTTGGTGATGCATATAAGAGTTGGGTCTATTTACGAAGCCCTCCCCCAGCCCCAGTTGTCTCATTACCGCACATAAATATAATCCCACCGCAGGCTGTCAAAAGCTTTTCCAATATCGATGGAGACCACCACTGTATCAGTCCCCCCAGGATCAGCATTGTCCATAAGGTAGAGTCTACGAATATCCATAGCCATGTTTCTTCCTGGGATGAGCCCTGTCTGATCAGAATGAACTAACCTAGACATGTAGGGGAGGAGTCACAATGCCAGTATGCTGCTCAGTATTTCATAGTCCACGTATAACATGGATAGGGATTGGTATGCCCGAACATCCTGGCAGGGTCGCCCAAGCTTGAGCAGAGGAACGACAAGTGCCTCCACTGTTATGGCTGGTAGATGCCCCTCCTCTTGTGCCGCCGTATACAGCTCAACTAGCTGTATACCTCAACATAGGCAGCATACAATTCTACTGGAAAGTTGTCCAAGCCAGATATTGGCCTCTCGCCATACCCTTGACAACTGCTCGTACCTCCTGTACTGTGATGGGTCCACCCAGGTCCTCCACATCTCCTTCATCAAGGTGCAGGAGTTCAGCGGTCCCCAGCAACTCAACAAGGGATTCCCGAGTAGACAAGGGTGGGGAGCATAAAGAGCAGTATAGTAGTCAGCAAAACACTGATTAATCTAGTTCTGGCTGTACAATCATTCTTCTGCTTGTGGGGTTGGCAAGCCACGCTAGTAATGCACCCGCCTTGTCATGCTCCGCGTGGGCCCTAATCATGTATTCCCTGTGGTCAAAGCATCTTAGCTTTTCCACTTCCACCGCTAATAGTTCTTTCGCATCCAGCAGTTGTGGCTGCAGATCACGATTCCCTGGACGGGTCTTTTCTAGGTCACGTAGATTCCATTCATGAGTCTCTACCTCACAAAGCAGGGTGCGATGCACTATGACTGATTACGTAATACATTGTCGTGTAGTTCCTATAGTACCCATGCAGGACCTGCGCGTTTGGATAACATAAACCGTGGGCTTGGTGTTAGACTGACTCTGGGCACCCCCACCGCATATGTTAGCCTGATTTGCATTAGCTAGCTCACAGTGCCACTAGAATCTCCTCTTATCGGGGAGAGATTAGTTTCTGGCAACCTTAGATCATGACAACCCAAATTCCTCAGAATCGTGGAAACAATGTACTACCTTTCGCTCAGTCACTCGTGCTTACTTATTCGGTTTGTCTCAGAGAGTTACACAGAATAAACAGTCTGGGCGTTTCAATAAGTATTTATTGAACAGTTGTTATTCTAGTGTAAAATATATGTGCTGCAGTAACCAGCAGACAATAGCAGAAATATATTATCAGCAGTACGATAAAAGGAAAGGGATAGAACAGTTCTACCATATTGCAATAGTCATAAATACATACATGAGTATAAAAAGCATTATGAAAGTGCGCGTACTCCTACGATGCCTAACTAGATGTACCTGAGTGTACCTAGCGTATGTGTAGGTCTAAAAGCCTAAAAGCCAAGAATCTTTCTAGGATTTAGTCGAACCCCCATACCTGAATAGAGAGAGTGTGGGACCCCGTCCTGGTCTCGAGTTGGACACCCCGCAAGGGCTGTGTTAGACCGCTGTCAGCTGGAGCGACTGCATGCAGGAGCCTCAGCGTCTCTGGTCAGTGTGTCAGCATGGAAGTCTCGGTTCCCTCTGTCTTACCGGGGTAAGATGTGGTGTATTTATACCCTGAAGACTCTAGTTGCTTCGTATGGTTAGACTTGAGGAAGACATCAGGGGTGAACTTTGTACATACATATTATGCAGGTGGTGTATTCCTAGAGAGCCATGCATAATTGATGAGTACAGTGTGGGCCTGTGTTTGGGAAAACCCTGCTGTATTCAAAACCACAGACTAGATAACGTTCAGCCCTCAGAGCTCGTTGTGTACTAGCGAGAACCAATGTAGGTGAAAGATCATGTCTATATAAGGAATCATGACTATAATAGGACATGTACAGTTAAGACCGTAATAGGGCATATGCGGCTTTGACCATAATAGGGCAAGTACGAATATGACGGTATTAGGGCAAATACGAATACGTCCATTTTAGGGCATGTATGAATGGGTCTACATTAGGGCCTCTATACGAGACATAACAACATCTGCCCCGAAGCACCACCTTAAAGGCGTCCCATTCACTAAGGGGCGAAGCTGTTGTATGGGCGTTTTCCACAAAATAGTTCCTAATGGCATCCCCTACTGTCTGGTTGAACACTGGGTCTTCCAGTATTTCAACTCGCAACCGCCAGTCTGGAACTCTAGGTCATTCCTGTTGCCAGTTTATTTTCAGCAGTAGTGGATTATGATCAGAGACCGTGTGACAGAAGTATTCTGCATGACGTACCATCGCATGTAACTCCCGGGAAACAAAGGAAAGCGTCCAGCTGCACATGGAGATCATACATTCCTGAATAAAAGAAATAGTCCCTAGTAACTGGGTGTAACTGTCTCCAGAAATCCAAGAAACCCCAACGCATCCGCCACTCTCAGAACATGCGGGCCAGTCCAATCACAGGGGAGTGCCTCAGGGGAGGATTGGATCTATGTAACAAAGGGTCCGACACACTATTAAAGTGCCCTCCCATTATTATAGGTTGAGTCAGATGGGCAGCCATTGAATGATAGAGTGTGTGGAAGAACTCCCCTTGATCTGAATTTGGGGCGCAGAGTCCCACTATTGTGACATCACGTCCCACAAGCCTCGCAGACACCAGCTCGTAATGACCATTTGGGTCAATGTGTTCTCCAGTTTTTGAGAACAGGACCCCTGGATGGATCCAAATGAGGACTCCCCTAGCAAAAGCCGAGAATGTTGTTGCATATATTTGTCCCGCCACCTCTTGTGTAGTGCTTCTCACTCTTGGAGCGTGATATGAGTTTCCTGTAAGATTGCAATATGGACTCCCCGCCGCTTGAGGTTTGTGTACACTTTGTACCTTTTTGACATGTTATTCAGTCCCCTGACATTCCAACTGAGCAAGTTAGAGTCTAAGGAGGTTGACATAAAGGAGCAGTAACAAAATATCCCAGTGCCGTACTCTAGCCTTCCATACTCCCGGGCATGCGTGTGGCATCAGACCAGCATGCCTTGGCAACATCAGCATGGGCAGAGGCAGCGAAGGATCCCCAACCCACTAACAAACAAATAAGAATTGCTTAACTTCCCAACCCTAGGACAAGAAGTGGAAAAAATCCCATCCAAACCATCAAGAAACATAATACAATTCGCGCACAAAGCATATGCACAGTTTAGTGCTACGGGGACGGGCTAACAAGAGTGATTCCCAGCCTCCCTGCCCGCCAACCAGTCAACCAAGCAAGTTTCACACAAAAAACAAGGATATTTGTGCAACCCTTGCCACCATCTGTATCATACAACATTATAAGGTCAACTATGAGAGTTCCAGGTGGGAACAGTTCAGCAACATTGCATCTCGATGATGTACTCTGCAGGCCTCTATATATTGTCCTCCACTGAGCGAGGGGTGACCTTTGGGAGTGATGTATCAGAAGTACAGGAGGAGACCGATGCCCGGTCTGATTCAGAGTCCTCCGGCACCTCATCTTCAACCTCAGAGGCAGGAACTGATCCTGCTCCATTGATGGCCCCTACTTCCTCCACCACTCTTCTGTGCTCACTCTGGGCCTGAGAAGGAGAAGGTATTGCATCACTAGTCATTCGCACCGTCTTCCGTGGGAGTCGGCGAGAGCAACGGTCCCCAATAGTTGCCAGCGCAGCCGCTCGCACGTGTTTGGGTAGCTGTTCGATCCATTCCCAGAGCTGTTGAGGTGAAGTGAAAAAGTGCTTGGTCTCATCATGATGTACTCAGAGGTGAGCCAGGAACAGCATTGCATAAGTGATAACCAAGCTCTGGAGTTTCTTATTTCCTTCCATAAAGGAGGCACTCTGCTGCTGTATCTCCCTGGAAAAGTCTACGGTTTTGTACCAGGATTTCGCCTTTCAACCTCGCCTGGGTCAAAATGTGATCTCGGTCCCTAAAGTGCAGTAATTTAGCTATGACCAGTCTGGGGCTTGCACAAGGCAGAGGAGGGTGGGAAGGCACTCTGTGGGCCTGCTCAAGTGCATAGAATGGTGTCCCTCTGAAAACACCTCAGTCCAGAGCCAATCCTCCAGGAAAGCAGTCATGTCCGCTCCATTATTCTAGATGCACTCAGGCAGACCAATTATGCCGAGATTATTATGTCTAGCCCTATTCTCTGCATCTTCTGCACGTATTTCAAGTATCATCAGTCTTACGTCCATCCGGGTGACCTTGTCCTGGTCCCATTGACCTCCAGTGTTCGCTCTGCAGATGTGACCCTCTCTGCCAGTCGTCTATGGTCATCTCGGAGTAGTCCTAGGTCAGTGACCATAGTATCAATTTTTAGTTCAGGAGCTTCTCGGGATGTTGCAATTGCTTGCAACACCGTGTTGTGCCACTGTGTCCCCCTGCTTGAGACCCAGCATCCTCATCCATTGAGGCCTGGGAGGCCGAGGGGTGATCTGACGAGTGTGGGGGGGTCGGTAATGTCAATCTTCCTATTGTATTTGCCCATCGCAGTATGGACTGTGAAGAGAACCAGCGATGAGGGTCTATGTCTTTAGGGCAATATAGAGCTCAAGGTGAGGAGTCCTTCAGGATCTCTTTCCAGAAACAGACAGCTAGTGTCCTGTACCACCTTTATGTAGAGTGACATATATTGCTATTTCTGCTAAAAAAGAATAAAGACCCATTAAACTGTGGCTCGTATCTCCCTATATTGCTAAACAATTGTGATTCCAAAATCTAAACGCGCATATTGGCCAATCGCCTTGCTTCAGTTATCGGATCATTAGTCGACCCCACACAGCATGGATTTATTACTTCATGAGATACCACCTCTCATATTAATCTTGCCATATCTGCACTAAATATGACGACTGAATCTAAAATACCAGCTGGGATGATACTACTGGATGCTGAAAAATTGTTTGATAGGGGTTCCTGGCAATATTTGTGGGCAGTTATGTCTGTGATGGGGTTTGCCTCGAGATTTACTACATTGAGTCAGAGACTGTATACATCATTAACTGCTGGGCTCTCCTGTATGGGAGTGATGTCCGATGTCGTCCAAATTAGGGTACGAGACAGGGGTGTCCATGTTCCCTCTCCCCCCTTCTTTTTGCCCTGTATGTGGCCCCCAAACATTTTGGTACTTAGAAGGTCAGCTTTGATTCCACAACTGAGATTCCATAACTGGGAGGGTAAACTTCTGGCATACGCTGATGACATTGCGATTCTAACCTCATCTCCCCAGAAAGCTCTCCTTCCCATAGAGGAAGCAGCACTCTCGATTGGCCAAGTCTCGAGGTATAGGTTAAATGCAGAGAAGACTGAAATTATTGTCAATGACATTCCAGCAGGCAAACAATGCTCAATATGTAAAGTCAGCTTAGTATTTGTGCGTCCACATTTCTGTTAACATGGATGCTATCATTGCTCTCAATTATGAAGTCCTGTATGGGGAATCTCTATCCACCTTCTGAAAATAGGACAAATTACACCTTGGGTTAATCGGTAGGAGTAACATCATCATGATGGCCATTCTTCCACGTTATCTATATCTGTTCCAGTATATTCTGCTATATTTATTCAAGAGCTTCTCTAAAAAGGTTGAAAGTATCTGGCAGCATTTTGTGTGGCAATAGAAGAAACCTTGTTGTGAGATAAGATGCCTGCAACTTCCTTGCAGTAAGGGTGGCCTAGCGCTACCATCTCTTTGGCTTTATTTTTTATCTGCATTAATTTCAAGACTATCCATAGTAGTCGGGCATGTCTATGTGACTTGCCGGTCTTATATCCAGAATACCAGATCTTCCCACAGATGTTCATATCTGATAAAGGCCTGATTGGCATAGTCTATTTTTAAACACACTAAGTTTAAGTCTCTTTCCGTCTATCATATGGTCTCGCCAGTGGTCGAAGTGGGGAAAAAATAGTAGGGGAGCTTTGGGCAGAGAATCAGAGGGCGGGAATAAGCTGGATCAGTGGGCGGAGTCAGAAATGTGGCCAGAATGCGCAAAACATTCCAATTGTTTGTATTTGTTTGCAATTTCACTGACCAGTTACAGCGTATTATGTTATTTAATTCAACCAACAGATAAACATGATTATTTAAGGTTTAATATGAATTATTGACATTAAAATACATTCATAAAGTGGGATATGTTTCCACTCACAGAATGTCCCAAATACGCTTAAAAGTAGAATCACAAACCATTTATCTCCGAGCTATGCAGTTTCTGTCATCAGCACTTCTCCCTTTTTCCAAAAGAGCAGTTCAAATAATGAATGGCAAAAATCCTAGTTTGCAAATGTTCTCTATATAATTATGGTTCTGCCATATTTGACACATAATACATCTGCTGCATAATCTGACAATTTTAACTAATAAATTGTTGCTCAAACGGATCAAAAGTTACTAAAACATGTGTCTTGTGTTGCTGCGAAGTGGACAGCCCTTTGCAAAGGTTTACTTATCACCTTTCTCACTGCTGTATTTGTATGTTACGCTGGTACTAATAAAGCAAAATCTTTCCAGAGACTGTTAGCATGTGTAAAAATGTCAAAATAGTAAAGTATCAGAAAATATACTGCATTACGCTGCAGCCTTTTTTTGCTGCATAATTTAATCAAAATTGCAGCATTATTTTGTCCTCCTTTGTAGCATAATTCCAGCAGCCCCAAAGCAGGCAGCACATGTTAAAAGTGCTTGTGCATGAAGCAGAGAGACTGTGAAGTTTGCAGACTTAGTTTGGTGTGCGTGCAAATCCTGCATTGCCGATCCCTGATGAGTTGCAGCTACTACTGCTGAAACAAGGCCAATGGAGGTACCAATGGGTGAGGCGGACTGGCCTCAAGGGCAGGGCCGGCTTTAGCGCTGGTGGCGCCCTGTGCAACGTTTTTTGGTGCCCCTCAATGACCACCTCCACCATGGATTCCCTCACTACCACCCATTAACAGTGGCCCTCAAGTCTCCATTTTTTTTAATTTTTTTATAAACACAATTTTATTGATTTTATTATATTTCAGATGGTATACAAATGTTACTGTTGTTTGATGATACATACATAGGTGGAGATGATTTTTATCACAATACCGGATGATCCACCACTGTCCAAGTGATATGTCACATTCCACATGAGATGACCCTTATAATTTACAAACAACTATATAATATGTGAATCATTTCTACACATAACACTACAAACTAACATTTCTTAATCTAAAGGTTCCCCCCCACCACCCATTGTCCTGGCCTCCCACCCGTGTGTGAATACACTGAAGAGTTATGTGATCTCTTGAATAACTATAAAGTTTGGGAATAATGTACCTTTAATGGTTCCCAAGCATTACAGTATCTTTCAATATCTGGCATTAAACAGGTTCAGTCCTATTGGTGGGTGTTAACGGGGAAGATGGCAATGCGACTTGGGAGACTGGAGGTTCCAGTGGATCTACAGCTTTTAGTGATTCTAACATCTGATCCCATTCCATAGCTATGGTTATTTTACGTAAGCCACGGGATTCTTCTTTACGTTTAATAGCACTCTCTGCACTTCCCCAGCGAGTCATTTCTGTGTGCCAGGTAAGTGGTGTGGGGGGAAGGGCTGATTTCCATCTCAGAGTAATAGCGCCTTTTGCTATAAGGATGGCCATGTCCGCAAACCTATAACGTACTTTCTTCCCTTTCGGACAACGGTGTAACCCCAGTAGGCAGCTCTCTGGTGTTGTCCAGACATCAGTGCCCATTAGTTCTTGCACTAGATATCCTATTGTGTGCCAATACCCTCGTAAACGCGGGCAAGCCCACAACATATGGAGTATATCAGCGGCAGGTTCCTGACATCGGGGGCACGGGAGTTGTGCATCCAGATACATACAATTAATACGGTGTGGAGTAAGATACGCCCTATGTAAAATCATAGACTGTATATTTTTTAATTTAGCATTTCTAGATACCTTTTTAGGAAATTCCAATATAGTAGCCCATTCTTTATCCGCGAAATCCCTACCCACGTCTCCGGTCCACTTTGTATGCAGAGGGGCGAGTGATATTCCGGCGTGTGCCCTAATGCCTTTATACAACCAGCGGGTAAGGTGTCGCCCTTCCCCCATTAAATGTACTACATGTTCTAGTTCTTGAGTAGAAGGCTCCTCTCCATCGGGGGACCAGTGGTGTTTAATATAATAGGAGATGGCGGCATGTAAAATAAACAATGACTGGGGGACACCGTGTGCGCGGGTGAAATTTTCGTGATCTGCCAGTGCCTTATCTATGAACAGTGCCCCGATTGTCGTCACCCCTTCTTGTTTCCATTGTGTAACTTTACGGGTAGTGATTAGTCCAGTGGCAGTAGGTATCCCAAGCAAAGGGATATTAGGAGAATATGGGGAGACTCGTTTAGTGTATTGTAACGTCCGCTTCCAGTACAATAAAGCCGTTATTAGCAAAAGGGGAGCAGTGGGATGAAGCGTAGTATTAGGCAAAAGCAATGTATGAAGTGTACCTCAATTAAGGAGTTGTGGTGTGTAGCCAATCTCATGCATGTTACGCCCTGCCAACCAGTAAGCAAGCCATTGTAGCTGACTGGCCATACAATACACGCGAAAGTCAGGGGCACCCAATCCTCCCTCTTCGGGCCTCAATTGTAATTTAGCGAGACTTACCCGTCTGCGCCCATTCCCCCAAATAAGTTCTGTTAGAAGGGTATCAAGTGTACGAAAAATGTGTGCGGGAATCAGTATCAGTAAATTAGTGAAAAAATATAAAAGCCTCGGGAGCATCACCATTTTAGAAATGGCTACTCTGCCCATTACCGACAGAGGCAGCGATGTCCAGAAAGAGACCTGCGCCTGCAAGGATCTAATCGTCTTCACTAAGTTGCCATCCAGCAGATCTTGTGGGGATCTATATATTTGTATGCCCAAATATTTGAAAAGTTTATGGCGCAGTTGATATAATCAGGTCACCAAAGTTGATAGGGTCTGGGTTTTCCCTAAATTGCATGAAAAATGCATGTGATTTGGGAGCATTATTTGCCAAGCCTGAGACCCGCTCAAACTGTTGAAATATATATGGAATGGGTGCTATATTTGTGGTTAAGTCTTTCAGAAAAAGTATAAAGTCAGCAGCATATGCCGATACTACATGTGTTGATTGTCCTATTCGGATCCCTATGGCTGCAGCCTCCTTGCGGAGTTTAATGAGTAAAGGTTCTAATGATAAAACAAATAACAGTGGCGACAAGGGACATCCTTGTCGTGTTCCCCTCGCCACTGGATAAGGGTGAGATATATGGGAACCCTTCCTAACACGAGCTGTAGGGGCGGTGTATAATAATTTAACCCAATTTAGGTAGTTTTCTGGGATGCCAAATCGTTTCATAGTTGCTAACATGTATTTCCAATTAAGCGTATCAAACGCTTGCTGGAGATCAAGGGAAATACATCCAGCATTACAGGAAAGTCCAGATGCAGCTTCCATTATGTAATGGGCCCTCAAGTCTCCATAATCACACTCTCTCTCAGATGAATTTAATTTGATTTACAGCACCACTCATACCAGTGTAGGGTGTCAGAGCACTTTACATCACACTTATTGCACAGAGACAATAATTTATACGTGTGTAAATCACTGTATAGGAAATGTTACATAAGACAAGGTGTAGGAGTCACATGACAACTATACTGGTAGGCAGTATAGTTTAATAGTGATTGGTCTGGGGAAACACAAATTCAGAAATTAAAACGTAATACCATGGTTGGGGGTTCTCTTTAATAATCAGAATTGATTTCTATCCTAATGAACACTTTTTGCAACATTAGGATATTCAAAGACTGGGGGAACAAACACAATGCTCTAATTTATACCTTGCAGTTTGCATGCAGCTCTTAGATGACAGTTAATCGTTCACTGTTCTATGTTAGGAAACTTAAAACTGCAAATACCAAAGGATCTCTCTGACAAAAGCAGAAAACCACTGACCTATTTACAATATGTGCACTTTGTGATCTACATGGTACATGTTCTTTGCAGCAGGCACATTAACTCTCTGTCCTAACTTTCCATGAGTCAAAACTTCCACTGGACAAAACTCTGATCTCTCTCTAGGAAGAACATTAATCACCGGAGTTATCATGACATTTTTATTGTTGCCAGAAATTTCTGACACCCAGGAAGGAGGCAGCAAGCCCTTTTAAAACCATAATATACCTGAAAACACGACGCCCCCACCCAAAGTCAGAGCTCGTTGTTGTCAGACCGGTCACACCACCCTAGAACTGCCTTGCTCAAGGGTCCTGTGACCTCAGTGGCAGAGTCACTGTTGCTCTAGGGTGCGCTGCTTCATAGGCCTGCCCGCAAGACTGGAGTTAAACTTCAGTATGGATTGTGATGGACAGGCCTTCAAGGTTAACCCATACTTGACACCGCAAGGGTTCACCTGCTGGTGCTAAGACACCAGGGCTTCTAAGGTCTAGCATGGGAATGGGCTTCTAAGGTCTAGCATGGGAATGTGCTCCCTCAGGAGAATGGTCTGGGGGACTGGTCTTGAAGGCTGAACCTGGTTCCCCAGTTCCAAATTCGGCAGGTCTGACCATAGTGCCACATTATCTCCCCCACTGAACACCATACTGCCCCACTGAGAGAAACTCGCACTGCCTTCAGCTATAACCCAATTGTGCCCCGCTAAAAACAACTGGATGCGACTCAATTCAAAATGCTCACTAGACAAGAGTAATATCCTGCCTGGAAAAAAAAGTACCAACGTCCTGGAAAAAGCAAACACTCATAGGGACTGCAAGATTAAGCAAAGCATGTGTTGGCACATGGTTACCTTAACGCTTTTACACTCACTATTCGGAAATCAATTAGTGTTTTTGCCTGAAAAGTTAAGGACATGACTACAGGACCCGGGAGGGACCAGTTTCAATGTCCATTCCTTATATGCTTACAAAACGTAAGCAGTATGGTTTAAAAAGAGCACATCCGTGAACACAGAGCTGTGGTACACATTTTGTTTTCCAATCCACCCATCAACCAGGTATTGCAGTACCTCCAGGAATGGTGCACTTCCCCATCCAGGGAAAACAATGCTGTTCAAAGAAAGACAAGAAAACAAAAATAGCGCTTCACTGGCAAACTCTGTAAAGTGAAGCTAATGTGTTTGGGTTTGAATAAAATCACTGTGGCCCCTTTGCGACCACTCAGTCTTGCTTTATTTAGTAATTTATTTATTTTTCATATTTTGAACCTTTTAGTCCCGAGGCTGCACTTTGGAAAATAAAAATGTCAGAAAAAGACATTTCCAGCAAAAGTGTTTTTCTTTTTTGGATCCATTTCACTGGGGAACAAATAAAGGAAAGGAGGAAAGGAGGAAAGAGAAGGTGAGAACTGTTTCTAGAAGTCACGGTTTTCAATAGGTGAGGAGGAGCAAGACAGAAAGCGAGGGAAGAAGAGGAAGAAAGAGAGGGGGGGCAGCTGCCAGCTGCAGAACAGAAGTGGACACTGTGCTTGTCTTCTCTGGGCAAGAAGGAAAAGACAGAGTCCTTTTCCTTCTCTGCCCACCCCGACAGTCTGAACGGCCACGAACACCGAGCCTTATCTGTAGGCCTCGGCTATTTCTGCCATCCTGTGATGCATGTTTATAATAAAAAAGTAGGGGAATGGAATCATTTGAATTAAAGAACTAGGGGCACGCCGTGCCCTGCCGATCCCGCCCATTTCGACCACTGGGTCTCGCAGAATATTCGATCCATCTGCCATATTGAGGTCTTACATCAGTTTACATCTCTTCAGACTAATTCTACCCTACAGAGGCCATTTCAGGATAGCTACTTAATGTGTTGGCGTGACTCCCGAATTATGACACTAGGCCAGCTTTACAGTAACAGGACTTTCTCGACTTTTCAGGAAATAGATAAGGCTTATCATTTTCCTAAACTTGGTACATTTTGCTAACTGCAAGTAAGGAAATTATTTTCGCATATTTCTTCCAACGAGATAAATTTAGATCACAACCAGTTTCTAAATAAATGTATCAAGGTTCGCAAATGCGGTTCTACTCATCTTTTATTCAGTGATGATGAGTTTGAGTCAACAGAGCAATAGGCTTGAGACCTTGTCCGCTAGTTGGTCATGTAAGTTACCATCGAATATCTCCAGGGCACAAGTCCTAAAAAAAGAAGTGGGCGGACTAACCTAGTTAGGCAGTATACAAGTGACATCACGGCACGCAACTTCACAACACATGACATCACGGCGCATGACATCACAGCACTTGACATGACATGTAGCATCACAGGAATTGACATCAAAGGAAGTGGCATCACAAGCCACGACTTTAATATGTAGGTGTGATGTAAAGCGCTCTGACACTCTGCTTTGGGATGAGTAACGCTATACAAGAAAGAATAGTGGTACTTAAATGATTTCAAAGCCTCCTCAGGGGTAGTAAGTGCTATATAAATTATATTTAGTATTATGTAAATACTGGGAGAGACCAACACATCTGACATTCTTACAGTGCATGCATATCTAGTAAACAGAGCCTGAACAAAGTGAAAAGCTGCCTCTCAAGTATGTGTGAAGTGCTAACCTTTGATTCCCCTCCGCTTCATTTGCATCAGGTGTGAGGCTCCTGACTGCTCCCAGCCAAGAGACTCGCAAAAGGAGGCCTGATGACCCCTCAAATTCGGCCTTTGTTATGGGCCCAGAGGGAGTCTAAAATAAGAAGTCCCCGTCCCCGCCTGCACGTTGTTGCTTGTTGCAGATGGAAAGCAGACAACGTGTAGGCGCTGCTGAAAGTGTCCAGGTGTTTGGAAATTACACTGGGACGAGTTCAGCACATTATTTAGTGGGACCAACTTCTTGGCAGGGTGGATGGCGTTCACCCTGTGAAAATAGTGGGTGGACACCGTCCACGAGCGTGTACCCCGGACTCGTGCCCTGAATATCTCTATTAATGATATAAGTGTAAGGTAGTGGGGCCCTAGGCCCCCCCATGCATAAATAACCACGACACAGACACTGGAATGTAGTTGGTAGAACCGGCCCAGCGCACGTGCGCCTGGCCCCTTTTATTGTCAGGGTCACGTGTCCAGTGACGCCTGTGTTGGATGGGTGTGGGGTGGAGTGTAAGCCAGCCCTCGGGGGCTGGTACAAGGAAAGACTAGAACAGTGACTAGCAGGTCACTACAATAAGGTGTACCAACACTCTCGCTCAAAGTGTTTTCGAACGTACTAGGTTAAAGACACATTCTTTAAAAACACTTTAGGACTTGTATTAATTACATCCCTAGCAAGCTGTACAAATAGGTTTCAGGAGTAATTCCGATGCTTTCGCTGTTGTCTGCCTTTCACTGACACGGTTCATGTCTTTGCCTCATGCGAGCGGATTGTCCCATACTGGAACAGGGTATCTGGCATGACGAATAGACTGTTAAAGCTTCATGTCGGGTACGATGACCCTAGAATCGTATCACTGGACCGTGAGCCTACTATTCCTACGGGAAAGTTTAGGGTCTTTTTCTTTGCCGTAACTACGGCAAGATTGGCGATTGCTGGAGGCTGGTTCTCGAGGGAGGCTCCTCAGATGATGTCCTGGTGTCAGGAGTGTGTGTTTCTCTGTGGATTGGAACTGGCAATCATTGAAATACATCCTAGGCGTCACAGATTAAGGAAGAGCCGGTTAGACAGGGCTTATCCAAACTCACACCTGGTCATGCTCTGGAGGTATGACAGAGATATAATGAACTGGTTTTGCTAACACTTTTAATGTCTTACGTGCATGATGAACATTTTGTTTTTGAAATATTACGCACACATTTTGATGAAATGTCCCAAATCAGTTTATTTGAGCCATATTTGTTACGTCTGTTGTATTTATTTTCTATATTCTTTTCCAATTAAATACAAAAACAAATAGATTGTTAATTATGCTGCAAAGCTCTTGGTAAACTCCTTGTCTCATTACGGGTTTAGGCAGGGCTTTAAGTGAGATGAAAAAACTGGGGGGGCTCTCAAAGGGGCGTGGCCAATGTAATTAAGGGTGTGGCTTAAAAACACATAAGCTAAAAATCTGTGCTTAGCATAGTGTGCCGCCGACTTGTATTTTGCTGTTTCTGTCATAGCATCTAGATATATGATACAACAAGTAACATCATACCTACAACAAGGCAGGACTATTGGCTTTGTCAATGGTTGTTAGTTCCATAAGATAAATAAGCAGCAACTATGGCTTGTTTTATATAATATTGAAAAAGCTTCCACTTAAAGCCCTGCTGACACCACGATGATGTTGCTGCTCCTGTGTATCAAAAAGAGAAGGGAAATCCAGAGAGAAAATTTCTCTCTTTAAAGGATTTCCCTTCTCATACCATACTCACCTGGCATGACGTCCGTAACTTCTCCACTAGTGAGAAGAGCAGTGTGAGCACGCGCACATCGATGTGCCTGCTATTACTGAAGTCCTGAAAAAAACGGAGCAGTGTGAGCACGCGCACATCGATATGCCTGCTGTCACTGCAGTCCGGAAAAAACGGACCGCCTCCAGGGCACAAAACAGAGCCCGATAGAGACCAGTTTCGCGGCCCCTCTAAAAAAACTGCCAGTGCTCAGACCCGGTGAGACCCGGCCCACTTAAAGCCCTGGGTTTAGGTGCAGAAAGAAACCTATATCAGGGGATTAGGAGGTATTTCTCTCAAAAGGGGAATAAAATAAGGATCCATGAATGCAGTGTCCGGTTTCACATCTTTTCCGCTTCTGGGGGAAATACAGAGCCCAAATATGTGCCGGAGCTGTTTCCAGGGCCAAGGTGTGGGTAGTGAGGATTTCAGTAGGCATACTAGAAGACAGGGGAAGCATTTGCTGCTCCTTCCTTATGCATGAGAAGGGTGGTCGGAGTCCCAGTGCAGCAGCTGCCCACAGCAGTCCACGAGGCTCCGATCTGTTGCATGCAACATACAATCCCACTGTAATCCCAGGCCTGGAATCACAGCTATTTGGAATGTCCCTAAACAGCATCCCAGTGCTTTAAGTGGGATGAAAAAAGTGGAAAGGGGAGGGTCTCTAAAACGGGTGTGGCTAAAACATGTTCACTAAATGTCTGTGATTCACGCAGTGTGTCAGCCAATCGGTATTTTGTTTCCTCTAAGCTTTCTCTTATTGCATCCAAATATAGAACACCAAACTGACATACACCTAAAACCAACCAGAGCTATTAGCTTTGCCAATGGGTGTTAGATGTTTAGGATTAATAAATAAATAAATAAAAATAATTTTGTTGTAAATAATACTAAAAATATTTGCATTAAGAAATTGTGAGACTAACTGAAACATTACTGAGGCCTGTGGAAGGGGTAGAGTACTTCAGTTTGTCTCAATCACTTCCGTTATGTTTAACCCTGGGCAAAGCACTACGCTACGCTCGCGTAGTTTGCGAGTTTGCGCTACTTCGCTGCAACGCGAATTGCACGTAGCACAGTGCAAACACGCGTAGCGTAGCGTAGCGTAGTGCAGCGGTCATTTTTGCTTGCTCGCGGTCCTCAACGTCAAGTTGGCGACCGCGAGCAAGCAAAATGACATCCCAGCGAGACTTTTCTCGTTCGCGATCAGCAACATCAAGTTGCCGATCGCGAGCGTGGAAAATAAACCTCCCGGCGAGATTCTCAACGCGGGAGGTCAGGTTTCTCATTGCGAGTGGTCGCGTATGCTCGCTGACCGCTCGCGATGAGAAACTACCAGTCCGCGTTGAGAAAGCTGCCGCTCGAGTAAAAATCTACTCGAGCGGCAGTAAAGACAGCTTCGCACTGCGCAAGATGCCGTTTTCAATGATTGCACAGTGTGGACAAGCATCCGGCACTGTGCAATCATTGCGAATAGTGCACTACGCAGTTCGCGTAGTGCTACTGCGTAGCTTCGCGTAGTGCGAACTGCACTTTGCGTAGCGCTACTTCGCGAACTATGCCCAGGCTTAGTTATGTTCACTTTGTTAACCATGTATCCCTTTTTCTCTTCAAATCTCTTACATCTGCATATCTTACACCTTATCTCTTTCCTCTTCATCGCTCTCTTTGACTCATCTGAATGCACTTCCTTGCGTCTCCTTCGCTTCACCCCGTCGCAAACATACAAAGCCCCATTCATCTGCAAGCACTGCATTTTCTTTTACTTTCACCTTGTCAAAGGTGTTCCTCCTTTAAACACATTTGCACAGAATTACAATTTCAACTAGAATACGATACCATTGCTCTGGACACTCTGTAGAGTGGCCAAGGATTGGATGAGCATGTATTATGAACATCTTTTTGACACACTGACAGGCATGATGAGAAACTCGCACTGCCTTCAGCCTCAACTCTAGAGCTCTCAATCATGGTGAATTATAGACCATTGGAGGCAACTCATTCAAAGTACGCACTATACAAGACTAATTTGCTACACGGAAAAAAATACAGAAACACATCATCCTGGAAATAGCCACTTGAGGAATGCATGATTAAATAAAATCTGTGAAATATGAACAGGAACTAAAGCACTTACATACATTACATAAGCGTGTTTTACATTCATTGTTCAGAAATCTATTAGTGTTTTTCCCAGTAAAGTTAAAGACATGAATATAGCGCCCAATAAGGACCCGTTGCAATGACTATTTTTAATTACTACCTTATCTGAAACCTGGGGATCCCAAAGCTAGGAGCCACTTGTAATGTTCAGGTTTAGTTTCAATTTCACTCTCCTCAACCTATTTCACCTTTTCAAAGCAGCTTCTTTATTATTTTTCCATTCCTTCTGTGGTACCCACAGAGCCATCTGTATTTGTACCACGCCAACACTTGACACCTACACAGAGTCACTTATATATGCATTAAAGTGCATTGGACCCCACGCTTAATGCTCGTGGCATTACACATGCCAAGTACTTTTTGCATAGAAGCTTTCATTCACCAGCACCAAACCCAATGAAATAGAACAATCTGCCTCACCAAGCGCTGCATTTCACAGAACACTAACACTTTTCTGTCTATTTTATTTCAGTTACAGTGAAAATAGAGGTACCAGCATCTCCCATGCCCAAGTAATGGAAACACAGGAACAGTATGTTTATAAATATTGCACTAAATTATAAGTAATTTGTGCTTGTGTTTTCACAAAAATATGAATCTCTGTATGAAAGTGTATTTTAAATGTATATTTCTATTTCACAGACAAATTGCCACACAAATCAACAATCACAATAGCTGCTTAACATTACCATAAAATGGATAATGCATCAGCTCTTAAAAGCGTGCTAGAACAGTTTCCTGTGACTAATGGACAACCACCAAATAAGGCGTCAGTGTTGCACTGATCATGGAACATGGACGGTACTGCTAACGCATTTGGAGAATCATACAACAAACATTGAGAAAGGAAGAAGTGCAGAGTAAGTATCTGTCACTTTTAATGAAAGCTCATAAACAGGGTGTAGATATGGTGTAGAATTATATAATGTTATATAACACTGAAGTACTGCCTGCTTCATCTGCAGAGCACCTTATGAAATGACAGCCAGCAGTACACCAAATCAGTCATTTCTACAAGAAAATGCAATGAAGCAAGAACCATCCTAGAGTACAAGATGTCATTGAGGGCTGAATTCCTACAGCAACCAAAAAATGGGACATAAGCAATCAAGAAATAGCATCTTTGGTGGAACGACAGTCATGGAAAGGGCTTCATATCACAACTGATGCATTAAGGGGAAGAAAGTCATCTCTGCATGAGTCTTCAGGAAAGGAGAGATTATTTGTGATTAACATAGAATGGTAATAAGTGCAGAGGAAGGGAATTGAATGATGCAAGAGACACAAGAAGAGAGAGGATACGTATTCTTCCTTCAGGAACCCTCTGTAAGAAATGATGAGTAGATGCAACAATACAGCCCTGTGTGTGTCACCTAAATACGGAAACAATAGGGCAGGTAATAAATCAATCAAGAAAAATGTGCATTAAGGCTAATCTGGTAACACTACTAGTATTTGGCAGTATTCAGAATGTAATCTTTTTCACTGTATTGAGCGATATTATTGTTGAAGAAGATCTGTTGTTTCAAGGAAATCGTTTAAGGGAGAGGGAGCAGACTTATTTTGGTTAGATACAAGAGCAAGAAAAGGTTAGTAAGCTCAGGTCTGGTGCATTGAAGGATGTTTTAACCTTATAAGGGTGACTATCCTTATATCAATTCATTTTGGTTACACCCTAGATCATTTTAATTGTTCCTTCTCAACATCAAGAGCTCCTAGATCTGCAAATGAGCCTAACCAGAAGAATATTTCTGGGTGAGGGGTCCAATGATTAAGCATGCAACAAAGGAAATGTGGGTGAGGTCCCCTTTATAGACCTAAAGGGCTTTCCCATGCAGGTTAGGCAGTTTCTTGACCAATTGCCATCATATCTAGTTCTGCACCCATTTGGCTACCTCATCTCAGAAAATATTGTCTGACTGTATCAATCCTTATGACAGTTTGTGGGTTCCTGTGGACATCAGGACCACAAATATTTCAGGGTTTTCCCTTAGCGTGAGATGAAAAAGCGTCATATAGTACAAAAGTTACATAAACCCCTTCAAAGTATCGAATGTGACCTTTCTAACAAGTATATTTAGGTATTGAGTACCCAAAATGTGAGTCTGAAATCCTGTCATAGCTACTTAAAAATTTAGCAAGACCAGTCAAAAACTATTTCACAGCTCACATAACAGTGTGTTTTTTATAGTATCATGATGTGCCGTGTTTCATGAGTGACTAAATGAGGGTCGTGTGAAGTTTATACTGTACAGACAGTGTAATTTATTTTCTCTTGTTTTTGAGAAATCCCCTTACCCAGGATCCTTCAGATACCGTATTCTAGTAGGATTAGTAGTAAATGCATGATATAAATGGTATACATTTGATTTGAAAATTCTGTTGTAAGACTAATAAACAATGCAGGAGCCAGTCTGGTCCTGATTTGGGTATAGAGGGGAGGTAAACTAAAGTAAAGAATTATCTTTTGAGTACTTGTCCTGTTTACATGTGTGTGATCTTCAATGAAAATCAATAAGGACTCAATATGATTAAAATAAAGTTATTTTTCAAATTACATATAGAAATCTAGTATACCAATACACTGCCAAATGAAATCAAAAGAAAATATCTTTAAACAAAATACCATAAAAGTCAAGTGTGCAAACTCCTGTACAGTCACCAATGTCCACAGTTTGTATCAATTAATTCTAGCATGCGAATTGTCCTTGGTCAACCAGAAGTTCACCTACCTCTTTTATGCTCCTGTTGACAGGAAATATTAACATGTTAGATGGCATTCTTTCATAATGGTTTATAGCAGTGACACTCAAAGTACGACCTTGGGGCCGCATGCAGCCCTTCTGACTTTTATCTGCAGCCCCCTGGTGAACAGCAGAACTGGGTTGCTGTTTACTTGACTTAGCACTAACATTAAAAAGATGTTAAATAAAGGGGCAAGCATTTCTTTGTAAGTTAATTGATGTTAAAAACAGAGGTAACTAGGGTATCAAGCACTGCTAAACGTTAGAAACAACGTAATTCTTAAGGCATCTTGCAACTAACCTGTAGAAATATGATAAAGTATCTTCAAATTTCAAAAGGTTTATTTCATTAACATGCAGAACCATTTTACCTGAGTACATCAGATTATATCAGTGTACTGAGAAGTATTTCTTTAAAAGTGATAGTTTTCAAACATGAATTGCTTCTCCTTACCCTGACAACAATGCAAATAGTGAACTAAGAGGCAAGCGAGATGTGATATGCACCCTCTGGATGGTCTGGTTTGCTATTGTACATGGACAGCATTATACTTTATTAAATCAAACACATCAGAAGATTGTGTATAGCGCACATCCTGAAGTCATATTTCAAGGTCATCGTATATGTGGTAATGAAGACAAGCATTTGCAATGCAATCAGTCTCGCCTTTGGGATCTTATATGTATTTAGCTATGCAGCACATTAGCCTGGGTGCTGAAACATTTACTGTTCTTTAACATGGAGGGAAAGTAAGCACCAAAGTATGGGAACACATGGAGAGAAACATTGCCTTTCAGCGGGAAATGGTATAGTCCAAAGCTCTGTTTTTAATATAAAATCCGGGCCTCCAATGGTCATATCATTGTAAATACAAGATTTAAAAAAATATTATTGTCTACGGGTGCTCGTGGAAGACAATTTCTATGGACTGCAATCTAGAGAATGTGAAAGTGATTCTAGTATTTTACTGACCTCTGCTGGTCGTTTTCTATCAAAAAAGTTAAATAGAGGCAGTTGCCAGAAAAAATAAAAATAAAGTTCCTAAGCAGAAAGCAATTCTGGTATTTTACTGACCTCTACTGGTCGTTTTCTATCAAGACAGTTAAATAGAGGCAGTTGAACAAGCAGAAAGCAATTCTGGTATTTTACTGACCTCTACTGGTCGTTTTCTATCAAGACAGTTAAATAGAGGCAGTTGAACAGGAAAAAAGTCCCTAAGCGGAAGTAGACAAGTCCTAGGGCTGATCACCAGAGCCCACAAAGTACATACACATATAAGTATATACTAAAGTATATATAAGAGGTCTCGAATGCTCGACCTAAAAAGAGGACAGAAAGTGAAACAAAACATTTGCCTAGGATCACATAATTTGGTAAAGTGGGGAAGGCAGAATTAATTCCTGCTTTTCTGGTTTAACATTGGCTTAACGCTTGGTGGAAATTCCGGCTGGCAAGCGACTCGGTGTCCCAGGAGAACCCTGTAAGGCAAGGAGGAGGAGCCTGTGTGCATGCCCGCGTGCGCTGAAAAGCGCTTTTGCCTCACGCAGCACGGGACGCGCCTGGGCGAAGCCCGAGCCAAGGGCGGGCCTGTCCATGCCCATCAAAGGCCTGAGGAGTCTGAGCTGGGCCCCCCCTCTTGGCTCTCGTGCACGGATCCTGTAGTAGGAGGATCGGAGTGGAGTCCCGCGGCAGAGGTCTCTAAAGGAGGGAGCTCCTATCAAAGGACCATGGGGACCCTCAATAACGTCTTTCAGCTTGAGCAGGTAGGAGAAGGCTCCTCCTCCTGGGCATTGATATTGGTACTCTGTGATCTTGCCTGTTTAGCTCTTCAGTTGTTGTGAGCCCCTTCCCTACCCCTACCCGAGCGCCATGGGAAAATGTAAGGGCCCGGCCGCAGGTGACCCAGGGCCATCAACATCCACAATGGACTCCTTTTTAGTTAGAGTGCCGGGGATTATAGACAAAGAGATCGAGTTGGTGGCCTGTCGCATTTCTCGCTCCCCTGTAACCTGCCCTCCCCCCCCAGCCCACCTAGTTTGTCAAGAGTCCAAGCTGGTGAACATGTTTGGTCGGCCTCCCTTACCCAGTCAGATCAAGGGCTTTTAAGTCCACCTGCGAGATTCACTAGCCCGGGGGTGGATGGTGGTTCTGGCCTTAATGAAGTGACAGTCATAAATACCGGGGCTGGACCATCTAGCCCGTCTGCTCGGCGTAAGAGCACAGAGCTCACCCTCCAGACAGGGAGCACTAGAGCACGGACAGGCTCAGGAGTAAAAAGGAAAGGCCCCCTGACAGGGAATAAAGCAAAACGCCCAAGGGCGGAGCGGACAGTGAATTGTGCAAACTGCAACCTGCAAACCCTGACCAAGGAAGATATGGGAGCAATGATGGATAGCTGGATGGGTTCGTTACTGGCAAGTCTGGACCTCAAACTAGGCCCTATTAGGCATCGCCTAGCTACTATATAATTGGAGCTTTCAAGAATTGGTCAGCATAACCCAGTTGGGGACCATGACGCAAGGAGTAGCTTGGGGGGGCATCAGCCAGCACAGCTGATCCTGGATCCAATGGACAGATGCATTGATCCTCACTAAATACTGTACATGGTAGCGACACTCCTTGCCCCTGGTCGCAGATGGATTTAAATTGTTCAAGGACAGACTCAATAGGGGTAATGACGGCTCTGAAATCCAAGTGTCCTAAATCGTGCCTGGGCCCAGCCAAATCCTCTTTGGGTGAGACATCAAGAGGTGGGTGGGCTTGCACGGAGAATCAGGCAGTAGACTCTACGGGTCAGTGCCAGAGGCAGAGGTTACCTGTTTTACACCTTCCCCTGGAGTCAGCTCCGTATGTAGTGGTACTTGGGAACATTCCGGCACTTTCCACGGGTGCCACTGAAGACTTTGATCAACTAAAGAATAAAGTCTTAAATTTGGCTGAATCGCAATACGATCCTGGGCCTTAGGCTGGAGAGATTCATCAATATGGTGCGCAGAGTTTCTTGGGTTGGAAGGTCCAATAAATACATGGAAGGCGACTGTGTTATAGTTAATTCAACAGACGTCACCTGGCAGAGAGGATCTTGCACGCAGCTACACAGAGCAAAATCTGTGGTGCGGTGTCATCCATTGTGGCCCTTCCCTTGGGGCATTTTTATAGTCCTTCGAGTAGTGTGAGGTCACTCAATGAGGCAAAGCAATGGTGAGTTCCTGCTCATCCTGCTCGCCCGGAGTCCCTGGAAACGCTGGACTCCTGCGATTGACTTATGGGGATGGAACCAATGGAGCCCTCACCCTCTCACCCAAATAAGACACTGGAGCCTTCAGCGGGGTCAGGGGATGTCAAGACCTGCAATTTTGTATCATGGAACATAGCTGGGCTAGCGAGCAAGTTCACCAATCCAAGCTTGAGCACATTTATAAAACGTTTTAACGTGATATGTCTTCAGGAGACATGGTCTAATACGAACAGTCTTTTTCTAGAGGAATATAAGTCCTTCTTCATGCCTGCCATCCCATACAGGGCGGGAACATCTAAGGGTGGGCTTGTAATTTATGTCTCTCTAGCAGTACGCGGTCGCTTGACGGTGCTGCCTACCAATAACCCTTGTTTACAGCCGTTATGTGTTACGACCAACTGGCCCTCTTTAGGGAAACCTAGGACAACTGTAGCCAGGGGGTCTTTCAAGGCAACAGATCAGGGTAGAAGGTTAAGGTGGGTACAGATAACCCCGGACCTTTTTCACGAGTCCCTCCTGGCTAGGTCCAAGTTGGAACTAGATATTTGTGTAAAGGGGCAGGCAAGGCCGGGGAGCATTCTCGAGGCCTTCTTAGTCATCTCACGCACCATTGGGGAATTATTAAGGGCCCCATCTAGATATCCGATTGATCAAGGCCTGAGATGGTTTGATCGAGATTGCTCCAGGGCAGCTAGGAAACTAAGGGGGGCACTGGGCACCAAACCAATAGATCTGGCATTGGTTAAAGCCGGTAGGGGGCTATATAAAGGGGATTTAGCTAGGCGTACGGGCGAGTTGAGGGATGAGGAATGGAGCAGGTTCTCTGAAGCTCGCATTTTAAAAAACAGCGAAAAGTTCTGGAGCATTCTTAACAGCCCACGTTTGGTAGGTGATGCTGCACGGGTTTTGGACGCACGCATCACAGAAGAGGAATGGGTGGGTCATTTCGAGGAAATGTTTAGAAGCCCGACAGAAGCTAGCATAGCTGATAGTAAGAGAGAAGGGAAATCGGCCCTTGTTATCTCAGCTGATGAAGTTAGAAAGGGTATTGAGGGGCTGTCCAGAAATAAGGCTCCTGGAGCTGATGGTATTCCCCTGGAACTCTATATATCCAATCCTCAGCTGTGGGTGCCAGTTCTCACCTCAATTATTAACGCAGCCATAAGGGGCAACCCGCCTAGCACTTGGGCTATATCCAACATCATCCCAGATTTAAAAAAAGGCAATAGGAATAGTACCCTCTGTTACAGACCAATTTTGTTGCTGGACTCTATGGTCAAGGTGGTGGGATGCATTCTTCTGGACAGGCTAACTTCATGGTCAGATGATAACAATATCCTAGCAGACATACCATATGGCTTTTGTCCTGGGAGGTCAACAGTGGACCAATGTCTGAAACTGCATCTGCATCTGCTTGTAAATAAGTACACAGTCTCCCGTCCCGGTACGATTTATATGGCCTTCATGGACCTGGCCTCCGCTTTTGATCAGGTAAATGGAAGAAAATTATGGAAGGCCCTACTGTGTATGGGGGTAGATAAAAATATTGTCCTATTTTTACAAGAGCTTCACAGGAATACCAAGGCTGAGGTACCAATGATGGTAAGGTGACCCGTCAGTTTCCTATCGAGAGAGGGGTGCGACAGGGCTGTATATTGGCCCTGTTTTTATTTAATCTATACATTAATAACTTGGAGAAGGAAATGATAGCTACCCAGGCAAATTTTCCCCAGGTGAGGTGGCGTGGTTTGCCGGTTCTACTGTATGCGGATGACGCTGTCCTTATGGCTAGGACTGCGAGGGGGTTGCAACCTCTTCTTAACTCCTTGGTGATGTTTATGAAAGACCAGGACCTGCTAGTAAATAACTCCAAGTCTTATGTGATGCAGCCGGGACATAGCTTAAGTAAGCCCTTTAATTTTAAGGTTGGGTCTACTCCAGTTCCCAAGACTAGTGTATTTTCCTATTTGGGGCTCATGCTGGAGGCAAAGTTAAATTGGGGCCCATTAAAAAAAGTAAGCAGGGCGAATTCCTACGGACCAACGCAGCCATTTTTAATTTTGCCTCACGCATGGGCAAAAAACCGATAGGCGCACTCCAGAAAATTTATAAAGCCAAGTGTATTGCACAGGTGGCATATGGTAGCGAAATCTGGGGCTACATCTCTCACGACGAGCTCCAAAGAGTTGAAAATAGGTTCCTGAGACGGCTTTTATGTGTACCCCAGGGAACCTCCACCTTTATGATACACGAAGAATTGGGTATGTCCTACTTGTCAGACCTGTTGTCTTTTCGGCCCCTATCCTATTGGCTTAAAGTATGGTTATGCAATAGGACTGTCCTAAATAAAGAGATCCTACAGGATTGCCTGGCCCTAGACCGTGTTCATCATATTCCCTGGTTTAAATACATATGGGAAGGACTTAGTAGTCTAGGAAGAGTGTATCTCTTTAGCAACCCGGATACAATTTGAAGGAAAGACCTGCTCTGGGCCAAGGAGTCCTTTTTTAGACAGGTGGTGGCGGACAGGGAAGCATGCGAGCTAAGGAAGCCCAGTGTACATAGATTTATCATCCTGAAAACTGTACAATCTACGGAACCCTACCTCCTATGGTTTCCTAGCTCGTATGATCGTTTTTTTTTACCAGATTTCACTTTGATTTATTCCACTTTCTCCTTGTGCATCCATGAGGGAGTAATAAAGGTGATACTCTGCTGCCCTGTGGCTGCGACAGCAAGTCTCCACAGGACATGCCCCATTTTTTAATGTTCTGCAGTAAATACGAGGTGCCGAGAAAGACTTACTTAATTCCAATTTTAAATATAGCGAATTTTAAACTAGTCCGTCCTGCTCAGATCAAGCTGTGATTAAGTAATGAGGGTGGGGCTGGCCTAGATGAGAAGCTTCCTTGTCTCTTTTAATTGTATTTTCTGTATTTTACACTATGTAATTTTGGGCACCCTGAGTTGATTTAATCTAACTTTTATGTATTTTGTTTTTTAGAAAAGCCAAATAAAGTATTATTGATTGATTGATTGGTTCAACATTGTGCAATTCAGCCGCTAGATGTACATTTTGTGCTTCCCCTTCACCCACCTCACACATCCCCCTAACCTCCACCCTGCTGTTATCAATGCTGCCCTCGATCACACTACAGACCAAACTTTTTGGCCTTTGGGAAAATGTCTGTGAGTACTCATGGTTTATAACATAACCAAGAAAATAACATGTTTGAATTTCCCACTCTGTCAAATGTCTCTAGAGTTGATTTAAGGTAAATTGCTTATTTGATATATGAATTAGTCTTCCTTGAGTTTCCCTTAAGAGGTGATATGATCATTTGTGGCATCCATGCAGTATGCTATCTTACAACAATCTGTAAAGAATAAAAGGGTGTTCAGCTCTTTCTTTTCATAGTTCATTTAATGTCTTCAGTTTTTCCTCAGATGATATTATCTCTCCATGAAAATCACACATCTCTTTTCTGATATAGACAATTTGAAATTGCATTCCCCCTTTCCTGTTCACTGGTAGCAGAGTCTGCTCTACTGCTGGTGACACAAACATGATTTAATCTGTTGGTGATGTTTTTTCTCTCATGGGCATCCAATCTTGGCTCAAATATTCAACTTTGATGACATTCTTTATGCTTTCAATTTAAATGAAAAACTTTGATGCCTTCAAGGGAAATGTTCTCCGATTTAAAGAAAAAAATAAACTACATATTGACTTGTACAATTTACACTTACCAATAACACTTTGAGCTGAGAAACATTCACTTATTCATGGTTTTCTTCTTTCTAATGAGTTGCTAACTGATTTGCACTTTATCATACATTTGCCCCTCATTAAAACCAAGCAGTGCACTTTGTTCTTTTTTATTTGGTAGATTTCCTGTAGATGACACGAAGAAGCTTACGGGCAGTTTATGGGTACCTGTCGACATAAGGACCTCATACCTCAGATGGCTTAGCAGTAGCATCTAAAAGGCACCTCTTTTAGTAATAATCGTGACATTGAGTGGTTCAAGGTTAAGCAGCTTATGACAGTTTGTGGGTCCCTGCGGACATCAGGACTCCATATAATACCTTGGATGGAATAGCTGTAGTGTTTAGGACCTATTTTTAGCCCTTTGGCACCTGTTTTAGTAGTAGTTGTAACATTTTGAGTTGCTTGGGTACAATGGGACAAAGTCACTTCTTCTGCACAAGGCTATGGAGCTCTGAGTTGGGTAAAATTTCAGATTTTCCCTTGGCTGGAGACGTAAAAAAATGTTCATATAGTCCAAAAGGGACATAAACCCCTTCAAAGTATCAAATCAAATCAAAATTCCTTTATTTAGACAATCAAGTCGATTAAAGTGCAAAAGTGCCAAGTAGGGTTAAAAACGATCGGTACCTCATTATGTTTACAGAAATGTTAATGATTAATCAGAGAAACCAAACATCTTCATACAGGTTCAGTCAATGGAGGTAATGTGAATGATTTAAAAATACATTTCGATAAACAGCTTGAGACTTGGTCATGTGGTCATTACATAGTTTTTTTGCATTGTTAAAAATTGTGACAGTGTGATTTAAGATAAAAGGGATAAACATCTTCAAAATTAGACCGTATAATAGCTCGTTGTTTCTGTACGGTCTGCATTAATAAAAATCCGTGCATTTTGAAAAATAAGATGTATCTCACATATTTCTCAGTTTATAAGATGTATCTTAAGCACTATAGAAGTTCGTGGTTAAGCCGCTACTTCTTATATGGTTCTGGATTGTTTCTTATTATTTTGTCTGTGGTATCCAGAAATTTTATAAGTGTGGTGATCACTTGCGACTGCACATCATTCAATAACTGGCTAATGGCAGATGATAATGTCTGTGACCCATCATTAGTCCACAATTGCCGAAGAATCTTCTGCAATCTTCAAGCAGAGTGGGGCATATGCAGAGCAGGTGGTTTATCGATTGCTGGAATAGACCACATAAACGACATGTTTTAGATTCGGTTTTCATTGTCAATGGAGGTAGTAAGTCTAATTAAGGAAATTAACCCATCCGGAGATGCAGGTATTTTGTTTTCTATGATGATGAGAATGGTGCCATAATATATTTTTGAGGACCTTTTCTATCACAGCTGTTGAGGACCAAGGGAGCATGTTCTCTTTTGGCGAAAGCCTTGCAATCAGATTCAAAGGATTTGGTTTTTACTTTAATGTTTAGAACTGTTTTAAACTGTTGGTGCAGTAGTTTTGAATTCCACAGCTCTGCTGAACCAGTTTGCTCCAGGGCTTCAGAGAGGGCGTGTGCCCAAACGTTTGGATGGCGTAAGCTGTTAGCGCAAGATGTTTCAAGCCAGATAAGATTTTTCAATGATCATTGCTCTGCTATCCTTGCAGAATGCAGGTATTTTATCATGAAGCCTTCTGCAAGATCAGTTGGTCCCTTAGTGCAAATTCCATCCTGATCTATGCTGGCGAGGTGTTATGTGGTAATTTAAACAGAGTTCTGAAAACTGCGCTCTGTGAGTTGTTCAAAAAGGCCCTCATTTTCCCCAGGAAAGCCTCAGGCCCATATGACAATGTTCGAACTAGTTTGACAGAGACTATTTTCAACAGTGATTCAAAAGAGAATTTTTTAGTGCTCTGAAAGATTGTTCGGAAGGCGAATTGCAACAAGGCTAGTTTTGGTTATAATGAATTTAAATGTAATAGATGACATCCCAAGTATTTGTTTTTGTTCGCGATGGTCAGGTAGTGGTTGTTAAGATGCCAGTAGTGTCGCTTTTTTCTTTTATCAGCCAAAGATACCGATATTGTTTTTTTTGTAATTAATTTTCATTTTATTTGTCCGGAGGTGAATATGTAGAACATCTAGCAATCTTTGGAGCCCTTCCGGCGCTTGGCTTAACAGGACGACATCTTCCATGTATAGAAGGGAAGTGATGTGTTGATTTGCTAATTTTGGGGCATGACTGATTGCTTGATTTAATGCAGGAGCCAAGTCACTCATATACAGGTTAAAAAGAGTCAGTGCTAATACGCACTCCTGTTTGGCACCTCGTTCAATGCTTATTTTTCGGAGACTACAGTGTGTGATCCTAATTTTACTCTGGCCCATGTATTAGAGTAAACACAAGGAGAAGATGGACGGATCGCTGAAACTTTTCAGACACTCACCCCCAGTCACAGATCTGGGTTGAATCCATCATCGTTCTTTAGCTCACTTCGCCACCCCAGTTCAGACCCAGCCATATGCAAATCCGTCTTGACCCTGTGCCTCATGGGAACAGTCCAGACCGAACAACCAAGCCAGGTCTTCCCTGGACCGAAAACAAGCACCCTGGGACCGGTTTCAGGGTAACACCCCTCAGCAGCCAGGCTAGCTTGAATCCAGTGGCAAAGTGAGCAAGGGACCCACGTCTGGGCATACCCTACCAACTTAGGGCGAACAAAGCAAACACAAGGAGATGATGGACGGAGCGCTGAAACTTTTCAGACACTTACCCCCAGTGCCCAGATCTGGGTTAAATCCATCATCATTCTTTAGCTCACTTCACACCCAGCCATATGCAAATCAGTCTTGACCCTGTGCCTCATGCGAAAAGTCCAGACCGAACCGCCAAGCCAGGTCTTCCCTGGACCGGAAACAAGCATCCTGGGACCGGTTTCGGGATAACACCCCTCATCAGCCAGGCTAGCTTGAATCCAGTGGCAAAGTGAGCAAGGGACCCACGTCTGGGCATACCCTGCCAACTTAGGGCGAACAAAGCAAACACAAGGAGATGATGAACAGAGCGCTGAAACTTTTCAGACACTCACCCCCAGTCACAGATCTGGGTTGAATCCATTACCGTTCTTTAGCTCACTTTACAACCCCATTTCAGACCCAGCCATATGCAAATCAGGCTTGACCCTGTGCCTCATGGGAACAGTCCAGACCGAACCGCCAAGCCAGGTCTTCACTGGAACGGAAACAAGCATCCTGAGACTGGTTTTGGGGTAACACCCCTCATCAGCCAGGCTAGCTTGAATCCAGTGGTAAAGTGAGCAAGGGACCCACGTCTGGGCATACCCTGCCAACTTAGGCAAACAAAGCAAACACAAGGAGGTGATGGATGGAGCGCTGAAACTTTTCAGACACTCACCCCTAGTCACAGATCTGGGTTGAATCCATCATCGTTCTTTAGCTCATTTCGCCACCCCAGTTCAGACCCAGCCATATGCAAATCAGTCTTGACCCTGTGCCTCATGGGAACAGTCCAGACCGAACCACCAAGCCAGGTCTTCCCTGGACCGAAAACAAGCATCCTGGGACCGATTTCGGTGTAACACCCCTCATCAGCCAGGCTAGCTTGAATCCAGTGTCAAAGTGAGCAAAGGACCCACGTCTGGGCATACCCTGCCAACTTAAGGTGAACAAAGCAAACACAAGGAGATGATGGATGGAGCGCTGAAACTTTTCAGACATTCACCCTCAGTCCTCGTATTAGAGTAAAGCAGCAGAATACCTTGTAATAATGATTCTGCGATTTTCCAGGCTGTGAGTTTGGACCACAGTAGATGACGGTTAACCTGATCGAAAGTCTATGGAACAGCAGTACAGCTGTTCCTTCTTCTGTATTTGTTTTGCAGCGAGCATCCTTATAGCCACCAGGTTGTTTATGGTGCCGGACCATGTTCTGAAGCTGGTTTGAGTAAATGGAAGCAGGTTGTTTGTCTTCGCCCAGTCTTGTAAAATCTCCAGCAGTAGCGAAGCAAAATATTTTGCCTCAATGTCTTTGATGTGTCAATAGCTGTCTGGGAGTGAGATGGGGCCTTTTTTACAAATAGGGTGGAGAATCGAGCCTTGCCAGGACGATGGAACGATGTTACTGATTTTCCAGCACACCCAACCAGTAATTGATGTCGGGTTTGTTGACTGATACTGGGATGCCGTTAGGACCTGGCATACTCTAAGCTCTGCCTTTTCGAATTAATTATGCTATCCTGATGGCATTAAAGTTTGTCGCATATTGATGATGTTTGGCAGTGATAGGCATTGGAATCTGCTGTGCTAGATTTTGTTTACTGGAGGCTGAAGGTTGATTGGGAGTTGTAGATGTGGCTTTGTATAATGTGGTGACGTGCTTTTTCCAGTTTTCAGCAGTGACGTTATTTACATTTTACAGCATTGAAATTGAGCCATTGTTCAGCTTGTTTATGATTAACCAGAAGCTTCTTGAATTTTTGTTGCCACATACCATGAACAATTCGGTCTGGAGTGATTCCTCATATTCTCGTTTAGCTTGCCATTCAAGTATCAGATCTGAGTTTGCTAACAAGTGTATTTAGGTATAGTGTATTCTTAAAGTGAGTCTGATATCCAGTCGGAGCTATTAGCAAAATCTGTCCCAAAACCTTTTTTGACAGGTTTTCCTAATGTTTGGTATCAATCCTGATGACAGTTTTTGGGTCCCTGTGAACAACACGGTCCCCTAAAATACCTCAGCTGGCATAGCTTTACTGTTTAGGGACCATTTCTAGCCTCTGGTAACCTCCTATAGTACTATTAGTAACATTTTGAGGAGTTCAGTTTCAAGGGGACAAAGTTACTTTTTCTACTAGGGGCAGCCTGACTACCCCATCCCATGGAAATCAAACATTTAAAAAATGTGTATTAATTTAAAAACTATATAGGTGCAATTGTAGTGTCCTGTTTACCTGCAAAATGAATTTTCAACACTTTTGCAGCAGCACTGAACCAAAACAAATATATATATTACTAATTCCTTGTGCTTCAAAGTGCTCAAAAACACAAAAACCTCATGGAACTCAGAGTCTGGTACAATTTCAGATTGCCCCCCCCATTGAAGTCAATTTTCTTTTAAAGTTTTTCATATAACAATCACTAACTAATGAAGCTTTTGTGCAATTTTTACAGCACAATTGGGTATTGGATCTTTTTAGACCAATATGTAGGGGTGTATGCATTGTCTATAGATGAAGAGCCAGCTGGCCTTTGCTTTATCAAGTCAAATCCCTCACTGGAATACAGTTGATTTCTGAGGAGCATGGCCACTATGGATGGGTGTATCTTCACAATACAAACACCTTCAATACTTTTTGACTGGTGTTCTCCCCATTTTCTAGGTTGCCTCTCACTGTCTTGATGAAGACCCGTCATAGAGTTTTAATTTGGTCTTTAGTTATCCTGGGTCAAAACGTCAACATCTTTTATTTGTATGGGTTGTTCTGACCTAGCAATCCACAGAGGGACAGTATCAAACTGTACACTGTACCTGTACATTATGGATGAAAAATGACTTAACCTAAAGGGTGTCAGACAGGCGTGGACATCATTCGTTTGTAATAATTGTACTGTCTCCTTTTTATCCTCCTTCATTTATGCACAAGCACTTCTTTCCAGCACTTGCATTTCACACTATGGGGCGACCGCTGTATAATAAATAATGTATATGTATATGTTCAATTACATAATTTTGAATTGATTTCAGTAGGACTTTGTGTGTTTTTGTGTTATAAATGTGTTGTAATTGCGTGTACACTCATTGTTTTGTTGAGTAAAGTTATGTCCCTACTGTCCTTTGGATTCGAGCCATTTGACTACGAATTTGGAGTGAAGATTGGCTAATACCTTTGCCATATCTGTAAAATTTCCGTTTGGACACATTTTTTTCTGTATCATATTGCACTCAGGTCCTACGGTAGACTGGGTTTCCCCAATTGTTTTGTAATGGCTTATCATTGGTAATTTACAGGCAGAAAAGCTAGGAATGAGAAAAAGAATGCTAAACTCCAGAACTAAGTGCTAGATTAAGCCTTGCTTATTGATAAAAGATAAAATGTAGCATTTTAGCACAAATGTTATAATATCATAAATATATCATTTATGGGTCTTGAAATATAGAGCAGTTTGTACAGTGTACTTTGAAGACTTTGCAGCCAAAAGCTGAAAGGTGCAAATATTCTCCAAAGTGTTTCAACATGTTTTGTATATGCTATAGATGTGATTAGAACAATAGGGTGGACTGATATCCCCTTCATTCTGCAATTTAAATCATGTTTCTATGCTGTTTGGTTCTTGAAATATAAAGCAATTTGTCTGGTGTACTTTGATGACTTTGCCACCAAAAGCTAAAAGATATATGTTTCCCTGAATTTTGCAGCAACTTTTTTACATGCTCTATGAACGATAATCGGGCATCCATGACAACACCTAAGTATTTGTATGATTTAACCTGGGTTTAGGATTTTCTGGCAGCTTTCAACTTAAAACTAGGATAGCTGCACCTGGAATTGGCTGAGAACAATACCACTTGTTTTGTTGTGATTTAATTCCAGCCCCAACATTTGGGTGTATTGTGCCAAGTGGGTAATTAAACACTAGAGGCCGATCAGTGTTTGGCTTAATTGAACAATGTCATCAGCTTATTGGCAACATCTGAGTGGTTCATCCGCTAGTTTAGGAGGGTTGCGTGCCACTTCCAATAGTTGGGTGTCAAGATCGGCCATGTAAATATTAAATAAGCAGCGGGCTAATAAGCACACCTGCTTTAGGCCTGTGTGAGTGGCAATCTGGCGAGTTGTTCTGTGGCCATTACAGATTTTGATTTGAACCTAGGTAATCACAGTTTAGGTTAATCACAGCTTTTAGTAGTTTTGGTGGTACTCCCCAGCTGGCCATTTTAGCCCAAAAACGGACCCTTAGCACCCTGTTAAATGCTGCTTTCAAATCCATTAAGTAGGTGTAGAATTTTGAGCTTTTGGCCTAGGCATTTTCCACGTGGAGGCTGCCTGCGAGGAGGTTGGTTGTCGTGTTCATGCTTGGCCTGAAGCCCATCTGCGTTTTCAGGATGATATTTGCAGAAGAAACCCAGGCTTCCAGGTCTACTAAGAGATTAGAGGCATAGATCATTGCTTCAACATCAGTAAGAACAATCAGTCTATAGTTTGCTGGATCGGTCTGCTTGCCAGATTTGAAAATGGGGTGCAGAATGCTGCCTTGCCAAGATGCCGGTATGGAGTTGGTGAGGAAGGCATGATTGAACTACAGGGTAATATGAACAGCCAGAATTGTTGGTCATGTTTGAACAAGGCATTGGGGAGACTATTCAGGCTTGGCACCCCTTCAGATCTAAGTTGCTTAAGGGTGTGCCGGACCTGCAAATCGTCCAGCCATGGGCCAAAAGATTGATTTGGTGTTGGTGCCTCTAATAGAGCACTTTGCACGTGGGGCCTTTGCATTTCCAAAACATTCCTTGTAGGGTGGTCCGGAAGATCCAAGGAGTAGGCAGCTTTTATGTATGCTATCCAATTTGCCTTAGAGATACCAGCATTATGGTGGGGATAACACCCATTTACAAGTTTGTTAATTTCAGTCCAAAATAATTTGCTGTTCTTCAATTTGCCAGTGTGATGGAGATTTATCCATATTTGTGTTTGATAAAATGTTTTGGCTGTCCAAGTGGCCTTTCTGTAGGGTTGCCTCAGCGATGCCAGTTTCTTTCTTGTGTCTTGCTTGATCAGGGGGTCTGAGTTCAGAAGTCTTCCGATCTCCCTCTTAAACTTTTTCAGAAGTAGTAAACCAGTCTGGCCCCATCTGAGTGTTGCTTGTGTTTGGGGTGGGATTTGATGGAAAGTTAGAAATGAGAGCCGTGGCACAGGTCTCCAAATATTGAACTGGCATTGGGTACTGTGTTGGGCTCGATTGAACTGAGGACAAGCACATGCTTACAAAATCAATAAGTGCCTCTACTGCAGGCCCTGTCCATGTGAGTTGTTTTAAGTAGGAGGCATTGGGTGATATTAGTAGGTCATTCGCATGAGGGGCCCATGGTTAATAGGGCAGTAACTCCACATGTTGAGAAAAGTGATCACTTTCTACTCTTGCCATAGTGGATGATCATTGGAAACAGCTCAGCATCTGCCAATGTATAGTCCAAAATGGCATTGTTTTTTTTGTGATAGCCTGGTAAAAGCTGCTGGTTGGTCCTGGGGAAAGAGGCCGTTCCATATGGAAATACCTATATTTTCTAGGGCCACTATCCATGTTGGTCGGTTCTAGTGTGAGTTAAGATTACTGATGGCAATGTTTGAATCTGATGTATTTGACGCTCCTGAGATAATGGATGTCTGCCTTGCATTAGGTGCATGTTAAAATCCTGACAGTACCGGGCTTGCTTGCAGGAAGGTGAATTGGGGATATTTAAGTAGGGCATTTAAGGACTTTATTTTTCCAGCTTTGCTCTTGTAGGCGGTGTGGATGTATACATTGCAAATTAAGAGGCTGAAGTCATTTTGTGCTGTGGGGAGGGCTGAGAGTTTGACACATTGTGCCCAATTTAGTCCCAGATCAATGTATTCTTGAGACCACTGAAGGTAGATTGTGATATATATGGATAGACCATCTATGGCTCTTCCTGCCTAGTTTGGTTTGGTTGCTTCAAGGTGGAATTTTTTAAGCCGGTAAGTGGTTTTGGAGTTTGCGACCAGGTTTCCTGTAGTAGCAGAATATCAAAGTGACAGAGATAGGCAGTGAAGTCGTTTTCTCCCACCTTACTGCAAAGACCATTCACAATCCAAAATCACAGTTTTAGTGGATGATGTTCGTAGCTGGGCCGTCTTGTTTTTTAATTCCAACCTCTCACGTAGCTCCTGAGTTGGGACCCTGCTGTAATTGGAGGAGGACATGCCTCGTTTAAATTGGCGCTTCTGGAGTGTTGAGTTGCTGGATGCTTGAAATTTGTAGAGGGGTTCTATGTGTTCGTTTGTCTGTTGGATCTCTTGCTCCCCCTAATACACCACTTGCTGATGTTGGCCTCTTGGGAGATGGTCTCTGCAAAGGAAGTAGAAGGCTCAGGTAACACTCTTGCTCGGGCCTTCTTATTGGAATGCCCCATTTGGAAAAGCTTTCCCTGTTCTGCCATACCTGGGTTGCTATGGTTAAATTAACCCAAGTGACTACTGTCGTTTGACTGCCTGTGATAGATGGGCTTAGCTTAAATTCAACTCCTTCTATATGATTTGTTTGTAGATGTTTGAGGTTATGTAGAGAACTCACCAGTTTTAGAATGGCACTTCTATTTAATACATCATGAGGTCCTCTAGACTTATATGGAGGAATGGAGATTCACAAATTACCTTGCGGAGAGAATCTTGATTTCATTAAAGACGACAGAGGCCAACATTATGCAATAACCTTTTATTGCTGCCCCCAACATGCAGCACTTTAAAAAATATTCAATACATCATAAATAAAACATTCCATCATAGAATGTCGTAACATCATATAGCTCCATGACAATTGTGACTCTTCCTCTTCAAGCTGCATTGAAAACTGTATCTTACTTCAGTTCCTTCCGAAACTATTGCTGAGAGTTATCTTAAATAAAATGGATACCAAGCGAAACCGTTTGGAAATAAAACTTCCTGTTGCAAATATAATCATGTAATGCAAAATGTGATCAATTCAATTCAATTAGATTTATTGGGTTAAAATACAACCATAAAAGCATTCTACAATATATCAAGCATAATACATAAGTTTATCAATATCACAGTTTAGAATTAAAAATCAAGATAAAATTTACACAAAATTTCATAAACTAATTTCAGTAGAAAACAGTAAAAAGTGATACAGTGCATGTAAATACCAACATATAATGTGGTTAATCCTGTCCAAGAATAGGATAAGACATAACAACCTAAAGGTCACCGTAGGAATATATATCCTATGTAGTTTCATAAAGTAAGGCCTTAAGATGTGAATTAGCCATCTTTTAATCGCTAATTGTACATAGGAGACCACAGCGTAGCATACTCTCTCATTTTCCAGGCTACAGATAAAATTAAATGCAGCTTTATAAGAGTATAGTTTTCCACTATGAAAAAGGGGGCGTAAGATACTCTTCCTGATGTCCTTATAAAAATTGCAAAAAAGGATCAAATGTACGGTTGACTGATGCAACTTTCCATCACAAGGGCAGCTTGGTAGTTTTTGATTCCATTTGCTCATATCGGGGAAAGCTATTAAAAAATGGAGAGTACCAAATCTTAATTTAGTGAGATAGACTCTATGTTGTAAATTTGGTACCCGAAGCAAATATTGTTGCGTGTCTATCTCAGATAACCCTTCTCTATATGCCTTGATCATAGGTTTTGAGCTTTCTGTGGTTTCCCTTAAATATTCTCTAGCCCCTAGGAGCCCCATTTTCAAATCCTTCTTACTATAGCATAGAACCTTCGCTGGGGCATTAATATGAATATTCCCAACAAACGCTTTGAAGAGTTTGTTGACATATGCCAACCATGGGACTTTTTTACTGCAATCATGAGCCAGGCAGTCGGTTATAATATCCTGGGTAAATTTAGTTCCACTTTTACTCCAGATCCCATGTCAGACAGTAAGTGGGGCTACGCTGATATAATCATTAATATAAGGAACTGCTAGCTCCTTATGAACTATATAAGAAGGGGCTGAGTTAGGGACTGCTAATAATCTCCTTAAAAAGATATTCTGTTGAATATAAAGTGAGGCACAGTTAGCCATTCCCCATTGTGCGGCACCATAGCAAGTTCCAGATATACACTTGCTCTTATAAAGAGTGTGAATCTCTCTTATTGGCTTGTTACCTATCTTGGTGGAAAATCTAAAAATGGCCTCTACTG
This sequence comes from Calotriton arnoldi, assembly GCA_963921515.1. Classification (NCBI taxonomy): domain Eukaryota; kingdom Metazoa; phylum Chordata; class Amphibia; order Caudata; family Salamandridae; genus Calotriton; species Calotriton arnoldi. Next base: position 208,757 of record CAWUFW010011757.1, read on the forward strand.
ACCGTAAAATTTTTGATTTACATATTTCAATCTGTGGCCCCCAATGACCATTAGATGTAAAGAGTATGCCCAGATACATGAAAGTGTGTGTTTTCGCTAACGGTACCTCCTTAACGTAGTGTATTCTAGTTTCCCTTTCCCACACAAAAATGTAAATGCCTTTTGGAGATTAAGCTTTAAATCCTTTTCTTCCATATATTCAGCAAAGTTCTCAATTAAACATTGGAGCCCATTTGCAGTTCTGAATAGAAGAACTGCATCGTCTGTGTTTCAATAATACAGGGGTTATACGTTTACCAACTTTGGGGACATCAGCATTCAACTTTTGTAAAGATTTTTTAACTCCATTAACATAAAGGGAAAACAATAATTGGGCAAGGACACACCCTTGTCTGATCCACATGTTACCCTAAAGTGTGGAGTACACTCGCTTTTAGACCCATAACATACTCTAGCGGATAGATCATTGTATATTTGTGATAAATAGATGATAATCCCATCAGGGGCACCCATCTTATCCAATGTCTGCCACAATTTTGCAAATTTGGAGAGAGTATTTACTAATAATTAGATAAAAATGTATGCACTGCTCTATTGTCCCTATTTCTCTTCTGAAGCCGTAATGGGATTCTGTAAGGACCAAGTTATCGTTCGCCCAACTTTCTAGTCTTTCTAAAAGGACTCTATCAGTTTTGAGGTTGAATCAAGAAGGGATATGGGGCAATAACATTGTGTCTCCTTTCTTGAAAATCGGTACGATAACAATTTCTGTTTAGGTTACAGGCAAGAAACCACATGCTGATGCATTACAGACTCTTAATAAGATTGGGGCCCAAAAATCACTGTCCGATTTAAACATGTCTATAGGTACCTGTTGTACATAGAAAAAGTCCATTGGCCAAGTGTATAAACAAGATAGCTTTATTCACGCTTAGTTCCAGGTTAAGTACAAGATAAGAAAAGACAAGCCCCACCAGGAGCAGCCTCCCTGCCGCTCAGCCTGCCTGCCATCAACTGCCACTCCACACACCAGCCAGGCACTCCAACATTCCATGAGGTCATCAGGCATTCTGACACTCACACTAGCTGAGCAACAGAGAAGTCACGGCCCGAGAAAAGAAAGACACAAGCCAAATATAACATATCCCCCTTCCTTAGGGAAACAAAATGCAGAAGTAAAGGAAGCAAACACAAACAACAATATATGCAATGCATTCTGAAAGAAAAGCATTTACATTGCAAAAGAAATCATGTACAGTACACTCTCAAAAATAAAGACATTGATATGAAGCCCATCCCCCTCCTTTGGGAAAAACACACAAGACCGCCCAGAGCGGTGGAACAGAACTGGGGCACACACCGCCCCATAACCAACACGTAACAGGGTACACACCACCCTGTGGAACAGCACTGGGACACTCACCGCCCCACAGACCAGAACTGGGGCACTCACCACCCCACAGCCTCAACACAACAGGGTACTCGCCACCCTTAAAAACCAGAACTGGGGCACTCACCACCCCACGACCTCAACGTAATAGGGTACTACCCACCCTAGACACAAGAACTGGGGCACACGCCTCCCCACAACCTACACGTGACAGGGCACACACCACCCTAAAGAACATAACTGGGCTGGGGAACGTACCATCCCACAAACTAACAGTAGTAGTGCACTCACCACCCCCGCACTGGGGCACTCACCGCACCACAAACTAACAGAAGTGTGGCACTCACCACACACAACTTCACATAACAGGTCACTCACCACCCCAAAATAAACAACACTGGGGCACTCACCACCTCACAAACTCACCACCGTAGGGCACTCTCCACCCCAAAATAAACTGCACTGGGGCCCTAACCCCCCCACAAAATAAACAGCACTGGTGCACTCACCACCCCACAGACCAGAACTGGGGCACTCACCACCCCACAGCCTCAACACAACAGGGTACTCGCCACCCTTGAAAACCAGAACTGGGGCACTCACCACCCCACGACCTCAACGTAATAGGGTACTACCCACCCTAGACACAAGAACTGGGGCACACGCCTCCCCACAACCTACACGTAACAGGGCACACACCACCCTAAAGAACATAACTGGGCTGGGGAACTTACCATCCCACAAACTAACAGTAGTAGTGCACTCACCACCCCGCACTGGGGCACTCACCACCCCACAAACTAACAGAAGTGTGGCACTCACCACACACAACTTCACATAACAGGTCACTCACCACCCCAAAATAAACAACACTGGGGCACTCACCACCTCACAAACTCACCACCGTAGGGCACTCTCCACCCCAAAATAAACTGCACTGGGGCACTCACCACCCCACAAACTCACCCCCGTAGGGCACAGTAGGACACTCACCACCCCACAAACTATCAAATCACCTCCGAACAGGATACACCACCCCCATGACCTCCCCAAAAATGGGTACGCAGTGCAGAATAAACTGATACAGACCTTATGCACAAACTACGACCAAGTAAGGAAAACACAGTACTATGGGTTTGCAAGTTAACATCCAAAAATGCAGGAAAGCCCATGCGAAAAATGGCAATATGCAAGAATGTCAACAAAAGGCAAAGCAATAGACAAAGCCTTTAATCTGCACTGGGGTCCTAACCACCCCACAAAATAAACAGCACTGGTACACTCACCACCCCACAAACTCACCCCCGTAGGGCACCGTAGGACACTCACCACCTCACAAACTATCAAATCACCTCAGGACAGGGATACACCACCCCCATGACCTCCCAAAAATGGGTACACAGTGCAGAATAAACTGATACAGACCTTATGCACAAACTACAACCTTAAACCCACACACACAAAACGAGACATGCATTATGGTGACTAGCAATATAATTCAAGGAAAGTCCCGAGCTCCGGTGAGCGGTCTCTCACCCGAGGTCTCCAACTAAAGAGACATCTCTGTCCAAAAGCTGCCAGTAGCTGTATTATTCCGAAAAGGTTGCAGAACACCAGAGGAAAGTTAACGTTAAAGATGGTTTCACCGAGTTGCTTACTGGACACTCACCAGCATATGAAGGAAGAAGCATTTAGTGTCCCAAGTTGCAGCTAAAGTCACTTCAAACATTTGCACAGTGCACCTCGCTGTTTCCAAATGTGTTACTCCCGCAACTACTTGGTGAACCAAAACTAAACACTCACCAGAGCTGCACAGGGAACAAAGGTCATCAGGCATTCTGACACTCACACTGGGGGCAAACCAGAAAGGATGAAAAGTGAGGAAAACACAGTACTATGGGTTCGCAAGTTAACATAAAAAAAAAAAAATGCAGGAAAGCACAGGACAAAAATGGCAATGTGCATGAATGTCAACAAAAGGCAAAGCAATAGATAAAACGACAATGCCCGCCCACGTACATACAAAGATGAATCTAGATACAAAAAGGCAAACTCCTTCACACACCCACTCCTTTCTACACAAACATACAAATCAGCAGACTGCACCACGCAAAATCCAACCAACCCCTAGGGACACAAACATTCCAGCTGGCCAAACCCAAATCACATGAACACAACGAGGACCAAACCACAACGGTGCAGAGCAAACACTCCCCCAAAACACATGTCCAAAGAAAGAAGGAACTCCAATCTAACACGTGAATAAAGAAAGGGTTACAAGCATACAACAGACCTCAAAAACAACGCCAAAGCTAGAGATGACGGAAAGGTACACCTCCCAATCACACAAAGGTGGTAGACACCAGTGTCTCAAACAAGTCATCTCCAACACCATGCCCACGAAGGTGACAAAATACATCACCCACAACCACGAAACATGTGGTAGGCTAGAGGAGCTCACACCAAAGAGCCCTCATACACACACCCCAACAGTGAGTAGAAAGCTGACTACCACGACAACAGCAAGGGGTGCACACCAAAACACTGCCCACAAACAATACCATGTCAACCCACAACCACGAAAACCAGTGGTAGGCAAGAGAGACTCAAGGCAAAGAGCCCTCACACCCCCCATCAGAGAGACAAAAACTCACAACGACAAAAGGGGTGAACCATAGTGACTTCACATGTAAAAGTCAACCCACCACTTACACACAATACAGATTATTGTGAAACTTCATGACTAATAGCCTTAGCAAACACACTTCTCACTGGGAAACCACCAATACTGAAGAGTCTCGTTGTTCTCAAAATTCTAACAAAATTACATTTCTCAAGCTCCAAAGTCTTTTTTTTTTTTTACAACGTCTTTCAAAAACGAAAGACATCAGGACCGAGAGTGTCTAAAGTCTAGAAAGTCATGACAACAGGAAACACCTCACCAGCTGTTGCATACGATAGCTCTCAGCAACTCTTCCATTATAACTACTTCAGGCCTCCCTTGATGAATAGGAAATACTTCTTACTCTCCCTCGTTTTAATTCTTGGAGCCACCTTGGTGTCATCCCTTTCCTCACGATCACTTCTCTGGAGATGGGGCAAACTTCACGAAGTCACCAACGAGTGATCCTTTCTTTTCTTTGTTCAGGAGCAGTGGCGCCGAATGGCCACTAGATGGCATTGTTGAATTAACCTTACTCTGAGCCAGCCACACAAAATTGAAAATCCGAGAAAAACTGGGCATCGGAAAACGCAGCTGGTGAAGAGGCTCCGCTACACGTCCCAAATGCGACCAAGAAGGCAAAGAAGAAAAACTTATGGTTGCAGAATGAAAGGTGAGGAAAACACCATAATCGCGAAATGGCGGCACGCAGTACGAAGAAGAGCCGGTGGCTCCCAGCACGTCCGTGCATAACAACGTGGAATCTGCAGGACGCTGCGCGAGGAGATCAGGCTCGCCATCACCAACGAACTCTAAGAGGCCGTTGCAAGTAAGTGACAGTTAACAGCTGAAATTTCAAAATGTGAGGCACACGAATGAAAGATTCAGTCAGAAGCAGAAGACACCTTCCTCCTCCAAAAGTAGCCCGTGACATGCACTCCAGGGACTGCTCACACATGTTGCTCCCAATGACACGAACACTGGAGCCCTTGTGCCAAGGCGCACCTCCACAACACGACAAGCCCCTCGCTTGACACTCTTCCTCCCCTCTCTCCACAAAACGGGGACAGCGTGAACATTTCCCACAAGATGCACATGTAGATCCAGACGGGGCTCTGGGCTTGACGCTCCTCCCGACAGGCACACTCTTCAAGTGGCAGCACCCCATAAACTCTTACCCTCAAAGACAGAGGGAGACTCCAGTTCTTGTGCATGCCTTGCCTGTTAGATCCTTCTAGTATCGCTCTGCTCACTGCACTCCTTACACCGGCAGTTCCTTTCCTGCTGCTGCGTCCTCCGCACCTCCTCTCTGCCCTGCTTGTTGCCCCCGCCGTTCTCTCCTTACCAGTACGGCTTCTATCGTTGTTTTCAGCACTGCACTCCGTCTCTTGCCCTACGCCTCCGTCCACTCTCTTCACACTCCTAAGAGATGAACACCTCCTCTGTGCCCACTGTCCTGCTCGCTGCCCCGCCGTTCACTCCTTACCAGTACGGTATGAACCCAGAAGTCTTCCAGGTGACAGCTGAGTGCCAGCTTGACACACCTCCTTTTGCTGCTGGTCTGAGTCACTCCTCTCTGCTGCTCTTTGGAACAGATTGCAGCTCCACTCCTCACCTCATCTCCTCCTTTTGCTGCTGGTCTGAGTCACTCCCCTCTGCTGCTCTTTGGAACAGATTGCAGCTCCACTCCTCTCCTCATCTCCCGTTAAACAAGAGAAGGTACACGGCAGAAACTGGCCCACAACGGTTGGGCGACGGATGATGTGGTCACTGGTTGCGCTCACATGTGCCAGCTTCTTCTAGTTGTAATTCTCTTGCCTCAGGTTCTGTTCCAGTTACTCCTTCTTCTTACTTTAAACTTACAGTTCCAAAGTGGTCGCACTCGCAGGTTCTTTTAAAATCGTCCCCACTTGCTGTCCAACAATGACACTTCTCATGCAGGTTCAAAGTCCAAACGCCCAGGCTGCAGGCTGTCCAGGTGTTATAGGACACTGGTGGGGCTTACCAGGGCGTTTCTTTCGTTTCAGTTGACAAGTTTCACAGTCCTTAATAAAGTCCTTAGTTCCTTAGCTCCCGTCTTCCTTCCTCAAAGCGTAGGTTCGTTTTAAATCGTCGCCAAAAATGTTGTACATAGAAAAAGTCCATTGGCCAAGTGTATAAACAAGATAGCTTTATTCACGCTTAGTTCCAAGTTAAGTACAAGATAAGAAAAGACAAGCCCCACCAGGAGCAGCCTCCCTGCCGCTCAGCCTGCCTGCCATCAACTGCCACTCCACACACCAGCCAGGCACTCCAACATTCCATGAGGTCATCAGGCATTCTGACACTCACACTAGCTGAGCAGCAGAGAAGTCACGGCCCGAGAAAAGAAAGACACAAGCCAAATATAACAGTACCCCATCGGGACCAGATGCCTTCCCTTTGGCAAAATCTCTCTAAAGCTGCTATTATCTCATCCAAAGTAAAATGGGAGCCAAATTTGGACAACCTATTGTTACAAATATTTTTCTGTGAACTAATAGACTGCCATTTTTTGGATTAAATATCAGACCAAAATGACTTATCAAGTCTGATCTTTAAAAAAAAGGATGATTTATTCTTTTCCAAAATAATCTTACGTCCCGAGTGTCTGCTGCCTGTACTAATTTTCCCCAGGCTTGTTCCTGTATCGCGACTCTTCTTTTATTTAAGGCCTGTTTATAAGACTTCATCAGATTTTTTATCGTTTCACTATTTCTTGGCCTATCTTTTAGGGCCTTTTTAGGTCCAGATTTGCTTTTGTACATTGTCAATCAAACCAACTAGTGCTTTGCTTGGAGTTTTTTTTTAAGTTAATTGTTAAGTATCCTGCTATTGCGGATGTAATATTACCCAAGGCCATGATAATATGTGAATCTGTGGAATTCCCCTCCGTGCAAATTTTAATATCTTGTTGGCTATCATGCACTATTTTATCATGAAAAGAGGACGGATTGACACCCGACAATTGAATACTTATGCCATTTTCTCCTTGGGTTTCAATGTCTGTGGCTAGGCAAACTCTCTCCTGGTATGTAGTCATAAGTCGAAGGGTCAAGAATAGCAGATGGTGATCGCTAAATTAACTTTCTACAACTTCACATTTTTCTATCAATCCTAGGCCATTTTCTGAGATCAAAATATGATCAATAATTGAAGAGTGTCTATGGCCTTCATATGTTGGTGCCACAATTTTCTCCTCTATACTCGATTGATCCAAAAGCTCCAAATTATACTTATACATTACTCCAATAATTATCTCGCCATATGGATTATGATGAAAGTGAGGATAAACTTCACCATATTAATCCATATATCCACAGTTTTCCCCTGCTAAAACATAACATTTTTTACAATTAAAATCACGGGGCCAAATATATACGCAATCACTTTTGATACATTGGTAAATATATCTAGCTCATTTTCTAGGCCAATAACAACCTGGTTTCTAGTATTATCAAAAATGTTATTATAAAAATTAATTAACAAAATACACTGATTTTTGGTAGTCTAAAACCATAAAAGTTGAAAAAACTGCGAGTTGGTGTCAGTTTTTTTTTAGAGTCAACGGGGATGTAACTGAAATCAAGGTGGCTAATCCTCCTGTTGCTCTTCCATTACAAGAAGGGGTTGCTGGTGTAATAACCGAGGAATATCTCTCAATATAAAAAGCCTCAGTGTGCCACGTTTCTTGTAGGATAATTAAATGGCAATTTTTAACTATTTCAAGCCACGCTTCATCCTTCATTTTATTTCTAATCCCAGCTATATTCCATGTTGTAATGACCAAATTTGTATGCAGCTGTGTCTTGTTTGTGGCAATCTCTCGGCTAGTTTAAATTTCTGAGGGCTTTTGGATACTCCGGTTTATGTTAATTTCTTGCATTGAATTCTTATGCAGTCAATTGAGTTTGCTGCATCTTCTAAGTGATGCAAATCTATTTGTAAATTGCAGTGGTGTATACCAATCTGTAAATGTGTGACCATTTCTAATATGGGTATATTGTTCAGCATCTGGTTTATAAAAGAACCCAAGTGGTACTGCTACACTGTCACCTGGTTGTTTCTCTATCATCATTTGTCTAAGGGAAAGTTCTCTATGTAGTACTTTAGCTGTTTCTAGGGAACGAAAGTTTACAACTACACAGTCCCCTTGACAGAGTTTCCTCGAGAAGCCGACCCAGTTCACTCTTCTTATTATAATAATTCCTTGATAAAGAAAATTTGTGCTGCATGCTCTTCTTTGTAAACCAATAAACAACCTTTTTCTTTAAGTCCCACCATGGTTCTTTGGCCTTGTCTGCCAGATTTGGAACATCTTTCAATATAATTGTATTTGGCATTGCCTGGGGTAGTAGATGCAGAGATTCCTTGTGATTTCTCCTAGATTTAGAGTTTGTATCTTCTGTGGCACCATTAGTATTATTGGTGGTATTATTATTCGTACCTGTTTGAGCAGATTCAGGTTTTCTTGAGCATATAATTATATTCTCATTTGTTTGATAGGGAGCAACTAGACTGGATGAATGTCCCATAGGCTCCCTGTTAACCAGTTCAGCAGAAAAAATTCCCCAGGGGTCTTATCTAAGAATGTTAGTTCTTTAACCATTTTCTCAATCAGTTCAATGTCATTCTTGACCGTTTTTATCTCAGCCGTTAATCTTTCGATGGTATCTATTTTGGCATGTAGCTTTTTAAACAGGCTCTCCAGGTTTTTAGAGTTATTTGGCACCAAATCTTCATCTATCCCAAGTACTTTTTTATCTTAGTCATTATGGTCTGTATATTGGGCCTAGTTGATAGCATTTCAGTTGGCTGTTTTCATCTTTTAGCAGGAGGGAAAATCAAATCAGTGCTACGTGACAAGACAGATATCCCTAATGGGGACGTCAATACAAATGGTGCTTTTTTTTAATTAGGTAGGATAGATTTATTTTCCCCTGGGCAACTAGTAACATTTGTTCCACTTTCTAGGAACACTATTTCAGACCTAGCTACATTTAAGGATGATTTAGTAACAGTTTAGAATTCCTCTGCATTCACTATTTCATTATTAATTAATCCCATTGCGTTGGTTAAATAATTGTTATTGGTGTGCTTACTCCTGCAGTTTTTCTCCCCTTTCCCGCAGAGTTTGGTGCTAATTTCCATTTCCCCATGATTTAAGTTTAATATTTACAGGGGATATCACTATTTGAGGTGTACTATTAGGAATAAATACAACCTCTTACCATTTCCTCAGTTCCAAAAAACCAAGAGGGGGGCCCAGACCAGCCTCGTCCGGCCTCAGACGGGCCTGCTCATAGCCCATTTTTCACCTGGGCACGCGCCCTGGCGCATCCCATGCTGCGGGGGTAGAGGCTGCGCATTGTAGCACAATGATAGGACACCTCCCCCAATCAGCAGGTGTGGCGAGAAGAAGATGGACAGGTGAGCCCTGGGACAGCGAATCCCACCAGGGCAAACATAGAGCCAACAGAGTCCCGCGCTGCAGGGATAGAGGCTGTGCTTCGTAACACGATGACAGGACCCCTCCCCCAATCAGCAGGTGTGGTGAGAAGAGGATGGACAGGTGAGCACTGAGACAGCGTGTCCCACTAGGGCAAACACAGCACCAACAGAGTCCCGTGCTGGGGGGGTAGAGGCTGCACTTTGTAGCGCGATGACAGGACACCTCCCCCAATCAGAAGGTGTGGGCAGAAGAGGATTGACAGGTGAGCCCTGGGACAGCAAGTCCCCCGAGGGCAAACAAATGTAATCATGACAGAGATAGAACACTGCAATATTAATTTTATTGCTAAAACACTACAAGTTGTAAATAACATCATTAATCTATCAACGTTTAAACCCAATAATTCTGTAATATGATTAAATATTCGTAAACATCTAAGCATAGTAATGTTCAGGACTTAGCAGTACAGAAACTAGGGCGTGGCGGGAGGGATAATGTTAGCCTCCGTTGTCTTTAATGAAATCAAGATTCTCTCTGCAAGGTAATTTGAGAATCGCCATTTTATTACAAGACCGGAGGCTACCATTATGCATGTTTAAAGCTCTTCAGCACCACGTTGCTCACGTGTTCTACAGGTGTGAGAAGCTGGCTTGGTATATGATGTCCACTAATGTAAGTGGGCACCTTGCACCTGTCCAGACAACCCTTATGGTGATTTAAGAGGTCTTAGACAACCACAGAAAGCTCCCTAAGTGGTAGCCGTGGAGAGCAGCCTTCAGGCTTGGTCTTGAAACCATATACTAAGAAAGGGGTATAACAACAACAACTCGAGTCAGGACCATGTTGAGAGGACGTAGAATCACTGGGGACCCAAGGAACCACCCAAGGTAAGTAGATAGGGACCCCATGGAGGACGCGTGCAGTGTGGGAACACGACCGCGGGCTCCGTACAACTCTACATATAAGTCGCGGTTGGATTTTTAAAGATTAAGGACCCTTCCCAGTGGACCCAGAAGAATCCCCAGTGGAAGACAGAAGGTTGGAGAGCCACCCACCAATGGATACCCTAGTACCCACGTTACCTACACCAGGGAAACTGTGTGCATAGGGGTGAAGTGGTGTCGGAAACCGCCGTCAAACCCAATGGAGGACTTCGGGAAAGTGCCGCTGCTGGAAGAGGAGGAAGCGTACAGGGGAAGTCAAATGTGGATTCTTGTTCAGGAGTACCTGAAAGCAGAGGGGACAGAGTCTGGGTCACTTAGGAGTGACCAGGAGCTTGGTAGACAAATGCCCACCAATGTCGGGTGCTTCAGGGAAGATGACGAAGACCTTGACTCTGCAGCGGTAGGGACCAGGCGATGCTGAGGACAACCAGGAGCCGGATACGAGCTGTCCCACGAAGAATGTCGAGTTCTTGAGGGGTCGGTGTCCAGCGGGAGCACCAACAAGCCTTGGCAAATGCAGTCCACGCAGGGAGACAAGAAAGCACACGATGAGGACCAGCAAGGTCCAGGAGACTCACCACAAGTAGGGGAGTCTGGGCAGGCCCTGAACAATCAGGGGAACCTGAAGAAAATAAAGGTGACCCTCAAATGGACCCACAGGCCGGAGGCACTGGGGTCGCGAGAGGACCTCAAGCAGCTCACCAAAAGATGCAAGCCACGATGCACACGATGCGGTGTGGCTGAAGATTCTGGTCAAAGGAGATGCTTGAGGATGGGGCTACTTGGAGCCCGAAGATATTATTGCAAAGAGACCAACAAGCCTTTTCAAATGCAAGTTGGATGCGGTACCCAGGGGTTCGGTTACTGCTACCCCCACAAGGAATACTGGCCTCAAACTTGGTAAGACGGTAGAACAGGCCTCAGGAGCTGAGGAAAACCACCACCTGTGTCACAGAGCCAACAGAGTCCAGAGGAGCTCGGGATCTTCAGACTGGTCGACTTAGTTGTGGTGCCTGTGAATGCAGAGGAGTGACTCCTTCACTCCAAGGGAGATTACATTGGTAGTCCTTGATGCTTCACAGGCCTTGGAAGGTTCCTGTATGATGCACAGATGATGCAGCAGACTGGAAGAGAGACTAAGGCAGGCCCAAAAGAAGTCCAGCGAAGTCCAGAGTGCCCAGACGGTAGAAGTGCAGTGGTATCTGTTCTGAATCTTATCCCACGATGAATCTAGGGACCTACACCCAGGTAATCCCTTAAGAACCCTAAGGAAAGTGTTAGGATAATTCAGGGGACCCTCCCAGGTAAGGGTCTGGACAGGGGGGAGTTTACTCCCATGTCCTTTGTCCAGTTTCATGCCAGAGCGGGAGCCAAAGGCTCCCAGGACTGGTTTGACCTGGACTATGCACAGGGACACCAAATATGCCCCTCATGCAGACTTTCATGCACTGGCAAGTGCACCCACCCAGCCCTATTACACTAAATCCTGTCTGGGAGGAGGTCACAGCGCCCTGTGACAGGATCCGTGGCGGCTCGCAGTGGGAGTGCTGCGGGCGGTGGGGCGGGCGGGGAAGGGGCAGTGTGGGGGTAGTGGAGTCAGACATCGACGTCCATGAGTAAAGTAGGTAAATAAAGAAATAAAACTATTTACCTTGCGCGCGCTGCATCACCAACTCGGCGAGGCAGCGCGCGCAAAGTAAATAGCTTTATTTCTTTATTTACCTACTTTACTCGTGGACGTTGTATGTCCGACTCCACTACCCCCCACACCCTGCCCCTCCCCGCCCACCGGTCTGCAGCACTCCCACTGCGAGCCGCCACTGGACAGGATGCCTATTATTCCACCTTCCTCTGCTCGTGCTTGGCTCAGCAGCAGGAGGGCAGAAATGTGTCTCTACTCAGCAGCAACCATTTTCTGCTGTCCGGGACTAGAAGGCTGGTACCCGGAACACTGAGAGCCTAACGGAGGGCTCTTCCAGTGCTTGGAATCATACCTGCCACGCCGTTTACGGCGTGGGGGTTATGATTCCAACATGTTTGATACTAAACATGATAGGATTCGTTGCAGCCAGTTTCGAGATGGTCATTGCGTAATTATGCGGTGCCCCTCTATATGGTATATAGCTGCTTCACTGACAACCCGGGAGAATGGACTCCGTAGGCTGCAGGGGTGTCCTGCTCATGCAGGGCACCATCTCACTTAGAACCAAGCACCCTGCCATCAGGATTGTAAAGGCCTGCTATAGGGGTGACTTATAGCTTTTAAGTGCAGTGACCCCAGATATAGGAAACCTACATCTTTAGTAAGTGGTGCTAGCACCAACTTACACAAGCTGCAATGGCAGGCCTGTAGTTCCATTTTGAATGGTTTCCCATGGGTGGCATAATACATGCTTCAGCCCATGGGGAACCTCTGGGGTACCTATGCCCTGGGTGCATGGGTACCATATACTAGGGACTGGCAAGGGTACCCCAGTATCCAATCTGGGATGTACCTAAGTACTGAAATTACCAATTTAGGGAGAAAGCAGATAGACTGGGGTCCTGATTAGCAGGATCCCAGTCAGACTAGTCAAAAAAGGCATCACATCAAGCAAAAAGTGGGGGTAACCATAAGATGCAGATCCTACTTTCCTACACAACCCCCCCCCCAATGTAAGGAGATAATACTAACCTTGCCCAGTTGAGTATTCATTTTCTAAGTGGAAATATCTGGAGAGTTCATCTGCATTGGCATGGTTACTCCCAGGTCTATGTTCCACTGTATAGTCCATCCCCTTTAGGGAAATGGACCACCTCAAAAGTTTTGGGTTTTCATTCTTCATCTGTTTTAGCCATAAGAGGGGCTTATGGTCTGTCTGAACAATAAAGTGAGTGCCAAACAAGTATGGCCTCAACTTCTTCAGGGCACAGACCACAGCAAAGGCTTCCCTCTCTATAGCTGACCAACATTTCTCTCTGGGGGTCAACTTTCTGCTAATAAAAGCTACTGGTTGATCCTGGCCTTCTGCATTAAGTTGTGACAACGCAGCCCATACCCCCAACTCAGATGCATCTGTTTGGACAATAAAATGTTTAGAGTAGTCAGGAATCTGCAGAATGGGAGCAGTGCACATGTCCTGCTTGAGATCATCAAATGCCTTCTGACAGCTAATTGTCCACTGAACTTTCTTGGGCATTTTCTTGGAGGTGAGATCATTCAAGAGAGTCACTATGGACCCATATCCTTTTACAAATCTCCTGTAATACCCAGTCAGGCCCAAGAAAGCTCTGACCTGAGTCTGGGTAGTTGGAGCAACCCAGCCCATTATGGTCTAGATTTTGCTCTGAAGTGGTTGAACCTGACCTCCACCCACAAGGTGGCCCAGGTACATAACCTTGCTTTGCCCTATCTGGCACTTAGTAGACTTGATAGTGAGGCCTGCTTTCTGCAGAGCCTCCAAAGCATTCTTCAGGTGGACCAGGGGATCCTCCCAGGTGGAGCTAAAGACAGCTATATCATCTAGATAGGCTGCACTATAGTCTTCCAGACCTGTGAGAAATTTATTCACCAGCCTTTGGAATGTGGCAGGTGCATTCTTCAAACCAAAGGGCATCACAATAAATTGATAATGCCCACTAGGGGTTGAAAATGCTGTTTTTGGTTTGACATCATCAGCTAGTCTGATTTGCCAATAGCCAGCAGTTAGGTCAAATGTGCTTAAGAAGTTGGCTGAGGCCAAAGTGTCAATAAGCTCATCTGCCCTAGGAATTGGATGAGCATCAGTCCTGGTGACAGCATTGAGGCCCCTGTAGTCAACACAAAACCTCATCTCTCTCTTTCCACCCTTGGTGTGAGGTTTTGGCAACAGGACTACTGGACTAGCCCAAGGGCTATCTGAGGGCTCAATTGCTCCCAATTCAAGCATCTTTTGGACTTCTGTTCTGTTGCAATTTCTGACATGGTCAAACTGCCTGTAAATCTTATATTTAACAGGTAGACTCTCACATGTGTCCACTTCATGGGTACACCATGTGGTTTGACTGGGTGTCAAAGAAAACGTATGCCTATATTGATTGAGGACCTTCCTGCAATCAATCTGCTGTTGGTTAGTGAGGCTGCCTGGCAAGGCTACACCATCAATTGACCCATCATCAGGGTTTTGTGAGAGGAGATCAGGGAGAGGGTCACTCTCTTCCTCCTGTCCCTCAACAGTTGCCATGAGCAAGCCCATGTCAACCCTGTCTACAAAAGGTTTGAGCCTGTTCACATGGAGCACCCTATGGGGGCTCCTGGGCGTGCCAAGGTCCACCAGGTAGGTGACCTCACCTTTTTGCTCAATGATAGTGTGGGGTCCACTCCATTTATCTTGGAGAGCTGCTGGGGCCACAGGCTCCAATACCCACACCTTCTGGCCTGGCTGGTAAACAGTCAGGACAGCCTTTTGGTCATGCCAAGCTTTTTGCAATTCTTGACTGGCCTCCAGGTTTTTACTTGCCTTCTTCATGTACTCAGCCATCCTGTAGCGGAGACCAAGTACATAGTCCAATATGTCTTGTTTGGGAGGTTTGAGAGGTAACTCCCATCCCTCCTTCACCAAACACAAGGGACCCCTAACTGGATGCCCAAACAGAAGTTCAAAAGGGCTGTAATCAACCCCCTTCTGAGGGACCTCTCTGTAGGCAAAGAGAAGGCAGGGCAGAAGGACATCCCATTTTCGCCTAAGCTTTTCTGGGAGGCCCATGATCTTGCCCTTCAGGGTTTTGTTGACTCTCTCAACTAACCCATTGCATTGAGGATGATAGGGAGTGGTGAATTTGTAATTCACTCCACACTTCTTCCACATTGCAGTGATATAACCTGACATGACGTTTGTACCTCTGTCAGTTAAAACCTCCTTAGGGAAGCCCACTATGGACAAAATTCCCAAGAGGGACCTGGCCACCACAGGAGCTGTGGTGGTTCTAAGGGGAATGGCTTCTGGGTACCTAGTGACATGGTACACCACCACTAGTATGTAGCTGTGCCCAGATGCTGTAGGAGGGTTCATAGGACCAATGATATAAATCTCAACCCTCTCAAAGAGAACCCCCACCACTGGAAGTGGTATCAGGGGGGCCTTTGTGGTGCCACTGGCTTGGCAAGTGGCACAGGAGCGACAAAAGTCCTTTGTGTCCTCAGACATGTGAGGCCAGTGAAAGTGAGGGACAAGCCTGTCCCAGGTTTTACTTTGGCCTAAGTGTCCTGCCAGGGGAA
Organism: Calotriton arnoldi; assembly: GCA_963921515.1. NCBI lineage: Eukaryota > Metazoa > Chordata > Amphibia > Caudata > Salamandridae > Calotriton > Calotriton arnoldi. The sequence goes on from CAWUFW010011757.1 coordinate 224,459, forward strand.
TGTCATGTGCTAGGGTGAGTAGGAAGCCCCTAAACTTCAGAGGTATAACCAACCTCCTGGTAGCACCAGGCTTGGGGTCTCTACCCTCTGAATAAAGGTTTCCCTCATCCCAGTAGATCCTGTGGAACCCACTGATATTCTCAGCAGCCTCAGCAGCAGCTTGCTGTCTGAGGGGTTCAAGAGAGGGTCAGGTTTGCTGCTCCAAACTCAAGTCTGCCCTGGAAGGGCCCCCTGTCCCTAAGAACCCAACCTGATCAGGCTCAAGCTCATCTGGGACAGTTCCTTCACAGGGACTGAGATCATCTCCCTCAAGAGACTAATCCTCACTCTGAGTCTGGGGGGAAGACACAGCCTTACCCCTCCTGCTTCTTCTCTTGGAAGGCACCTGGTCCATTGTTCCAGGATCCAGGGCCTGTTCAGTGGATGTCAGTTTGGCTTGTGACCTAGTCACAGCAAACACATCTGCAGAGATGCCCAACATTGCTGCATGAGTCCTAAATTCAACCTCGGCCAAGGCTGAAGTTTCCAAATCATTGCCCAACAAACAATCTGCTGGGAGGTCTGAACTTACCACAACCTTTTTAGGGCCAGTTACCCCTCCCCAGCTGAAATTAACAACTGCCAAGGAATGGTCAGTCCTGACATTGTTTGCATTGGTCACTTAGTACATTTCACCAAGTATGATCTGTCCAGGAGACACACGTTTCTCTGTCACCATTGTGACACTGGCCCCTGGTTCCCTGTAGGCCATTGCCTCTATTCCATTAATCAAAGTCTGTTGTCTGTACTTGCCCAGGTTACTGGGACTGACAACTAAGGTTGCCAGATCTATGCCACCATCACAGACTAGAACAGCCTGAGCTGGAGTTCTGACTAAGCCAGAACACACCTCAGATCCCAAGGTTAACCCTACTAATCCCTTGTTCCCTGTACTACCTCTTGTACCTGAGCTAGGGGGAGCAGTTGCCTTAGGGGAAGTGGTAGTAGTTGTAGTTTCCTTGGCCTTTGGACAGTCAGCATCTCTTGTCCAATGGGTCTTCTGTTTACAGAGGTAACACCGAGGTTTCTTTTTGCCTTTTCCCTTGTTGGATTGTGACTCCCCCCCTCAGAGGCAGGTTTTTGGGGCCCTGATGAAGACTATTTGTCTTCACTCTTGTCCCCACCCTTATTTTGAGTTTTTGAAGAATCTTGCTTCTTCTGGTCACCACTATTATTCTGGTTTCTCTGCTTCACCCTGGTCCTGACCCACTTGTCGGCCTTCTTTCCCAATTCTTGGGGAGAAGTCAATCGGAGTCCACCAGGTATTGATGCAATAGCTGATTTTGGCAATTATTAAGGATCTGCTCCCTCATAATCAAATTTTACAATCCTACAAAATCATGCACTTTGCTGCCAGGCAAGCAACCTTCCATAGCCTTAATAGCACTATCCACAAAGTCTACCCAGTCCTAATTTTGTGCCTTCTGAGTGTCTCTGAACTTAATCCTGTATAGTTCAGTGGTTAAGCCAAACCCATCAACGAGAGCACTCTTCAAAACTGAGTAATTGTCAGCAACCTCTTCTCTAACAGTGAGGAGCTTATCTCTACCTTTGTCAGCAAAGGAGAGCCACAAGATAGCTGCCTACTGATCTTGAGGGACCCTCTGTACTTTACAGGCCCTCTCTAAAGCAGTTATCCATTTGTGGATGTCATCCCCAATATAGTAGGGAGGGACAATCCTGCTCAGGTTCCTATGGTCAATGGAATGTTCCTTACTTCTAGGGACACTGTTGCTGCCACCATGGGACTCTAGTCCCAATTTCTTCCTAGCATTCTAAACTTCAAGGGACTCTCTGTCAAAGGCCAACTGCTCTTGCCTGAGCCTAGCTTTCTCAAGCTCAAGAAGTTGGTACTCCCTATCTAAAGAGTTCCCTCCCATACTAGAAATGGAGGTCCCTACTGAATGTCCTGAAGCATTGGATTCTCTTGAGGAGGATCTAGACCTCCTCTGTCTACTCTGTACTCTCCCAGGAGGAACAAAGGGTGCACCTGCAGTATCCTCTGGGAGGTCTGAGTTTTCCAGGTAGAAGCTCTCATGTTCCACCTGGTCAGGGTTAGATTCTAGGTCAAAGAGGTGTTCCCCTCCTGCCCTATCTTCATTCCCCTGCCCACCCACTCTATCCTGTTCACCTGACCCAGAGGCTTTCCTCAGGTCATTTAACAGTAACATCTCTACCAGGCGTTGAGTGTTGGCACTTCTCCCGGTCTTCAGATTTCTAGAGGCACACAGTGCTTTCAGTTCTTGGAACGAAAGTTCACTGTATGTAGACGGCAGAGAGCCACTGGCATCTCCTTTAGTAGATATACTAAGTGAGGTGTGGTGTTGCACCTACCTAACCTAGTGGGAACTAAACTCTGAGGTTGGAGAAAGGGTGTGCTATCCCTTGACTTACCCAACCCTAAGTTCAGTAGAACTTACTATTCTAAGCTTGCATTTCTATGTGCCTAGTACTAGTGGTTTTTCAGTTAATCAATACAAAGATTTATCTGGTAAAACAATGCAGGCTTGAATCCAAACCGCTGCACACCAATGTGAGAAACTGGCCTGGTATATGATATCCACTAATGTAAGTGGGCACCTTGCACCTGTCCAGACAACCCTTATGGTGATTTAAGAGGTATAAGACAACCCACAGAAAGCTCCCTAAGTGGTAGCTGTGGAGAGTAGCCTTCAGGCTTAGTCTTGATGGATTGTAAAGCAACTTGTTTTACCAGAATGCAATCTTACAGTATAGATTAAATGAAAAGGGAACCACACAAAGTATTTAGAAAAATATGTATTTATTATATAATACTAGCTAGTACATTACAGTATCTCCCACACAGCGATAGACACAAAGCACACAATACTTTAGCAAAGAAATCACAGTAAATAGCCCTAATACACAGTGGGCCCCAGGGGGGGACAAAGCCGTGTACTAAGAAAGGGGTATAAGAACCACGACTTGAGTCAGGACAATGTCGAGAGGACGTAGAATCGCTGGGGAGCCAAGGAACCACCCAAGGTAAGTAGATAGGGACGCCATGGAGGACGTGTGCAGTGTGGGAACACGACCGCGGGCTCCGTACAACTCTACGTGTAAGTCACGGTTGGATTTTTTAAGATTAAGGACCCTTCCCAGTGGACCCAGAAGAATCCCCAGTGAAAGACAGAAGGTTGGAGAGCCACCCACCCGTGGATACCCTGTTACCCACGTTACCTACACCAGGGAAGCCGTGTGCATAGGGGTGAAATGGTGTCGGAAACTGCCGTCGAACCCAATGGAGAACTTCAGGAAAGTGCCGCTGCTGAAAGAGGAGGAAGTGTCCGGAGGAATCCAAATGTGGATTATTGTCGAGGAGTACCTGAAAGCAGAGGGGACAGAGTCTGGGTCACTTAGAAGTGACCAGGAGCTTGGTAGACGAATGCCCACCAATGCCGGGTGATTGAGGGAAGATGATGAGGACATTGACTCTGCAGCTGTAGGGACCAGGCAATGCTGAGGACAACCAGGAGCCGGATACGAACTGTCCCATGAAGGATGTCGAGTGCTGAGGGGTCGGTGTCCGGCGCGACCACCAACAAGCCTTGGCAAATGCAGTCCACGCAGGGAGTCAAGAAAGTGCACAATGAGGACCAGCAAGGTCCAGGAGACTCCCCACAAGCAGAGGAGTCAGGGAAGGCCCCGAGCAATCAGGGGAGCCTGAAGAAAACAAAGGTGACGCTCAAATTGACCCACAGGCCGGAGGCACTGGAGTCGCGAGAGGATATCAAGCAGCTCACCAAAAGAGGCAAGCCACGATGCACACAATGTGGTGTGGCTGAAGATTTTAGTCCAAGGAGATGCGCGAGGTTGGGGCTATTTGGAGCCCGGAGATCTTCTTGCAAAGAGACCAACATGCCTTTGCAACTGCAAGTTGGATGCGGTACCCAGGGGTCCGGTTACTGCAACCCCCACAAGGACTACTGGCCTCAAACTTGGTAAGAGGGTAGAGCAGGCCTCGGGAGCTGAGGAAAACTACCACCTGTGTCACAGAGCCCACGGAGTCCAGAGGCGCTCGGGATCTGCAGACCGGTCAACTTAGTTGAGGTGCCTGCAAATGCAGGGGAGTGACTCCTTCACTCCAAGGGAGATTACTTCAGTTGTCTTTGATGCTTCACAGGCCTTGGAAGGTTCCTGTATGATGCACAGGCACAAACGATACAGCAGACTGGAAAGGAGACGAAGTCAGGCCCAAACAAAGTCCATCAAAGTCCAGAGTGCCCAGACGGCAGAAGTGCAGTGGTATCTGTTCTGAATCTTTTCCCATGATGAATCTAAGGACCTACACCCAGGTAAACCCTTAAGTACTCTAAGGAAAGGGTTTGGGCAATTCAGGGGACCCTCCCAGGTGATGCCCTGGACAGGGGGGAGTTTACTCCCATGTCCTTTGTCCAGTTTCACACCAGAGCGGGAGCCAACGGCTCCCAGGACTGGTTTGAACTGGACTATGCACAGATACACCAAATGTGCCCCTCATGCAGACTTTCAGGTGCTGGCAAGCGCACCCACCCAGCCCTTATACACTAAATCTTGTCTGGGTGGTGGTCACACCTCCCTGTGACAGGATACCTATTGTTCTACCTTCCTCTGCTTGAGCTTGGCTCAGCAGCAGAAGGGCAGAAATGTGTCTCTGGTCTTCAGCAACCATTTTGTGCTGTCTGGGACTAGAAGGCTGGTAGAGGGAACACTGAGAGCCTAACGGAGGGCTCTTACAGTGCTTGGAATCATACCCCCACACTGTTTACGGTGTGGGGGTATGATTCCAACATGTTTGATAGCAAATATGATAGGATTCGTTGCAGCCAGTTTCAAGATGGTCATCGCGTAATTACGCGGTGCCCCTCTATAAGGTATATGGCTGCTTCACTGACAACCCAGGAGAATCGACTCCGTAGGCTGCAGGGGTGTCCTGCTCATGCAGGGGCACCCTCTCACTTAGAACCAGGTACCCTGCCCTCAGCATTGTAAAGGCCTGCTATAGGGGTGACTTATAGGTTTTAAGTGCAGTGACCCCAGATATAGGAAACCTATATCTTTAGTAAGTGGTGCTAGCACCAACTTACACAGGCTGCAATGGCAGGCCCGTAGTTCCATTTTGAATGGTTTCCCATGGGTGGCATAATACATGCTTCAGCCCATGGGGAACCTCTGGAGTACCTATGCCCTGGGTACATGGGAACCATATACTAGGGACTGACGAGGGTACCCCAGTATCCAATTTGGAATGTACCTAAGTACTGAATTTACCAATTTAGGGAGAAAGTAGATAGACTGGGGTCCTGATTAGCAGGATCCCAGTCAGGCTAGTCAAAAACAGCATCACATCAAGCAAAAAGTGGGGGTAACCATAAGATGCAGATCCTACTTTCCTACAACAGGTCTAAGGTAAAAGTTAGCAAAAGTGCTAGCGTTTGACCAGTCTCCGGGCTTTAAGTATATCTGCGAGTGTACCTTCTACGCAAAAGACCTTACTGGCCATTGTCGCTCATGATGAGTGCTCCAAATCTAGTTAAGTCTAGTCCTGCTTCGGACATCACTGTGTTTACCCATTTAGAAATGGTAGCTAATGTTACTGCTTTGAATGGTTTAACGTATAGAATTAATAATTGTTCTTCGCCATCTGGTCTGAATTCCTACATGGTTTGTTCGTAAACTTTAATACAACTTATCACACATACTTTTGACAGCCCTCAAAAGCTGGGTAAAATATGTTTTCTGATATTGTTTTTGTTCTTTTCCATATTTCAAAATGAACCCCGTCTGGTGTGTAATACCTATTACTAAGTCTCTAGGGCATTTACGTCTGATACCCTTGTAAATTAAATTAAGCATAGTAATGTTGCCAGTTTGAATGATATTTGTCTTCTAGAAAGAAACCGATTATTCGGCCAGGATACAAATAGGTCAAATATCCATAAGATACAGTTCCATAAGGAATTGTATCTGGCCTTAGGTGGACGTCTAAGCCTTACACCCTTTATTACCCTTTGAACCAAGGGGTCACTGCCAATTGCAAAATCATTCACTAAAGCATGTTCAGCCGAATTACGTGATCTGTAGCAGTTTACCATTCTGTAGGACAGACCTAACCTAAACAAATTTGCGAGCTAATTTACCACTTCCTCTACAGGAGCTTCCACGGGATCCAAATTCCATTCCAAGCACCAACTACACCATTTCTTCCATACTCCTGTATATCTCTTCCTAGTGCTTGGTGCCCATGACTCGTCCAATAAGATTTAGCCTCTCCTGAAAGCCCTGCGCATCTTTTGGATTTCCTGAAAACCTCCTAGGAAGAAGGTTCAGATTTCCTTCTAGAATCAGAGGATGTTCCTCTCCACCCTGTCTTTCTAACAGGCCTAAAGCGCTCAGTATTAGGCGTGGAAATTCCATGGATAGCTCCATCACTCCAGGAAACCATACTTGTGTGTTTCACAATGGTATCACTGGTATGATTTGGGATCCTTCCTTCCATTCTTTTAACAAGACCCGTTGGATTAGTGCAAAGGGAGGGAAAGCATAACTGTTTTCTCCTTTCCAATTCTGGAGTAGAGCATCAACTGCTATGGCATTGGGGTCCTGTCTCCGACTGTAAAATCTGTCTATCTGGTAAGTCAGTCTGCTTACGAACAGGTCCATTGTGAAAGGGACCCATAATTCCTGAATTTTCTGGTAGGATTTCATGCTCAATTTCCAATCTCTGGAATCCCGAAGATACCTCGAATTCCAGCCTGCTCTTTTGCTCAGGAAGCCCAGAATGAATTCTGCCTTCAATAAGATCTTTTGACCCCAGCAAAAATACCAGATTCTTTTGGCTAGGTCAGCAAGTTTTTTTGAACTTGCTCCCCCCAGGCGGTTGATATAGGAGACTGCTGTGAAATTGTCTAGTCAGATTAGGACAATGCTGTTCTTTAGGGTGTCCTTGAAACTCATCAGGGCATTTAGGCCTGCTAACATTTCTAAGCAACTTATGTGCAAGGAAAGCTCCTCTCTGGACCATTTCCCCCTGTCTCTATCTCTCCCAGTTTTGCGACCCAGCCCAGGTTGCTGTTGTCCGATTCTATTGTAAACTCTGGGATATTTCCAAAAATTGCATTCCCATTCCAGCTGTCCAGATTGCTCAGCCACCAATAGAGGCCCTCTCGAACTTCCTGGGATAATGGGACTGAATCTGAATACCAAAGATCCTTCCTTATACCCAAGGTCTTCAGTCTCTGAAGAGCCATGTAATGTAAAGGCCCCGGGGAGACAGCTTGTATTGAGAAGGAAAATAACCTGATTACTCTCGCCAAACCTTTTAGACTCACCACATCTTTCGAAAGAACATAAGCTACTTGTTTCTTTATTTTTGCTAGCTTCTGTTGCGGTAGAAGCAAACCCTAGAATGCCAAATTCTGCGTTGGGACTAGAATAGATTTCTCTCCTCTAAGAGTGTCTTCGACCACTTCGTATGTGTCAGTAGTTCTTCTTGATCTTGAGACATTACTAGTAAGTTGTCTAAATATATTATTAGTCTTACTCCCCTTTTTCTCAGGGAGGCCACTACTGGTCATAGAACCTTGGTAAAACACCAGGGAACTGAGGAAAACACCAAAAGGAAGACAACAGAACTGATATAGGGTGCCCTTCCAACCGAAACGTAAAAACTACTGACTGTTAGGTCCATCAGGATTGTGAAGTAGTCATCTTTGAGATCTCACAAGCCAGTCTCCCTCTTGCAAGATGTCCCTCATAGAAGGTGGGTTCCTTCCATCTTGTGTCTATAAACCAACAATTTGTTTAATTCTTTCAAATTTATGACTAGTCGCCAGCCCTTGTCTTTCTTTTTCACTAGACAAACCGTACTTGCAAAACCTCTCTTGGTCACTTTGCGGTTGCTCCTTTGAGTAACATTTGTGTTCCCTCTGAATCTATTAGAGTAGAATGCTTCTGGTCTAAGAAAAGTTCACTTGGTTTCTTCAGGTTGGTAAGACGTTTTGCAAAAGTCTATTTTGAACCCTTGGACGGTTTGTAAATTTTTGACAAACTTTTACCTTGATCACCAGATCCCTGGTATCTGCCCCTGTTGTTTTGTGTGAGCGGGGTTTCTACCTATTTGTGGGAAGAAGCTGTTGCTTTCACAGTAGCCTCTTCCATAAACCCGTTGGTCATTGCTTCGGTCGAATTGGGACCTTTGTTGACCATGGCCGACACCAGTCCCCTCCAGTCGGCTCTGCCGAAAACTCTATTGTTAAACCTGCTTCGCATATTGTTCTGCGCTTTGCTAAAAGCCGAGAATGTAGGGACATATTTTCCTAGTGTTTCGATAACATTTTCTCCAAAAAGAAGGCCGTTAGTGTCTCCTTGGCAATCCTTGTATGCCAGGTCATCCATTTTGGGGTTTATTCACCTTTCCAAGATTAACCCAGCATTAGCGTTGCCTAATAAACATAGAGCTTGTTGGCTCCATCCTTGGAGTAGTTCGACATCCACTGGAATTTTTTTGCATGCTGCTTACTCGGCCAAGTCCAATATCTTGGCCAGTGGGCCTAAAATATCAAGAACGTTATCTTCACACTGTGTAAGACAGAGTTCCAGACCCCTTCTAGGGTCCCTTCCTGTTTTAAATAAGAAGGTCATCAACTCAGGGTCTAAGTTTGGAGTAATTCCAGCCTTGTTCTAGAAAGGGTCTTGGGCATTCTGCCCGCGTTAGATTACATGTTTCTTTGTCAAGTGAATTACAGATCCAGTGCTTGATAAAGGCCATTACGTGGTCCATAGGCCACCATTCGGACCCTATAGGGTTTGTGGTGCGGGTGGGGTTAAACATTTAGACACCAAGAAGGGTCTTTTATGGCCTTTGAGGTGGACGCTTGTTGTTGGTCATCGTCCAGGGAATCATTATCAAACGTTTCCAATGGGTCAAAAATATATTCATCGACCTCCTAACCTGTATCCATTTCAAAGGGGTATTCCACATCAGTAACAAGATTGTGTTCTCTTGTGCCATGAAGGCTACTTGTTCCTTTTGTGTCCCGAGGGCCACCCATGCTCTTTGCGCCAAGAAGGCTGCTCTTCCCTGTTGTGTCACTATGGACACCCTGGTCACCTGTAGCACCTCGGCTACCCAATGAATGATCTACATCACATGCAGAGCTCAGGCTTCCCATGGGGTTTGCCCTATCTGAGAGGTGTTTGGATTTTTTTGCGGCCTTATCTCACTTTTTAGGCAGAGGTGCATTGTCTTGTGAAGATACCAAGGGGTCTTCTTCATTTATATTGTTTCTTTGTCATTTGCCCAGTACGGCCTCTGCCGCCTCCTTTACGGTAGATTTAAATTTCCTCTCAAAACATGTCTTGAACATATCTTGGTTAAGGGGTGCATCCGTTGTGTCTTGTATGTCACTTTCTGACATTCTTACCTGGTTAAAGGTACCAGTACAGTTTTAAAGTATGTAAATATGTAAATATTTTCCCTATTCTTGAAAACTTTAGCAGGTGACTAGGGGTTTGAATTCCAATATATCTTTTTTTTTTTGTTAGATAAGTTAATTTCTTTAGGCAGTAATTATTTAAAATGTATAATCAACTGACGAGCCAGTTACTCGTGTGCCGGTTCATTCTGCCTGTTGCAAGCAACAATGTTTGAGGTCAGCATGAGTGCACTTCCGTATGCGGCTTGCTGTGCTCTGTCTCTGAGGCCCACCGGCATGTAATCACCGGTCGGGTCCTACGTGGAGTCAGCCACTCCGATGCCTACCGGCACCTAATCGCTTTGTGGCTCGGTGGAATATGGGCGGCAGCGCCCAACAGTTTTCCTCTGTTTTGTTTTTGGAGGGCGTTGTATTTAATTAGTCAGCCGCGAGGCAAGCCCTCTAACGGTGTCAATGGGAGCTTCTGAAGCGAAGCTAAACTATCATTTTACTCAAAAATAAAAAATATCAATCTGACTTAGCACCCACCCATAAATTGAAAGTACAACACGTACGCAACACTTACCTTGTAAGTATTGTCCGATCATTGAAAACAAATATATATAAGGCATTAGCTGTTTGAGGAGCAGTGAATAAAAGAGGAAGAGTCACAGTTGTCATGGAGCTATATGATGTTACTAAATTTTATGTTGGAATGTTTTACTTATGATGTATTGAATATGCTTTAAAGTGCTGCATGTTGGGGGCAGCAATAAAAGGTTATTGCGTAATGGTAGCCTCCGGTCTTGTAATGAAATCAATTCAAGCCTTACTGAGTTCGTATTAATGATGTCTTCATGTGATTGTAGTGATACCCTCTGCACAGGGTGAAAGGATGGCCAACGGGAAAGCTCTTGTAGCGGCGGATTCAAAAATCTGGCTTGAGCAGAGACCATATATCCTTGCTGCAGTTGACTAGATGGCTGTGACTGGGGTGGGCTCGACACTAAAGTCCCTTTTTGCTTGTTGTTCCTGGCTTTTCTGAGGCGTTTACGCTCTCTTTTTATTAAGGATGTTCTTGGACCTTAATGGGGTGGATCCTGCGCCAGGTTAGAGTGATCAGAGAGTAAGGAAACCTCCTTAGGGTGACAGTTAATTAATGTTTCTGCTATTTGAATTTTGTTGCTAGTTGGCTTTATTTCTTCAAAGCTAGCTAGGGCGTCCAGGAGGCAGGGCTTGGGCAGGCGTGCCTGCTGGATCTCACCCTGAAAGCTTAACTGTTGATTGTCCTGCTCCCACTTAACAGAGTTATGAGAAGAGGTGTCTGACAAAAGATGATGGGAAGATTGAATTATGTTGGTTGGGGAGGGAAGTTTGGGGACTTTGAATTCCGCTGAAATGTCTAAAAGAATGGTTGTGATTGTTTTAAGGTTATCCATGGTTGTGGTGCATTGACACAAATGGTAAGATGTGGCCGGGTCTTTTTGCACTCTCCTGATCAGGCTATTTAGGGCCTGCAGTTTTGGTCAATGCCTAAGACATAGATGGCCAGGGCATTCAATAGATCAAACTGCATTTCAAGTTTTTCCTAGTGGAAGGATAGAGCCGAAGAAATCAACTCCATTGTGTCCAGTATGGGTGTCCATTTTGGATTTGGGAAGGATGTACATGTTTTGGCTGACAAAGGGGTCACCTTGGCGGGATTAAGAGCAGGGGTTGGATCCTTGGTGCCACTGGGTTGTGGGTGGGGTGAGCCAATGCTATGCTCTGTTTGTTTCACCTTGATATTCCTTCCCTGTGAGCTGCTTTCTGTCTGGATTGCTGGATTGCCCTGGGGCAATCTGATAGGGGAGCATGGGGATTGTAGTCATGTTTCAGCCCTGAGCTGGCTGTGGTGTTATGCTGGTTAGTGTCGCCATCATGGATCTCATCGAAGAGACTTAATAAGAGGTCCTGCCACTCTATGGAATCATCTGGTGCCCCTTCTGGTAGGGCATTGTCCAAATTGTAGATGTAAGGGTGAGAGGAAGTCTCTTTGGAATGTACCCGGGACTGGAATAAGGGGTCATTTCTTTTCCCAGGTTCTTAGCGATAGCTTGACTGAGGTAGAGCAAGCTTGATGAGTTGGTAGTGTTTGCTCTTGGCCTGTTGTGCCCACCTGCACTTTAACGAGAAGTAGATTGAAATTGGGAGTGACCATGTCACCGGTCTGAGGAAAAGAGGAAGGGCCTGCACCTTCTGTTTTTGAGACTGATCCAGGTTATGCTTGAACGAAGACCTACTCAAAAGTGCTAGTGAGGAATGAATCCAGATAGGGGTGTTGCCATGAGCCTGGTTCTGTAGGTGATATTAGGAAATCGGTTATTTTTGCCATCCTGGAGCCGCTCGTCTTGGAGGACTGTGGGGCAGTTACTGGTGTTGCCCCGTTGTTATGAGTGGTTGTTGATGTTGCTGGATGCAAATTGAGTTCACAGTCTTTTAATTTTGCCTTCTTCTTGACCTCACATTTTTTTGCTGGTTTTGTATTAGCGCATATCTTGCCAGATGCTAATGTGGCATAAGGTGTGTGACAGGCAGGGGGTTATCAAACTCCAGTTTTGCACTCCACAGGCATATTGTCTCCAATAGAGACCCAGCCCTGGCCGACCAGGATGGGCCCAGTGAGAGTGGCTCCTCTTGGTCATGTGATTGCATCTGTACACAAATTCCCTCCTAAACCTTCAAGGTCTGTCATTAATCCCCCTCCTAAGGGGTAATTGGGCTCCATTGAGGAGGAGTTGAGTCAAGCAGGTCAACTTTGGAGCCGTATCAGTGCTTTACACTTTGCCCTGCTCCTATAAGCTGCTATGGGGTGAGGTTATGAGGCTGTTTAGTAGTTACAGGAGCTTGTGCAGGTCTTACCAATCAAAGAAGAGCTCTCGCAAACAAACTATAGTTTGCATTCCAACTACTGAAAAGATATTAGTAGCACATCACAGGACTATTTGTTACAGGTCATAAGGGCAAAAATGTTTCCGTCACTCATGTACAGGTACGAATTGTTAAAGGGGAGCGACGCAACATCATGAAATCAGCTTTAATCGACCCTGTTTAAAAATATCTTCTGGATTCCGCAATATATCCCAATCCCAGGTGAGACTGGAGTTTGGCCTGTTCCATCAAAGCCCAGTCAGGAGTGGTGCCCAGTCAGGAGAGGTGCATTTATTTAACACTGTTGGATGCTTAGAGCAACCCTGCAAGCTTCACTGGCAGCCTTGTGTTAGTTGGAATTGTAAAATTGGGGGGTAGGAAACAATTGTCTTTCTGTGATGATTTATATACTTTTATGTTTTTTTTTTGTTTTTTGATGTTAATTTGATGGAGAACAATTAAAAAGAAATGAATAATTGTTCCAACCTGGAATAAACAGTGGTTTGTGGCTCTTTGAGATGTAGATACATGAGATGGGACTTTGTACCATGTAATAGGAGTAATTTGATGTACCCTGTGACACTAATTTGAATGTATCCATCCCTCCACATCACACGTTGTTTAGTGTGATATTTGCTTGCCTAGATGGTGGAGGGGTATCTGGGCAAACCCCAATATTTTTGTTCTGTTGAATAACACTTGGTTAAGTGTGAGGGTCTTTGATTCTGAGAATAACCAGATTTGATGTCTAATAGAGATGGACCTAAAGTGGTTGCCATGTACCGTTTATTCCACAGTCTAATTTATTTAACTTTTTGTTCCTTTTTTGGCAGTCCCTACGTTTATTCAAGATATGACAGAACCGCACATAGTGTGTTACACGGAGGAGGAAATTAATAGATTGCTACAGATCCCTTCTCTACTGGGAGGAGAACAGGCGGCCTCCAATAGTTTAAGCACAGATAAAGGTGAACAGCTAAAACAGCTGAGGAAGAAGAACATTAGAACGCAGTTGCATGCACAGGTATTGCATGAACATCTAAAAAGCAACACCATCCCAGCAGGCCTACAAGTGAAAAATATTCCAGTTATTTTTGTGACAGACAAGACGTATCTATTGGACTTCAGGGGGGTTGGGACAAAGTGTTCCAGGGATTGGATTGTGTTATCAATTCAAACAGCACTAAGAATTAGTGAAGAAGAATTGAAAGAGATAAAAACATTAGAAGAGGAGATTGGGAGTGACTCAGTAATAACGGATACAAAGTCACTATTAGAATCTATTAAGAAAACTATTTCTGACTTTAAAATACACACCATGAATCAGAAAACATCTAAAGTGATAAGGGATATAAAAACTTTAAAATTGAACAAGTGTATCCATTTTTAAAAGAGCATTTCCACCAAAACAATAATCCGAGCACCCTAAATTTTCAATATCGTGGGCGGTCATAAAGGAAGTTTACTACCTTTTCGGACACTTCCTCCGATTCAGATCAAGGGTCCTCCAATTATTATCAACCGTATTTTCAATACCCAAGGGCCCAACCTTTTTTAGACATAGGGGAAAACAGGGGCAGAGGTTACCTAGGAGAATGGAGAGGCCCGAATCCGAATCAAGAACAAGGGTATTTCAGGACGAGACGGAGAGTGTACAGACGGTAGCTCCAGACAGGAATCCCAATATCGAAGTCACTGGTGAATCGATCCCGGTTTATAATCTATCCAAGCATACCTTAACTGCAGCAGAATTGAGTATATTACGTAAAGGACTATCATTCGTCCCGGTGGCCTTGCAAAACCCGGTTGATACTAAGACAGAAGTACTGCAGTTTCTCCGCAAAGTGAGATTAAAAGTATTTTTCTCTGAGGCTAGTGAGACCTTTCAGAGTAACGTAAGTGGCCTAAAAAATAAATCAAGTTTTTGTCCTGAAAGTGCGGCAATGCCTTTGTAAGTCCTAGCGTTTGAAGATCAAATATTGAGGGAGATTAATAGTCTTAATGACAAAAAATTCTTCTATAATTTTAACTGTTCCCAGTATGAAATGACAGCAATCAGAAACCTAGCAGAAAACCACAATTCAGTGATCAAACCTGCCGATAAGGGCGGAGGGATCGTTCTTTGGGATAGTGAGGCATATGACAATGAAGTTATGAGACACCTCAACAATGTAGCACATTATCGCCCCATTCAGGACAAGCCCACACCTCGATTGCGGGCACAGATCTTACATCTGACCACCGAAGCGCTGGAAGTGGGATGGATTTGCCGAAAGGAATATGAGTTCTTGAATACAAGCACTCAAAATACACAGAATATATATGTTTTACCAAAGATCCACAAGCATAGTGAGCAGCCACCAGGGAGACCTAATATATCGGCATGTGGTTCACTTTTGGAACCCGCTGCGAAATACATAGATTTCTTCCTTAAACCATTTGTTACAAAGACTAGAGCATACATTAGACACAATGGATTTAATAGCTAAAATAAAAAACCTTCCATTTGATAGAAAGAAGCAGTTGTTGGTCTCTTTTGACATCGAACGTCGGTACACAAATATTCCTCAGGAGGAAGCACTAGCAGTGTTGGAAATGGTTTTAAACAAGAGAAAGCGGCCACATCAAGTGCCAACAGAATTTATCATTGGCAGCCTTGTGCTTGAGAAATATTTTTTTTGCGTTTAAGGATAACTTGTATTTACAAGTTAAGGGGGTAGCTATGGGGTGTTGTTTTGTCCCGGAGATAGCAAATCTTGTAATGTACTGTTTCGAAAATCAGTATATTTTCAATGAATCCAACCTCTTTAAATCACACACTATGCAGTGGTTGCGGTTCATTGACGATATTGTGATGGTGTGGGAAGGGGACAACGAGGCCTTGATAGTTTCCACTGTTGGTTAAACTCTGGGACACAAGACTTGAAGTTTACTATGACATACAGTGATGAAAAGATTAATTTCCTGGACGTCTGGATTATGAGTAATGAGGAGAAACTTGAGGTTAGTTTGTACACTAAACCCACAGACCACAATATGCTACTCCATTTCACTAGTGGGCACCCAAGAAGTCTAAAAGAGAGCTTGCCCCATGGGCAATTTCTCAGAATCCGACGCAATTGCACTAACAAGGCAGATTATTTCAGGAATGCAGAAATTTTTCAAAACAAACTAACAGAGAGAGGCTACCCTAAGAAATTGGTAAAAGCAACATTGAAATGGGCCTGGTTTACCCCTAGAGAGGAATTACTGATCCCTAAATCTAAACCAGACACAAATCCATTGACATGTGTTTTAACTTAGAATCCCCAGGCCAACAAAATTAAGAAAATAATTTTACGGCATTGGAGGTTGGTGAGACACCTAGACATTCCTAGACCCCTGTTTGCTTTCGGGAAAGGAAAGCATCTACAACAACATTTGGTCAAATCCACGCGACTGACATCAAGCAAAAAGGATCTAAGAGGGATGATGGGATTGACATCGTTGGTTGGTCATTTCAGGTGCAATAATTGTGTAGCTTGCCCCATGACTAAGGATTCTAAATTTGTGATGATGAACGATAAAAAACACGTCCAACATTGTTCTTCAAACTGCAATACTAAAAATTTTATTTACTGTGTAACATGCCCATGTGGCAAAATCTACATAGGGAGACAACCCAACCTGTAAAAATGCGCATTTTGCAGCACAAATCAAGAATACGGTGTAAGACCCAGGGAGCCCCGTTAGTTGAACACTATCAACAATGTAACCATGATGAAAACGACATTGAATGGTTTGTACTGATGGTGATGAAACATAACAATAGGGCCGCCCTACAAGTATTGCTTAACAAACAGGAGGCACGCATGATTGAAAAGTATAGGACGGCGGTACATGGTCTTAATGATTATGATGAAATATGGGTGCTAATTTAAAATAGCGTGGCAGATGAAAATAAATATGGGACACAGCTTTCTTCCACTCCTGGCAACTTAAAATCTGCAGGAGTACACCATGCGGCTTGGTGTATCAATAGGTTGAGGATTGTTTGTACATACTGTGGGGATTGACAGTTTAATTATATGGGCAATGTCAATAATGAATTGGCGATTGGTTATTTCACAGAAATTGGCCGCAATAAGAAGAAGAAGTCAGTATCATGCAACAGTGGTGTTGATCTAGCAGTAATATACACAATATCATACTGTGCATGGTTTGACATATCTATTTTATGTTCACTTTAAATTGCACCAATGAGCTCGGGATGTGCTGAGAAAATTGGGTGATGGTGGCACTCTTTGACTCTTTTATTTACTCTTTCTCCTTTTTTCTCTCAATTACTACTTACATTTACATTTTTATTATTATTACTTTTATTATCTTTTTTCACATCTTTGTTCTTTTATTATTTTTTGATTGAGCAACAAAGGTTGTTGCAAATGCTTCATACGGGAGGACCTTTTGCAGAAGCGTGTGTTAGGCATGATATTATTTTGCCTATGTCCATTCCGGTGGAACCACATGACCGGATTGCTTCGCAGACAGGCAAACTTTAAATATGGGTGCAGCGCGGGTCCCGCGCAAGCGTTTGAGAAGTAGAGGAGGCGTAGACGGGTGCCCTAAGAGTAGCACGTTGGGGTAAGTGAGAGAGTAATGTGCAGGGGGCTTGGAGTGTCCCGGAGGCTTTGCTAGAACATCGAGACAAACGTGTGTACGTGTTTCTGTTCCCACAGTGCTATACGAGGACTGTGCTGGAACACACACACGGAGGAGTGAAGCTGTTAAAAGAGGATCAAGCGTACCTTGATAGTTGACAGGTACGCGGGATAGAATAATTATTGCTCTGCATGCGGTTAGTTATAGAAGGTGGCTCAGTTGCGAATTTTGTATTTTGTTCCCTCTTCTCTTCATTGTGCCAGTACCGGCGCGATTGAAACCTGATTCTCGCATGTCACATGGTTAAATTGTAGACCTGGACGTAGATGCCTATTAATGCCCGGGAGGTTTTACAAGTGAGTTTAATTTTAGCTTTAGAATTCTGCGATTTGCACTTAATCCTAGGTTTGATGCTATCACACTTACAATGGTGGGTGATGGTTGTTAAATTCTTGTAATTCTCTTAATCTTTGCATTTCTGTTGCGTGCTGATGGCATGACCACAAGGTGTCTGTCGGAATAGGGATCCACTTTGATTATTTAAACCGCCTTGTTTTTGCCCGACCGCCATGATGTTGATGTTGTGGTGACACGGTATTTGTTTGAATTAGGGATCCACTCTGACTACCAGTAAGCTGACCTCTTAATGACTTGGTTTGATTTTTGTTCTTTGGGCACCTCTGCATGCAGGGTTATCAGCACATATTTGAGCATATACGTAGGTGAAGGAAATGGAACTTGATATACATGTGGTTTTGATTGTATTTATTATTCTTTAGGTTGTTCCTTATACCCTTGTCCTGATGAGGCCCGAATGAAAGGGCTGACACGCGTCGACAGCTGAAGAATGGAGGAATCCACAAATTGAAAAATATTGTGTTAGAAATGGATATACACACTACTAAAAGGGTTTAGAGGTGTAGCTGGTACCTCAAGTATGTAAGAGGATTACCTCACAGTGGATTGCTGTTAATCGGAAAGCGAACACTTTATTGTAAAATTGGGGGGTAAGAAACAATTGTTGTCTTTCTGTGATGATTTATGTATTTGTATGTTTTTTTCTATTTTTTTAATGTTAATTTAATGGAGAGCAATTCAAAAGAAATGAATAATTGTTCCAACCTGGAATAAACGGTGGTTTGTGGCTCTTTGAGATGTAGATAAATGAGATGGGACTATGTACCATGTAATAGGAGTAATTTGATGTAACCTATGACTACTTTGAATGTATCCATCCCTCCACATCAATTGTTGTTTAGTGTGATATTTGCTTGCCTAGATGGCGGAGGGGTATCTGGGCAAACCCCATTATTTTTGTTCGGTTGAAGATGTTAAGGCAGCCGATACACAAAAACTTGTGGCCAATGATCTTTAAGCAGGCCTTAAGAAACCTAAATCTATATAATGTCAGGAATTCAAAACTAGACTTTATGACCTTCAAAAAGTTCACTACCAAGACTCCAAACCTTCAATCTCAGATTATGAATAAGGCAGAGTTTGTCCAAAAAAAGCATACATGGACAGTTCGGCATTCTTATATATCCTGGAGCCCACAAGCATATCTGAATTTATTTGGAAGCAATATTGTTTCTGAAATACCTATAAAAGCCAATCGTTTCTTGTAATTATACACATTAATTCAACATCATTCTTTCTTTCTTTATTTGGTTAAAAGACTAGCCATAAACATGCATAAAATCAATTAAAAACCATAACAAATACAGTAAATAACATAACCCACCAATAAATTGGTTATCTTAAATTAGCAAAAAAAATCATAAAAACATAATAACAAAAGACCAAAAGCAGCTTCAATGAGCAGAACATGTGAATCACAACCTGCTTTTGAGCCTATACAACAAATGTTGCAGTACAATTTGACATAAAATAGATCCTCAAATATTCCAGGCAGTGCAAAAACCTCAACTAGGTCCGCTATGCTCTGTCCATGGAGCAAGTAAATTACATCTACTTGAAGACCACAGCTCAAAGATCTGAAGGCCCTTAACAGAATTAAATCCAGGCCTCCCGAAGCTTACCTGCGCTATTTAGAAAATTGCCTACACACATGCAAGTATAAACATCCTTAGTCATCAGGAAGTGTAGCAATGCAGGACTCACTTGTTTAAATTTTAAAACTTTTAAAAGAGGTATTAAAAATATTTTCCTTGGCCATGTAAAATGTGAACAAAATGATGCAAAATGGGCAATGGTCTGGGACGATGTTTTATTGCACTCACGGGGGCCTAGAGAACCATAAACAGACCAGTCCTTGGGAAAGCTGATTAATTGCACAAAGAGATTCAGCCTAAACCTTGTCAATAGCTGGCGATAAGAGTTAGCCACCCATGTCAAATATGTTTCAGTAGTAAGTACAGTTTTTATCACGGAATGGGCATGGATGGCAGAATTCTGTTATTCCTTACCTACCCTAAAGCTGAAATTATTTTTAACCCACTCATAATCTGCTTTACTTAACCTTTTAGTGTATGAATATAAATCCGGATGGCCCAATGTAGTAAGCTCGGATTTTATATATCTGAGCCATGAAATCGTTCCAATGTTGCCCAGGGTAAGACAATCCCTAATAATCACTCTTTTCAAGATCAGCTCATTCTTGTACCATACAGATATCCACCATATCCACCATTAGTGTGGCATTATCCAAAATATATTTACAACCCAATTCCTTTTGGGCAGCAAAGTACTTTGTGGAACAGCAAGTAAGCGTCTGGCAAACCTGTTCTCAATCTGGATAACACCACAATCCTAAAACCCCCATATGGCACTACTATAACAAGTGGCAGACATGCATTTGTCGTTAAAGACTTGGACAAGGGCCTTAATTGGTTTCCTACCCAACCTTATCCCAAAATCCATGACAGCCCCCCAAGAACTAGTGAGCATTAGTCTTTTTGTAGTGAACAGAGGACCCCATGTGCTCCTGTCCAACAAAAGACCCAGGTAGTTAAAAGTATGAACTTGTTTAATGTTGATTATATTACAAAAAAAGCTTTATGTTTAGTGAGCTTAGCTTCAATGACTATTACATTTGATTTTGTGTAGTTTATGGAGAGATCTAAATGATCCATAAAATCTGCAAAGGTGTCAAGTAACAGTTGCATCCTGATGTCTGTCCTCGACATTTGAATGGCGTTGTCTGTATAAAGCAGACCCGGTAACAATCGGGAGACCACAAGCGGGAACATCACACTACCACTAAGCGGTTAATATAAATGGTGAACATGAATGGGGCCAGGATACACCCCTGCCTAACACCTCGGCATATGAAAACAGATCTTGTACAACAACCATCCCGCCCGAATTTTACAGATGCAGATATGTCCCTATTAATGTCCCCAGGAAGGAAACCAATGCTGGATCTACCACCTTTGACAACATTGACCAAAGCTTTGTACCGTTCACCCAATCAAATGCTGAGGTAAGGTCCATAAAACCCAGGAATTCGGTGCCTTTTTTGTAGCCACAGTGTACTTTTTTTTCTAATAACATTATTTAGCATTTTGGTTTAATGAAACATGACACACATAGCAGAGTCATAATATATATAATTGAAAACAAATATTGGGAGGAAATTGGTACCAGTCCATACCCCTGAATTGCGCATTGTTCCTCAATTCATGACATTTGATAAAATTCCCCCCAGCCAGATTTAGACATTGCGTTTCATGCTAAATGTATAGCGATGGAAAACACCAGCGGAGCAAGTATGTGTCTTATTGAAGATAGGCTTGGCGATCGTGAGAGTCAGGTCGGGTTACCCTCTGTGTCGGAGGGGGACATCACCCATAGCTCTGAGGCACTTAGTGTTTTGGACACTGCTGGATGTAGGCCTCCTGTTCTATGTTGTCATTTTATGTAAGAGGTGAATGGATACCACGTTGAGTCCAATTTGGCCACCCTGTCCCTCACGATGGCTGTGAGCTGCTC
This sequence comes from Calotriton arnoldi, assembly GCA_963921515.1. NCBI lineage: Eukaryota > Metazoa > Chordata > Amphibia > Caudata > Salamandridae > Calotriton > Calotriton arnoldi. The sequence continues at coordinate 245,416 of CAWUFW010011757.1, forward strand.
CATGGCATAGAGGTTCCATAGCTTCTCCCACCACGTTTAGTGAGGGTGCCTGAGGTTGCTTCCACATTTGCACTTTGCACAGTTATGCTGCTAGCAGTAAGTGAGAAAGAAGCCGTCCTGTCGGAGTTGATGTAGGGAAGAGTCTATCTGCTCCTAGATGCCCCAGGAAAACCAATAGTGGATCTCGGGGCAGTGAAATACTAGTGAAGGAGTGTATCATAAGTAGGACCTAATCCTAAAATGTTTGCACACTCGGGCATGTCCACCATGTTTGTATGACGGTGGCTCTCTCCCCGCATCCCTTCCAACATAGCTCCTAGCTCCCAAACATTTTATGAAGAAACACTGGTGTCAAATACCAACGTGTGAGGGTTTTCTAAGAGTTATTTTTGTAGCGGAGGCAAATGGAAGACTTGGAAGCTCTCTGGCATATCCCCCCCAGCTTTCATCTGTAATGTCTGTGACTAAGTCTCTTTCCCAATGTTTTCAATAGGTGGACTTTTTTGGTGGATTGAGGTTAAGTATGTAGCGATATAGCCACAATATGCCTTTACTCTTGACATTGGTGAGTTTAAGGATTCAATGGGTAGGAGGTCATCCAGCCCAATGTAGTGCTTGCCCAATCCTATAAGCGTTCTGCCTAGGCAAGGTGAATTTTGTGATTAGACCCTCATTGGTTTGCAAATACCCTTCTTTGTAGACATCCCTCAGCCATGGAGATCACCCGTGTTCCCAACAAAAAGAGTCAGGATGGACTGTGCCTGGGAGAAAATCTGAGTTATAAGCCAAGGGGGTAAGAGGGAAGGGGTAAGCTGGAAACATACACCTCCCATGGAATTCGCACCAGTAAGTCAGTAGAGTGGAGGTCAATGAGAGAAATGGGGGGTTGTGAGCACAGGCTGACATATGGAGCCACAAAAGACCATCCAGAGGGGGCAGGGAGAAGGTCTATTTATCCTGCACCCAGGGTTTACCATCCAGATCCTGTTTTCAGTCTGGGGAGGGATGAAGCCGGGCTGCCAGGATGTAAGTAACAACATCCGAGAAACCTAACCTACCTTCTGCTGTGGGACAGAAAAGAGTTGCCTGGGCAAACTATGGCGATTTGCCTCCCCAGAAAGAGCTTAGCATTTTGTTGCATATCTTTGTTTGCGTCAGTTTAGGAATTGTAGGGGGAACGGTCTGGAGAACATAGAGCAGTCAGGGGATAAAATTCCTTTTGAAGCAATTGAACTGGCCTAGCCAGGAGATTTCCAGCTTGCCCCACCTGTATGTGTCCTTGAAGCGAACAGTGAGCAAAGGAGGAATATTGCTGTTATACAAGGTTTCATGTGTGGCGGGAGCTGGACCCCAAGATACGTGATCGCAGATGTTGGCGATTGAAAACCATCCCTCTGGATGGGTTCCCGGAGGCTGTCCTGTGGATCCACAACCACCATACCCCAAGACCTGGAAAAATTGATCTTGAATCCAGATGCCTGTGCGAACAGGTCGAGTTACCTCATCGGTGCAGGAATGGATGAGTCGGAGTCAGAGATGAATCACCTTCACGTGGGTGGTGATGACCCCAAGCATCAACAAGGATAGGTCAAGCAGACCTTGGGACACAGCTGGGGGATCCAGGGGTCATCCTGTCGGGGTTGGAGTGGCCACACTTTAGAAAAATAGAGGTGTTGAGATCCCCACCTAGGAGTATATTTCTCCCTGCAAAAAAGGAAATCCTTGGACAGAGGTCGGAATAAAAATCCTCCTTTTTGCTATTGGGATCATAGATAAAAAAAATGGTTATGGGAGTGTGCCCTAGCATGCCCCTTATGCCTATCTGGTGACCCTCCTTGTCCTATATGTGCTGTCCAATTTTGAGGCGAGGTGACGAAGTGAAATTGTGCTGGATACCAATGAAAGTGTAGGCGCTAAGTGTCGGCATGAAGCAGGTGTGTCTCTAGTAGTACGGCAACATGCACTTCATTCCGACGAAGCCAGATGGTGAGCGCCCTGCAGTTTAGAGGAGTATTGAGGCCCTGGACATTGAGGGTAATAATGTGTAAGGTCGTCATCAGTAGGTATGGGAATGGTCCCTATCCTTTTACATGACTAAGGGGATGGTATGCGTCTCCCTCCCGTCATTCCCAGGTGTACCATACAAGTGTGTTGGTGAATAAGGAAAAAACAAATGTAAACAACTGCAGAAAACCAGACATGAATGCATGTAGAACAATCTGGATACCCCGTCAGGCCCCAGCATATTGCTAGTCCCTGCAGGCAATCCCCAACAAAAGAACAGTGGAAAAGACATGAAAATACACACCAGTAGTCCAAGAGGAAGACGGGCAGGCTTCTAAAGAACCATGAGCCCCCCTCATGTATTCATAGTCAGAGTCTAAGTAAGTAAATCTGAGTTTGATGGAAAACAAACAACAGTGCACTTGATACTTGTGTGCGACTGCATGGCCATGATCTCGGAGCCACAGGAAACCCTCAAGCTGGAGTGTCATCGTCTGAAAAAAACAGTATATATTCTTTTTCGGCCTGGTCTCATCCTTAGCCACACCCCTCCACGGTGTACTTCTGTGTTATCAGGTACATGTACTCGTCAATTGTACTTAAGCCAGGACTGAACCCATACTGTAGGTTGGAAATTATGTTGTTCCCAGGGGGATAGCCGTTCCAAGATTTCCTAACCCGAGACCCTGACAGTTGTATCAATCAAGGAGATGGGCCTATAACATGTTGGATCAGTTCGGTCTCCCTTTTTAAAAATGGGCACAATGATGTCTTGAGCCCATGAACTAGGAGGACCTGGTAACACAGCAGCATTTAGTACCTTGGATAACGCTGGGGGGCATGAGCAGATGAGAGGACTACTCCTAAATAGATTCCCCAGAACTCTGTCAGTGCCCAGGGCCTTATTTCCAGCTAATCTCAAAATAGCGCCTGTATCTTCTTCAGTAGAAAAAGAGAGTTTGGAGTTTCCAGACTGTTCCACCATGGTGGGTTAGATTAAGGGATCTATCCCTACCTGAAGTGAGTAAATATGTGAAAAATGATCAAGTCATTTATCCTCATCTATCACTGAGGTCAAAATTGGATTGTTAAGAACCCCCAAAAGGTGGCACAAATGTGAAGGAAACTGGCGCTCAAAAACTGGTCCCAAGTATCGTCCTTAAAAGGCTCTTTTCTTTTCTTGAAAGACTTTTTTATAAAGACCATTAATAAGTTTCACCTCCCTTTTATACCTGCGGAGAAAGTTTGGGGGCCTTCATTAGATTGCGAACGTCCTTGGAACATGCCTGATCATACCAATGTTCCACCCTGGTAACAGTATGGCCTCTACTAGTAACAGTGAGGGCATTCCTCACACTGTCACACAAAAACACAAAAAGCATTTAAGACATCTTTAGGCTCAAAGTCGGGGTTTAGGCAGCATTCAAGCTCGCGACTCCTCTGACAAAATAGATTTCCTCAAAACTCCTCTGGATCACTTTTGTCCATTTCAGGTGCCTGCCCTGATTCCATTATTACCAGTGGAATGCGCTCACTCCATCCAGACCATAGAACCCTGTAGTCTGTTAGAAATAGGATAGAGATGACGAAATTAATATGCAATCACGGCCCCTACCAACATATGTAGGAGCCCCCGGAGAGCTTTGTATAACCAGATTCAAATACTGAACTAAAAACTTTGCCTGTTCTCCTTGGGCAGTGTGCTCAAAATTGAGCAGTCATTCCCCAAGGGGAAATCCTGGAAGATCTGACAAACTTTTTGACCAGGATTGATATTAAACTCACCCATAACCACCATTGGGATGAAAGAAGTGGAGATTGAACCGTAAGCTAAAGAAAATGGATTATATTTCTCTATGACCGTACCCACTGAGGCAATAACATCAGAGTGGGAGGAGTGGCCACTAGAATTATAGATGTTTAAAAACAGGAGATTTGTTTTATTAGGGAAAGTGAGGAAAACCGCCCTAAATTTGAAGAGTTTGTCTCTAACTCTTCAATCAGACAGTTCACGGTCAATGATATTAGAATACACAGCCCCCCCCCCCCCTTGCCTTGACAGAAGAGGATGGAATAGCTGTGGAAAAAAAAGCAAAACCATCTAAGAAGGGTGTATTTCTAACTGACCAGGTTTCTTTAAGGACCGGTATTTTATAAGGCCTTATGAAATATAACCAATTCAGATCATTGGCCTTCTCCCCAAGTCATGCTATGTTCCATGAAAAACAATGAGCTGATCAGCGACATCAGTCCCTATAGAGGGTGGATCAGCCCCCCTCTTTCAGATCCATAACTACATTGCCATCAGTAGGACTTAGTCAATTTACTGCCACAGGTGTATTAAGAGCATTGAATCTATTCGAGAGGAGGAGGGAGGTAGCAGGTTCTATAATAGGTCTAAGAAGCACGTCACAATGACCTTGGTTTGACGGGGATGTGGTAAGCCTAGGAGTTCTCAGACTGAAAACAGTGCCCGGCCTATAGAAGAACCCCAATGGCCATAGCGCACTACTCATATTTGGATCTTCCTTGCCCTTTAAAGAGGCAAGGATTCTGCCTGCAGCCCAACTATTACTAAAATTAACCACTATGCAATTGCCATAAAAAGGTTTTGTGTTGGGCCCCACCCTAAGTACCACGTTAATTTAAGTGTGAATGCTTACTTGAGACCCCGCATTTGTAATTAGCCAATGGGTCACTTTATTTTTTAACTGTGAATAATTTTCACTGACATTTGAATTACGCGGGACACATTTACAGAAATAGCCACAAAAGGCATACATTCGGGTGGAAGATCCAACTGATCGGTGTTGGGTATGTGTGCACGAGTGTCCCCACTGGAAGAAAAGAATTCGCTTTTTGAACCTCACTTAGAGTATTTGGGGCTGGTATATGCCCCAGCAAGGCTGGATCAGAGGCACGAGTGGAGAATGATGTAACCTTGCTTACTACATGTAAATTAACAGGAGGAGTATTCTTTACTATACAAATACCACCATGTCCTGAGTAATTATGATCAGTAATATCTCTAGAAAAGGGAAAGGCAGACTATTGCCTGTGGCACAATTACCCTGGGATGTTTCACCAGTTACCTGAACTGGGAGGGCGTTGGGCTGTACTGTTTGACAAACCGGATAATTAAAAGTCTGGCATGTCAAAAAGTTCTCAATTAGGCTATTATTAGTTTCTAAGAAGTCCATTAGCCTCATATTTAAAGAAAAAACAGCATCTCTTACAATATTAAGTTCATTCCTCAAACTACCAACAATGGCTTTAATATCATCCAGGCATAAAGCATGAGGTACCAGGTCAGAAGTAAGTGGCCATTCCCTTTTTCGTCTATGATAGTTAGAGGAATATGATGATTAATAGACATTAAGGGAGTCACACTGTTGGGTTGATCAGCTGTTAGAGTTTCTATTGTAACTGGCCATTTGTAGAGGCTATCCGTGTGACAACCGAGGTAACAGAATTCAAGGCCCCTGCCGCCTATACTTTTTGTAAGTTGGCGGGGGTGGGGGAAGTTGTAGCACTCGAAAGCCTTCACCACAGGTGGCTTTCTCCCTTTATTGAGGATATCCTTTACCACCACTATTGTCAATGTACTGTTGAGTGCAGTTTTCAGCTGCATGTCTCTGAGCGTTCTTAGGATCTTTCCCAGCACCCAGAGGATGGTCAGCTGCCTTTCTTTTGCCCTTAATAAGATTCCAACACAGATCACTATATAGTGGAATCTGACAAACCATGTTCTAATTTGGAACTAGGGGATTTTTTTCTTTTTTTAAAGAAAGAAAACTGAGGAGCACTCTATAAATTCAGCAGTAAGGCTGAGGTATTAGGCTTACCAGCAATGTACAGGCACTATATGGACACACAACCAAGGAGGGTGGCCCTGCCTGTTCAGCGTGGACAGCCCTACAGTAGTCCTGGTCTCTGCCCAGGGGCATCCCGCACAGCACGGATCGAAGTAGCACTATATGCACGGAGGGGGTGTGGCTCCTCACCCCCCACCATCAGCTGGTGGTGCACCGGGGGCTTGCAGTTCCCCTCCAAGGCAGGAGCACATCTTGCTCAGTGGGGATCTAAATAAGGCTATATTCGCAAAGGGGGGTGTGGCTTCTCCTCCCCTCCTTTCAGCTGGTGGTGCACCATGGGGCTTGCAGTTCCCTACAAGACATCAGTGCGCACACATTACTTGTTTATTTCCAATTATAAAGTTGCATTTTTGGAGATGGGCATGTTAACTAATTCCTTATTTACACAGGTTGAAAAATGGTTGGAACTGACCCATCAGGCTAAGGATGGTATGCCATTTGCCATTAAAACCGTTATAGAAAAGGCAGGAAACAAGATTTGATTAAACTTCTGTAGAAGAAAATGGAGTTATCTTTTGATAATACAAACCCCCAGAATATGAGGTCTGTGTAAACCTTTCAGCTGCACCACAATCAAGGTAATTGAGAGCAAGTTATCATAACGCTAAATATTGTTGTTCTATATACACACAGACACCCAATACGGTTTGCGAGAATTTTATTGTTGGTTGGTAAATATTAATGATAGGGTACACCTCTACATTGATTGAATACCATGGTTTTCATTCCATATCCAAATGCACATAATTATCAACAAACTATTGTCAATGTAAGTGTCACAGTTATATTTAAATAGATTTGATGCATATTAATTGATGATTTCCTCTTTTTTTCTAGTGGTTTTACCTATATTTTACAATGATACATCCAAGGATTGTGAAGAACAGTAAGGCACTGATGGAGAGCAGCTCAGGAAAAGATTACTTTTTGTTTCCTCTGAAGGAGAGGAAGTTTACAATGCAACAACAAATGTCACTAGGTTAATTGAAAGGTAAATGTATGCTAGAATGACAATATTTATAATAAAATATTACATTATTCAATTATAACGTGACTTGTGTTTATGGAATAGGTACTCTGTAGTCAGATTCAGGGTAATATATATCTTTTGCTAACCACTTAATATTGAAGATTGTTTGCGGAATTTATTTATCAATTGTGTGCAACACTTTAACTTGCTATTCTTAAACTAAGTGCTTCTACCCATATTTGTAACGTTTTAGACTAAATATTAAATGAAGAAGTTAAGCATATGTGTCATAAAAAAATAGGGTTGCATTAAGGCATAAGTATTTAAATAACTGAGTCTATTTGAAATTTCCATTTTTCTTATAGGTACAGATTACTGAATTTGGAGAGAAAGGAGGTTGTGAGAAACTTCAAGGACGTTGCTGTAGTAAATTTATGTGACAAATAGAAAAGCATTGTCTTGGAATATATATAAAACAATCTAATGGCAATAAGAACAAACCATGTGAAATGCTAAATGCCTGCTTAGCATCCATTTTCCGGAAGAAACTGGCCCATTACATTTTTGAGTAAGCATATAGCATTTATTTAAATATGCTGTTTAAATTGGACAAGATAATTAATAGACCAATCTAACACATCTCCTTGTATTTTATTTCAGTTCCAGTGAAAACAGTGTTGCCAGCATCTCCCAGGCCCAAGTTATGGAAATACAGCAGGAGTAGGTTTAGATATATAGGGCCATATGTAGGTAGCTAAATACCGGTCGGTAACGGCCGAAATTCGATAAATCTCCCGTTACCGACCGGTATTTAAGCAATCGAGATGTAGGAGGCCGGATTTAAGGAATCGGTAATTTACCGATTAGTTATTTTAAGGAATCAGTAAATTACCGATTCGTTATTTTAAGGAATCGGTAAATTACCGATTCGTTATTTTAAGGAATCGGTAAATTACCGATTCCTTAAATCCTATGTAGGGAGCACTCAAGTGAGTGCATTTTTGGTTTCAGGATTCGTTATTTACCACCAACTACAAGTTGGTGGTAAATACTGAATACCTTTTAAAAAGCAATTTTGTGCTTTTTAAAAGTGCCATGTGGCAGACAAACATGCCCTTAGGGCATGTATGTGCGCCACATGTGCACACATGCACGATTCAGGGTGCAACAGGGTGTCAATTTGACACCCTGCCACCCTTGAATATGTTCTCTATTACCGATTCGGTATTTACCGAATCGGTAATAGTGATGGCTTCCCATTCATTCCTATGGGCCTCCAGGCCCATAGGAATGAATGGGAAGGTATTCCTTATTACCGATTCGGTAAATACCGAATCGGTAATACTGAATATTACCGAATCGGTAAAATTTACCGAATTTTTACCTACATTCTATTTACCGATTCTTAAATACCGAATCGGTAAAATTCGGTATTTAGAATCGGTAAATAAAAATTACCTACATATGGCCCATAGTCCTAAATAATACGTAATTGGTGCTAGTAGTTTAACCAAAATATGAATTTGTTCCTTAAGTGTATTTAAAATTTATATTAGTAATATAAAGGAAAACTTGTGAGAAGAAATGAAAATCAATAATTGCTGCAGCAGCTTATGGTAACCATAAACTGGATGATGCATCAGCTCTCCAAAACACATTGGAAGACCTCCCTGTGACACTCATTGGGGAACCACCAAAAAACAAAGGTCCGTGTTGTACTGGTCGGGGAGCATGCATGGTATTGTAATCGTAATTGGAGATCCATAAACAAAATGATGAGAAAAGAAAAAGTGCAGGGTGAGTGTCTGTCTTTTTTAATGAAAATGTATAAACAGGGTTTTGCCATGGTGCACGATTATATAATTTGATATAAAACTCAAGTGCTGCATAGCACTTTACGAGATGACAACCAAAGGAACACAAAATATGCAATTTTTTCAAGAAAATGTAATGGAGCATGAACCTTCCAGAAGTACAGGATATTATTAAGGGCTGGATTCCTACATCAACCACAAAATGGGACATAAGTGAGCAAAAGATGGCATTTAGGGTTTCAAGAAAATCATTTAGGGGAGAGGGAGCAGATCTATTGTGGTTAGATATGTAAGGAAGAAAATGTGATTGTTTGAGAAACTTAAAGATTTGCCACAAAACTACTTTCATGTCAATTCAAGGTAATAAAATTAAATCACAACACACCAGACCAAATATAGTTTTAAAATGAAACAATTAAAGCCCTACACAACATCCATAAGAAATTAGGGGTAGGTGACAAATTCCATTCCACTGGCGTAGTTCACTGAGGTTTGCCCACTCCGCGTTTCACTTGTGATATTAAGTTGGTGACTGCGATCAAGAATGGGTGTTCACTAGCAGGATTTTTGGAGAATAGAACAACACCAGGTCTCTACAAGGACAGGCGCAACGTTTGCAGTGAGAAAATCTATTCGAGTGGCAGCAAAGATGCAGTGCCCTCTGTCATGCCATGTGGAGCCGTTCGCACTGATTTTGCAGCACCGACCAAGCTCCCAGCGCTAAAAATCAGAGCAATAAGCGTGACATACGGATTTCTGCCCGCTCGCGGAACTCCACAGAATCTAACAGAGTTTTTATGTAGCTCCACAAGTTCCGCCCACACCTATAAAAAAGCAAACAGTTACCAAAGACTCAAACAGATGTAGATGAGCCCTTCTTGCACCACATGGAACATGGACTGTTTATAGCATCTACGGAGTATGGTCTCTCATAACAACCTGTAAAGAATAAAAGGTGTTCAACTCTTTCCTCTCACAGTTCCTTTAGCTTCTTTGTTTCTTCCTCAGAAAATTTCTTTCCATGAAAATTGCACACCTCCTTTCTGCAGTAGCGGTCTGTGGTAGGAGTGCCGGCCGGGCGGTGACGTGGGGCGGGGGAGGGGCAGGGTGGGGTGTAGTAAAGCATGGATTACGGCCAAATACAGGTAAGTAAACATTTAAATAAATAAAACTAATTTCGTTTTGAGCGCGGCATCGCATTTGGCGATGCAGCGCTCGCAACGAAATTCGTTTTATTTATTTAAATGTTTACTTACCTGTATTCGGCCGTAATCCGTGGTTTACTACCCCCACCCTGCCCTCCCCCGCCCCACGTCACCGCCCGGCCGGCACTCCTACCACGGACTGCTACTGCCTTTCTGAGACAGACAATTTGAAATATCATTCCTCTTTTCCTCTTCATTGGCAGCAGAGGCCACTTTACTGTTGGTGACATACACATGATTTAACTTGTCTGTCATCTGTTGCTGATATTATTTGTACCATGGGCATCCGACTCTGAATCATATATTCAAATGTGAGGACATTTTCATCCATTTAATTTAAATGAAAAACTTTGGTGCTGTCATGGAAAATGTTATAAATTGCCTGTGATTTAAAGGAAAAAAAAAAACTTAGATATTGCCTTGTAAAATGTATAATTATCAATAAGACATTTCAGCTAAAAAACATTCACTTATTCATTGTGTTTTTCTTTCGAGTGGCTATCTGATTTGTCATACATTTGGCCCTTGTGAAAATCAACTAGTACACTGTTCTTTTTGTTTAGTAGTTTTGCTGAAGATGCAACTAAAACCCTCATGGCAACCATGGGTGCATGTGGATATACAAACCCCATATTATACCTCCGATGACCTAGCAGTAACATCTAGGAGGCACGATTTTTAGTATTAATTATGACATTTTTAGTATCAAACCTTATGACAGTTTGTGGGTTTCTGAGGATATCTTGACACCAAATTATACTTCAGATGGCATAGCTTCAGAGTCTAGGACCCATTTCTAGCTCTATGCACCTATTTTAGTAATATATGTGACATTTTGAGGTGTTCATGTTTAAGGGGACAAAGTCGCTTTCTACCCAAGCCCATGGAGCTCTAAAACGGGTAAGATTTCAGGTTTTTCCCCCTGGCTGGAGGTGGGAAAAAACTCAACAAGATCCAAAAGGTACCTAAACATCTCCAATGCATCAGATCTAAGCTTTCTAGAAAGTGTATTTAGATCCTGTGTGCTAGACCTGGCATCCTTTGTGTGGTTTCCCCTGCTGTTTTGCCTGCGGACCACCTGTTTTTGCTGATATTGTTTTGTCTGGCTTTACAAATCTGGGCACTTTACCACTGCTAATCAGTGCTAAAGTGCATGTGCTCTATACTTAAAACACTGTAACATTGCTTTATCCACAATTGCCATATTTAATTTCACTTCTAAGTCCCTAGTAAAGTGCACAACATGTCCCAGGGCCTATAAATGAAATGCTACTAGTGGGCCTGCATTACACAACAGGGCAACCCAATCTTCCCCAGGGAACTGGGTACTGTAATCTATTCACAAAAATGTTCCCAGAGGAATGGAGCTGTACCCGAGAAGTTGTTGGGATGCTGTGAGAAGGAGTACAAATGAAATGACCCATGTTGAAGTTGTGTATGGTGTAACTCTTGTGCTAGATTGGGCATCTTTTGGGGAGCAGTTATTGTGGAAGCAAGTACTTACAGGTTTGATTTCTTCTCAATGCTGGGTCCTGAGAATGATCTCGCTGACCTATTTGGCAACTTGAGACCGAAACATTGACAGTCTATCCTTCTTAACATTATATGTTACAGCTTACGTTATGTTAAAGTTCCATTTGATTATTTGAATGTTAATGATTTACTCGATAGGACCCTGGTTTTATGAACTTACTCTTTTAAGACGATTGACTCACTTCTCCATATCCCTGTAATGAGTTGATACTAGTAAAATTGAGGGATCTTGTGGCCGCCCCATTGTGAATATACAAACATATGTATGTACTGCTTTGTATTTTGATGCATATAATGTGGTTTGTACCAAATGTATGTACAATATATATGATTACATTTTTACTGAGTTAAAGCATAATATACTATTTTCTACATCTATATGCCAGTGTTTGATTTCTAAGTTATCAAATGGTATATAATAGGATCACTGTGTGACTATTAGATTGGTAAATATTGTGGAAACAATTCCTTTGGAAATATTTTTGTGAATAGACTAGTGGGCCTGCAGCACTGAGTGTGTCATCCACTCAAGAAACCCTGTAAGTCTGTCCCAGGCCTGCCACTGCAGAGCCTGTGTGTGCAGTTTTAAACTGCCATATCGACCTGGCATGTTATCCCATTTTCCAGGCCCAACCCTTCATTTTTATCACATCTAAGTAATCCCTAAGGTAGACCCTGGATGCCCAAGGGTAGGGTACAGTGCATTTAAAAAGCAGGACATGGACCTTTTAAGTTTTACATGTCCTGGTAGTGAAATACTCTTAAACTCACTTTTCACTACTGCAAGGCCTATCTCTCTCATACAATAACATTGGGATTGCCATATCTCATTTTATAAATATAATTTCCAATTGGGAAGAGAAGGAACCCCCACATTGGGTGTCCCTGGAACCACAATTCAAAAACACAACTTATGGTGAAGTTAGATTTTAAATCACCATTCTGAAAATGTCACTTTTAGAAAGTTGCAAAAAGAACAAGTGATGGACAGAATGCTGAACAATGTCAAAAACACCCTAGTACAGATATCTGTGCCTAAATCCATCGTTTTTTTTGCTCACCAAGCCATTCCAGTTTTAGAAAGTTGGCGTTTTCTTACTGTAACCATTTGGGTGCCTTCTGCTGGTCTCTGAATACACGTCTGTGGTGGGTAACAGCTGGCTTTGTGCAGTCCCTATAGACAGACATACACAAAGGGGAGCGTTGTTGTGACTAATGGGCTATCCACATCCTGATGGGCAATCGTGAGCAAGACAGAAGGGAGGAGCTGACATTTACATCTGAAAGGGCTGTTTCCTGTCCCCACACAAAGGGGTGCATACCCCCCTGCAGTGAGTCTGAAGCAAGAGCAGGAAAGGCAGGTACATGTGCACTTGAAAGGCATCTCTTTGAAGTCACCTCCACTTCAAAGGCTCACCTGGGTATAGGTACGGGCCCTCTGACACCACGAACTTGGAGGACATTCTTCCAGGAAGAAGGACTGCTGCGCTGTTGGAGGGACTGCCACTTTGCTGGACTATTTTGTTGTGCTGGTCTGCTGCCCGCTTGCCAGGGAGAGAGAAGGACTGGATCAGCATCTCTACATCTTAGAACCTAAGTATCTCCAATGGATTGTTTAGGTTGCCTCCTGTTCTGAAGTCTCATGGATATCAAAGACTTCTTTTCAACTTACAATTAGCACCTGGACTTTGCTTGCTTGAAGTCTTGCTCTGCCAAGTAGTGCCAACACAGTCCTGGGCCTTTGGCAGTGGGTATAAAGTGCTGCATCTGCCAGAACCCGTTCATTGATACCGTTGGGCCAAATAAGAAACAACACATCACCTCCGTTGTGGGAACTAGATCGACGCATCACACTTGGAACCACTGCATCATACTTGGAACCACTGCATCGCCTCTGGAACCACCGCTTCAGAACTGATGCATCGCCGTACTGCGTGGCGATCGATGCATCGAGAAATCCAGCATACCACATTCAAAACCATTGCACCCAGGCACAACACTCACGGAACCAACACATCACCGCCATTGCGTGGAGAAATCGGCACATCACCCTAACTGCGTGGGGATCCCAGACCCATCGCTCGGTTGCACCCCAAACCTCATTGTTGGTGACCAGAATCAAGGTACTTATGCTCAGCAGGCTCTGCGTGGGTCCTGTATCCAGCTCGCACTCTATCGTGGTTGGTCTGTACTCTTGACTTTGTCCCGGTCCAGTGCTACTAATTAACTCTTTACGTGCTTACTGCTTCTAAGTGCTATTTTTGCATTTAATCTTTAAACATTCATATCTCGATTTCTACTGATTTGATTTTTGTTGTTTTGATCTTGTTTTATTTATAAAATTATTCTCTATTTTCCTAAACTGGTGTGGAGTCTTTCTGTGGTGTTTTTACTGTGTTACAGTTTGATATGTTGTATAAATACTTTACACATTGCTTCATGAGTTAAGCCTGACTTCTCTGTGCCAGGCTACCAGAGGGTGAGCACAGGTTAATTTATAGTATGATTGTGATCTACCCTGGCTAGGGCTGTGGTTCCTGCTTGGACAGGATGCATACCACTGCCAGCCAGAAACTCAATTTCTAACACTGTGTAATCAAAAAGTGAGTCTGACATCCAGTCTGAGCTATTCAGAAAATTAGCAAAACCAGTCAGAAATTTTTCTGACTGGTTTTGCTAATTTTAGGTATCAACCATCATGACAGTTTGTGGATCCCTGTGGTCATCAGGGCTCCATAGTATACCTCAGGTGGCATAGCTGTAGTATCTAGGACCCGTTTCTAATATTTAGGCACCTGTTTTAGTAATATTTGTGAATTTTGAGGTGTTCAGGTTCAAGGGGACAGAGTCACTTTTTCGATCCAAGGTCATTAGAATCTAAGTCAGGTAAAATTTCTGCCTGTCCCCACACCTCCCCCCCTCCAAAGAAGTCAAATATTTTATAAATGTTTGGGCATTTAGAAACTATATAGTTGCAATTGCAGTGTCCAGATTTCCTCCAAAATGAATTTTTAATTTTTTTTAGGTATCCCAGAATCCAAAAAATCATCTAAGTTCTAAAGCATAACAAGTGTTTCAAAGTGTTCATAAACTAAAACAAATCCCACAAATGGACTAAAATTAAAAGAAAACCATATCACAGAGGCCAAATAACATGCTAAAAACAATAAGTCATATTTCTTTACCAATAAAGTAAAAAATTGTAATTTTCAAGTTCAGGGAGACAAAGTCAGTTTTTGTGTCCGAGGTCATGCAACTCCGAGTTGTGTTAAAATTCAGCCTGACTACCCACTATGGGAGTCAAACATGTTATAAACATTTATTCATTTAAAAACTATATACATGGAATTGCAGTACCTCTAAAATGAAAAATCAACAAAGTCCCAATGCAACGTCAGTGCATCAAAGTGTCAAAACACTCAAACATGGACTAAAATTTAAAAAACGGTGTTACAGTGGCCTAATAACATGCTAAGCACATCATGAATGAAGCAAAATGAATAGCTTTACAGATAAAGTTGAAAATGTTCAGTTTCAAGTTCAGGGGACAAAGCCACTTTAGTATCCGAGGTCATGGAACTCGGAGTTCCATAATATTTCATCACCTTTGAAACATACTTCAGCACAATCGTTAATTTCCCAATGCATCACCAGTGCTTCAAAGTGCCCTACAATGCACAAAAATTGAGAAAAAGCATGTGGCTACGCTAAACAAAATGTATATCTCCAAATATTTTTAAATAATATTTTTAAAAAAAGGTTTTAATGGGAAAAAAGCCTGCTATTTATACAGACAATCAGGGGGGTGGAACATTACCTGCAAAGATTTCATTGGCTAATCACCACTGCTGTTCCAGAGCAGGGTTACATTTCCCCAGTGTCAACTCCTCCAACCAGCTACCATCTCACATATTTTTGAAAGCTCACAGGGAAAAGTGAAGACTACCATTGATTAAATCCAAGTTGTAAGGCTGTTTTCTATGAACCACAAGGATGTAAATTGGCACAATAGGGCAGATGTATCTCTCCTACATTCTGCAGTTTAAATTAGGTTACTATTATTTGAGGTTCTTGAAATACAAGCAAATTGTATGGTGTACTTTGCAGACTTTGCCACCAAAACCCCCCAAAAAATGTTTAAAGCGTGAATTCTTATATGGGGTCAGGTATCTATTTCAAAGATTTTCACCAGTAGTTTCAAAGCAATGTTTTATGTAGGATCTATTCCCTTTTTGTAATTATTATAACATTTTCTTCTTACTGAACAGCTTTAATATAGTATTTTCTATTCTAAAAACTTGCTTAGCTTTCCTTACCATATGAAAGTGGTTTCCTTTTTAGAGGTGGTATCGTGGCAAACATTTAAAAGTTGTCCATTTTTCCTAAATGCCACAGGCATGAAAATTCGAATAATGAAGTAGAACTATCTTTTATGGTTCTTGAAATATAAGGTGATTTGTATGGTGTACTTTGGAGAATTTGATGACAAAAGCTAAAAGATACAAAGGTTTTCACAGAATTGTTCAGCATCCTCTCGATATGCTACAGGCATGAGAATTGGCAAACCCCTACATTCTGCAATTTAAATCATGTTTCTATCATTTGCGGTTCTTGAAATATAAAGTAATTTGTATAGTGTACATTGAAGTCTTTGTTGCTACAAGATACAAAGGTTTCCCAACATTCTTCAGCATTTTCCCTGTATGCTACATGCATGAAAATTGTCACACTGGGGCAGATTGATTTCCCTGCATTCTGCAATTTATATTAGGTTTCTATCATTTATGGTTTTTGAAATATAAAGTGGTTTGTATGGTGTGCTTTGAATACTTTTTAGTGAACAGTGGAAAAAACATTAAAACGTATAACTTTTTAGATTAGTAATTACTAAATGAAGGATTTAGGCATTTGCATCATAATTAGTAGGGGTGCATTGAAGCATAAGTATTTGAATGACTGAGTCAATCTGAAATTTTAATTTTTATTATACATACAGATTACCAGTTTGAAGAGAAAGGAAGTTGTGAGAATCTTCAAGGACACTGCTGTAACAAATGTATGTGACAAAGAAAAGCATTTTCTTAGAATATATAAAACAATCTAAAGGCAATATGAACAAACCATGTGAAATGCTAAATGTCAGTTTAGCATCTAGGTTACTGGAGAAACTGGCCCATTACAACTTTGAGTCAGCTTATAGCATTTTTAAAGATGCAATTCAAATTGGACACAATAATTAACAGACCACTCCAACACATCTCTGTGTATTATATTTCAGTTCCAGAGAAAACATCACTGCCAGCTTCTCCCAAGCCCAAGTTATGGAAATACAGCAAGAGTAGGTTTAGATATATAGTAGTAAATTATAAGTAATTGGTGCTTTAGTGAGGTACATTAGGGCCAAGGCTCAGTCTACATTTTAATTCCACGTGCTAGCTTGACATCTTTTTTGAATGATGACTATTTACATGTTTTACACTTGCATGCAAATGTACTGAGAAACTACTTTACTTGCAGTTCATTTCTTAATAAGTAATATTATCATGCTGTTTGTACACATTATCCAAAGCCAGGCACATAGAACATGATGCCCTTGCATTTGGATGTCTGGTTGGAGACAGCTCTATGGCTCAAGACAAACCATTACATCAGCTCTACACCTTTGACAAAGTGCGATTGAAATGGTGCTCTTATTATACAAACAGCCTCTGTTCTATATTCAGCAGAGGAGCACTTCTGCTGGGATTATCCTGCAATGCGGTGCACTGCAACTTTGGTGCAGTCCTGCTGACTCTAACCTTTTATCCTACAAAGGAAGATCACCTGTTCTACCCAGACCGACTTCCTGGCACATCATTCACAGGTATGGGGGGTTAGGGTATCCTAATGCATCTGGTAGAGGGTACTCCCACTATACTCTCTATAGTATAGGAAGTAATAGATATGAGTATAATCCTATAGTAATGTTATCATGGTTGAATTGTTTATCTTTTTTACAATTCCCATAATGTTGGTTACAATGCTTTGTTTCATTTATAATTAAAGCTTAAAATTGTTTCAATGAATATTTACAATACCAGATTCATATCTTTCTTGTGTTTACCTTGTGCATGCAAAAGTAACAATGAAAGAGTAGGTCTGTTTCCATGATTTCCTTGAGGAATAAGAGTGGTCATGTTCAAGGTTGCTGATACCATCTGCAACCTTGGTAATGTTAGGGGGTCAGATGGTGCACTGTGAGCTAGCTAGGATTTGGGTGAACATTTTCTTATGATATGTAGACTGAGTCCCCATACTTAACTTGTTAATTATAACATGGCATCACCAATGTTCTAGTTCTGGTACTAATTTAATGGGTCTAAGTAGTTCTTGCGTGTTCCCAAGGTCCTCTTTTCACCTCATACAGAGTTGGCTGTGGTGTTAGGGATTAATTCTCCTCAGCTTAATTGGAAACACCTATTTTTGTCTGAAGGTTGTTCAAGCTTGAAGCTTTAAAAGCGTTACCCCACTATAGTATTTTACTTTCTTTGAATTCCATTCATTAAATATTCCATTCAGTAAATATGGCACTAGCAGCTATCATTCCCGTTAATTGTAGACATGCTGTTACAGCACTATTACTGGCACCAGGACTCCCTTTTGGGGGTGGAGAGGTTACCTTCATGGTAGAAGCCCACGAAGCATAAAAATGCACATTATTTTATTCTTGGGGTCACTAGCCTGCAGTTGAATTCTACACAAAGTCCAGCTACAATACCAGGTCAGTATAGAGCTTATGAACATTTAGAAATACCATTAACATATCAGGAACATCATAATTAGTTACAAGGCACCCTCCCATATCCACTAAACGATGTGAGACTGTGTCCCCTCAGCAATGCTGGGGTGACCTGGCCTTCTAGCTGCTATACACCATACCCAAACTCAGCACCATTAAATGTTGCAGACCTCCATGGTATCTACACAGGTCTAGGTAGGATATATCGACATCTAACGCAGTTTGTTATGCACACAATATCAGCTACCCCAGCAAGTGTTGTTCAAGCTGTGCCTGCAATTAGTCTAACAACTATTAATGCAATTATGGGTGAAGTTGCCACCATACGGGAGGAAATTCAGTTTTGGATTGCACAAAAAAACAATCAGCTTGAAGACGTGTTTCTCCATACAGGACCCCAAGACAAACATAGAATTCTCACAATGTGCCTACCACTTGGTATGGTTCCTCCAGTAGAGGATTGTACTACCTGGGGCACAGTTTTTGCTGCCATATATGTCATAATACATGGTATACCATCCATTGCTGTTTTGAATGGATTGGTAAAAGAGATTCAAAATGAATATAGGGCTGCCGTACCCTGGATTTGGGGATGAAATTAATAGGCAACTTTGCCACAATTTCCTCAATTATTTTAAGTAGTATTAAAGGGGAGGTGGCAGCAGCACTGGCATATGCCAATGCCTCACGCAGGTTCCTGTTGTAGACCAGGACCGCCAATTATCAAAAATATTGCTGGAACCTGCACATCTATAGGTTGAGATAATTTGGGAGCCAGACCTAAATAGCCGCAGCTTAAAGGCAATTCTGAAAAAGATAATACCAAGCAGGCACCTAGGTCTTCTAAAAAACGCTGGGACAAACAGAAAAATACAGAAAAACCAGAAACATGGGGCGGATCTCCGCAACTGGAGTCCAAAGAAAAACGCTATAATTTACATAACCATGATATACTCAAAGACCCTAATAGGTATCAGTACCCTGAAACAAGTCCTTCCCATTCAATTCAGGACTAACACATCCTTCCCATTCTATTCAGGACTCACCCGGCAAATGCTCAGAGAGAGGGGGATAACTTGAACGCAGGTATGAAGAGTAAGGACTCACAACACTCATCTGACATCATCATAAAAAAAGGAAGAGAAACTTCCAAAACAAAAACCCCAGTTTAAAAGGAAGAAAGTGGCAGGTATCGCCACTAAATATATGTCACACATATTGAGAACGCTTCTTTAGAACAAGACATGGGCGTTGACACTGCCAGACAGCACAGCAGAGGTCACAATAGTTCACCGGAATCTTCAAGAGTTTCTGGTTTAGAGAGCAACTAATGAATTTATCCATGGTAAAACACCAGATCAGTGGGTTAGCCCTCCCGACAGACTTTATGATTTGGACATCCAAATTGAGGATGACAAACTGTGTACAAATAAAGTAATATTCTAGGAAAATGTAACAAACACTTATGATATTCTCTTTGCTGAAATAGATTGGCTGCCTGAGATCGTTAGCTAAGTCCCAGAAAGAGAAGATGTAATCATGCCTTCCCTTCTCTGTCTTTGTCTCTGAAGTTATCAAACAAGCGTATGCTGCAGCATGGGCTCCCGCAAAAGCCCCGGCATTATATTGCAATCATGTAGTCTGGGTAAGGACTCACCTTATCACGCTATACTTATAAGGTCCAGCTCACAAGTGCAACCACAATATCCAATGAAGCTAAATGCTCAGTTAGGGAAATCCTCTCACAATTAGAGTAACAAAGCATAAGAGCGCCTTGTATTTCAGCAATGAAGAATCCATTTTTTCCGAAAGCTAAACCACATCATTCCTATCGCTTAGTCTTAGACTACAGACATTTAAACAGCCATACTCACACCTTTGCAATTCAAAATTCACATAGCACAGCTCTGATGAACAACATATTTTGCAAAAAATATAAAACCACATTGGACATTTCCAATGGCTTTTTTGCCCAAATTATAGCACTTGAACGCATAGACTTAACTTTGTTTAGCACATTGGGGTCCAGAGAAAATGTTGCAGACTTCCTCAGGGGTATAGAACAGTCCTGGTCTGTTTGCTGCCCGAGTGATGTCAACTCTTGTTACACACAAGCTCAGGTGTAGGAATGTAAACGCTGTCAGGATCAAAAGAATAATGTCCCTTTCCAACAACCCTACGTTTTCCTCAGGAATAAACAGGTTGGTGAATCTATTTTTTCCACTCTCAAGGTGGTGGTGATGGAAACGTTTTACAAATTCTGAAAAGCAGGTATCACTTATGTGTCTAAGCAGGGATAACACTTCAATTCCCATGAGCCTTTGTTGGTACTCGGTAAAAACCAGAGAGTTGATTGGTCGCATGTGGGTTGAACCGGAGAAGTATAAAGAGTGCTTCCAGATGACTGAAAGTGCAGATTATTCACATCTGTAAACCTGTCTGGTATGCTGAGGGAGGCGGTTTCACTGTTCGGGGTGGTAAAGGTGCACTGCACCAACTATTCATTTTTCCTCTTTCATTTCCGTCCTTTCAGTTCACTCCTAATGAGCTAAATACTCAGCTGCACATTTCCTTACTGGGAAAACTTTCAATTAGATTTATGGTGTCTGTGCTGTTCTGTGACATTTGTGAGAGCTTAAGGTGGCATGGATTGTTAACCTCCTGGAATTTCTCTGCGCTCTTTATAATTTATTGGATTCAAGGATATTTGCTTTACGAACATGACCGATTTGTTAATACATTTAATTACGTTTTGTTGAAGAATCTTCCAGACTTTGCTGATAATTTAGTCAGCCTTCACATTCTAATGATTGTTGGAAATCAAAATACACAAGATTTTGTGTGTGATTCAAAAGGCATATGTGTTGGGAAAGTACACTGCTACATGTATATAAAACAAAGGATATTGAAGAAAGCTCCAGTTCATTTTCATATATATATATATATATATATATATATATATATATATATATATATATATATATATATATATATATATATATATATATATATATATATTTGTCTGCAGCCTCCCTCTTGATTGGCACCGACTAGAGAGTTCTGTATCTATATGGATGCGCTTTACACAGAACCTCTCTTTCCCATATTTGGTATGTTCTGATCTTCTCTCTGGGTAACTCACAAGAACAACCAGAGGGGTAAAGCATCACAATGTAGAGGCATAATCATTGGACTATATTCATACCGCTGTCAAGGGTATTTTGCCAGGCTACACATGGTAACCAAAAATCCTTTTTCTTACTCCTCTTATTTTGCGAGACCCTATCCAGCTTCATCGTATATTTAATAGAATTAGCCCAATCATGAAGCGTCGGAGATATATTTTTGATCCAATATTTACACATTTGTCTCTGTGCAAGTAATACTAGATAAAACATTAAGTTATTCTCCTCTGGAGACAGAGTCTCATAGTTTGGTAAGACCCCAAAAAATATCAGCCTTATGCTCACCTGTTTATCCGTCCCAAACATGACTTTAATAGCTCTACTTACACTGACCTAAAAATGATGTAACATTGGGCAGTTTAAAAACATGTTTATTATGTAATTTTATTGCCATTTTAATAGGGGTTCAGTTGAGTCCTAGGAAGTGGTTCTTCCCCCTGTGAGGCAATGCATCTTATATATTTTTGGTAGGTAATAAATCCTTAAATTAAGGGGTATCTTTTTATGCAGGAGAAACTGTATATCTTTAGAGGAATATTCTCTTCCTGCTACAGATTTATTGAAGAGGAGAGGCACATGAGAGAAACGTGTATCTTTACTTCTTCTTTGGAAAAACCCAAAAGAGACAGCTAAAGTTTATTTTGTTTTGTTACAGATAAAAAAAAACTAAACTAGGGTTTTAAATACTACATACATAGGTATTGTGTGTCAGTGTGATTGCATCTCTTTATTGTTGTCCTCTACAGGTCTCCTTCCCAGCTGTTGCCTTCCTTTCATTCCCTCACTTGATCACCTTAAACTTCTGTGCTGTGATAGCTATTCAGAATTAAGGCTATCAAGAAGTAGACTTATTGAGCATCGAATCGACCCTGGGGAATTTGATTACGACAGTGTTACAACTCTACAAGAAATTGACTCAGAAGCATTGTCCTACATTGATGACATACCTCAAAGATGACTTTAACGCACTTAGCCAGAGTAGATCGCATAGCTTTGGGATTTGCTGAATATGGCTAACAATACAATTTTCCAAAAAACAAAGATTTCTTTTCTCAGTGTCCTATTCTTTAAATACGAGTTATCAAATATAGGTAAATAATTTTGCACCACATTTCTCGGCGAAATGTGCTCTCTTGAAACCACTAAACACAATAGAAAAGCTACAATCATTTTTGGGATTTCTCAATTTTGGTAGAACATACCTACTTGACTATGAACAATGGGTTAAACCGTTGTACAATTTAATTCAGCCTGACCTTTCCAGTGCACATAATTGTGTGCTCCACTGGTTATACATATGTCCGCTTTAAAAAAGGTGATACTGCATATAAATCACATTTATACTCCAATGCTTAAATGTTTTATGCATCCACAGGAAACGTATTGACTGCAGTTCAGACAGTTGTTATAAAGAAAACACCAATGGCTCTGGGTAAATGCATAATTGTGGTAACTCCAATTCCAGCCTTAGAGGCAGTCACCAAGGCAAGCGTTCCTAATACAAAAGCCTTTCATCCAAGATGGATATAATGAGCCACATCCTTAACAGCTACTGATGTTCAATATGTCTTTGACCTCACCTTGTAAATACAAAATAGATTCCAGTATGAATAAGAATACCCTGTGCCCAGTGGCATTTTGCCTCTTGATCAGTATGATTATATTATACAGATGGTTCAGTTCAGTCTGCAGTTGGCACTAAACAACGATACTCCACCACATATGCAGCAGTATGTGGTGTCATGAAGGATGGAGAGTTCCAACCACAGAAAAGCAGTTACACAATCCTTAGGGGAATGTACCACTCAACTGGCTGAATTGAAATCCTTAATTCTGGTACTAGAGAATACTGATCCTGAATTCCCCACACTCAGTGTGTGATTCGTATTATTGTGTCCAGTCTTTGAATGAAAACTTACATTATTGGCACTTGAATGGAATCAGGGATTCTAAAGGAAACACTATCAAGCATAAATTGCTTTGGGGAAAAGTTGCGCATCTTAAAGATTGCTTCTCAGGGACATATGTAATTCATATATTGAGTCATCAGTGTGTTAGGATACACGTTGCAGGGAATTCACTGGCTGATGAAGCTGCCAAAGCACCAGTTCAGACTGCTGTTGTAGCTTCAATTACTTATTCGCATATGAGAGTAGATGATAACATCATGGTTGGTGTCATTCCTTCAAGCAGTGGCACTCCATGATCTAAAAAATAGAGAAAACTACTCCTATCTATTGGCTGCTCAAAACATACCTTTTGCTCGCATCCCAAGGGTGGGTGATTGAGTGATACCCAACCAAGGCTGCAGGGTAGAATTAATCATTGCTCCTCATGAAGGATCAGCATCTGCCCATGCAGGTGTGGTGGCTACAGTTTCCTTACTACAGAAACGCTATTGGAGGCATGGTCTGAACAAGCAGACTAAATAATATATATGTCCTCAGATGTGACATTTGTCATTAAATTAAAAGGCTCACTGCAGACACCTCTCTTATTTTTAAACAAGCCTCTACAATGCATCTATTTGGATCATTACGGACCTCTGCACTAGGATGGTGCATTTAAATGTATTCTATTGTCAGTAGATTCATTTTCTAGATTTTTATGGGTGTGGCCACAGCGATCGGCTGATGCTGGAAATGGTATTAAAGGTCTTTATTGGGACATATGCAGTAGCAGCATTCCACTCAGACCTGTGGCCAGCGTTTGCCTCTTAGGCTTACCCTGGGTGTTACTGTGCATTATTTCTCCTCCTATCATCCTGAGGGAAATTTGATAGTGGAAAGGAAAAACTGTGATTTAAAACAGTGCTTAACAGCTAGAGTATTATGTTCAGATCATAGTTGGATCCATCACATGTATGGAGTTCAGAGAGTTTTAAATAATCAGCCTATATGATACTTGGGTGGCCGGACCCCCGAAGAGTTCCTTTTTGACATCCATATGTACGTTCCAGGTCTTGATAATCCTGGCACAGTTGCAGCAGATACGCCTTTTGACATCAATGAACATTTCGCTGTATTACAGGAACTCCAAGACTTCCAGGATGAGGGTTCAAATGAAATTTCCAAACGTTCTGCCACTGATGAAGTAAAGGAGAAACCACCAATATCTGGCTGTAATTCTAAGGTTGGGGGATCTAGTTTGGGGGAAGATTATGGATAAGAAAGAATTTGGCCCATCATACCAAGCACTGATGCCAGTCCTTGGCATTCAATGTACCAAAACTGTGATTATGCCTATCGCTTGCTGGGTGTAAAAACAAATGTTTTTTTCAAAAGATTTGATCAAGCTACACCATGTGGCCAGTCCTACACAGTAGGTCACGCGGGCTGCCTCCTCTCACTACCTTACAGGAAAACCCTCTACAGGCATTAAATAATACAAATATTGCACTACCCAGCTGGGAACTTCAGAATCTGAACTTTTACTACTTCATGTTTCGACTGCTGACACAGGATGGACATCAGATGTAATTCTACAGTCTTCTACTAATACTCCTAACGACAAAGTTGTTTATTACCAACCACCTTCAGAGGTGTCTACCAGTTGTCTTGTACCACCTGTTTTTCCACAGACTACCTCTGGTTACATTGCTGATATTGATGATTTTTCATTCAGATTCGTCGCATTATTCTCTGCATGGTGTACGTGCATTTTATTCTTAGGCAGAAACAGACCTATCTGGTTCCTATACAGTCCTATATTTGGATTTCCATTTCACTGCTTTTCCTATGCATTTGGATTGGACTTGTTACAGTTTTCTTTTTGCTTCTGAATGGACATTACCTTCGAGAAGGCGCTGCTGTAAAACTTGTAGCTGAGGTACTGAAGCATCATTCGTCTTCACATACGAGACCGGTCTATTACGAACATTTCTGCATTTCCGGTCTCTGATGCGAATGTTTGGGATAGGATCCCATTTGAGATTTTTGGCCTTACAGAAACTTTATAGATTCCTTACATATTTAGAGTCGCTATGGATAAAATAATTACTTCTGGTTCTATGCCTGATGAATGGGACATAGAAACTGTCAAGAGCATGCTTTCTGAACTAGAATCCTATACAGTATTTTGAAACTGAAGATTTATATTTAAATTCTTCTAATTATGGTAAAATGGTTGGTTGTCATCAGTATGTTCACCACACTTTTCATAGAGCTGGTACTCTATGTACAGTTTTCAATTACACACACAATGGGAAGATTGCCCGACACCACCTGTGGGTAGTTCATAAGCATTTTTAAAAGTTTGCATATCTTTCTTGTATCAACCCTGCAGACCAAGTTTCTTATTATTATAAGCTTACTCCTTCCCCAGCGAAGCAAGATATGATGACCCAAACTAAATTAATTTATTCAGATTCATTTATTTCCCAGTTTGCCATACAAGGCTATGAATATTGGAAGGAAAACATTTTGATTTGAAATCAATTTATGGAGCCCGACACCGGTAGGTACAGGGTATTGATGCTTTAGAGCTTGTCTGATTCCTAGACAAATGAGCTTCCTGAACAAAACAGTGCAGCAAACTACCTGCCTAAGTTTGGCAAAAATTAAAGATGTGAACACGCCAAGCATTCCCTTTATAGGCACGTTTTCACAATTGGTAAAACTCAGCAATTTTACAAAAGAACAGCTCAACTCTTTAATTTCAGGTTCAGATGGGTGGTTCGTGTGGCCAGTTGACACTAATGGTTGTAATGCATGTTTTTGCAACTCCATAACAGGTTTTTAAGCTAGCTGACTAGACCCCCTGGTACATGCAGTCACAACATTCCGGGGTGGTTACCGCCCATAGTGTATCAAAGTTATGCCAGCAATCGTTGCATCATTCCATTTTATCTGCAGTTAAGGAACATCTATCACTCCTTTCTGATTAAATGGATTTACAAGATTTCTTGTTGGATCCTAGGTCACCATGCTCTAAACATTTCATATATGCCACTTAAAAAAAGTTTGGAAAGTTTCTCAGCAAGAATCAGTTGAAAGCTCAAGAAAAATAGACGGGGTAATTTGGAAAAAGCATTGGCTTTTGTAGACTGGCTCTTCAACTGTGGTTACAGTACCAGCTGCCACACCATCAGCTGATTGGGCTAGGTATGACCATGTTTGTACCTTGGAATTTGCTTTACAGGCCACTGTGGATATATCATCTGCAGATTCCTTTCTAGACCCCACTGACTCTCTAAACATGGGAAACATATAGGGAGACTCCTAGATTCTTAATTTGGCTCCTTGTTTTCAAAATAAATTGATTTTTATTAATTTTTATGAGTTGTGTGCTTTTAGTTGGCATTTTTGTGGCTTTCATCTGCTTTTGTTATTAAAGTATATTTCAGAATTATTAAATTAACATGTTTAGGCTGACTTTTAGGCTATTCATTTTGAGCTGAGTCTCTCTCTGGTCAAGGAGCAGGTATAGGAAGGTACATTAGGGCTCAGGCTAAGTTGACATTTTAGTTACACATTTTAGCTTATTATATTTTTCTAATGGTGACTTCTTACATGTTTAAAACTTACACGATAATGTAGTAAGAATCTATCCTACATGCAGTTAATTTCTTAGTAAGTATTATTATCATATTGTTCATACACTCTGTCCAAGGCTAGGCACATAGGACATGATGTCCTTGCCGGATGTCCAGTTGGAGACAGCTCTAAGGCTCCAGACAAACCATTGCATCAGCTCTGCACCTCTGACAGTGCGATTGGAACAGTGCTCCTACTGTATAAACAGCCTCTGTGCTTTATTCAGCAGAGGAGCACTGCTGGGATTATCCTGGAACACGGTGCACTGTGACTGAGATGCAGCCCTGTTGACTCTAACCTTTATCCTGCAAAAGGACGATAGCTTGTTCTACACAGACCTGCTTCCTGGCATATCATATTCAGGTATAGGCGGTTAAGTTATCCTAATGGATCTCGCAGAGCATACTCCCACTATGCTCTCGATAGTATTGGTAGTAATAGATAGGAGTATAATCACATAGTAATGTTAGCATGGTTGAATTGTTTATCTTTTTTTACGATTCTAGTAATGCTGGTTACACCACTTTATTTCAGCTGCCTAATAATTGCTGCTCAAGCTTTCTATACAAGAATAAGATTGTTTCAAAAATGCTTGAAAAGCCAGATTTGTATCTTTCTTGTGTTTACCTTGGGCATGCAAATGTAATAATGAAAGGGTAGATCTGTTTTCACAGAGAATAAGAGCGATTATGTACGCGGTTGCGGATATCACCTGGTACCCTAGTACGGCTAAGGGTTCTGACAGGTCACTGTGAGCTAGCTAAGAATTGGACCAACATTTTCTGATTATAGGTATGAACTAAATCCCCATATTCTGAGTTCATGCTGTCCAGATATGCAGTCCTACTCATTTTGTAGGAACCGTACAACATTGCTAGTAGTTTCATCTAAATATGAATTTGCTCCTTAAGTGTATTTAAAATTGATATTTGTATTTTAAAGGATAACTTGTGAGAAGAAACGAAAATCAACCATCGCTGCAGCAGCTCACCATAACCATAAAATGGATGATGCATCAGCTCTTAAAAGAATACTGGAGGAGTTTCCTTGACTCTCAATAGGCTACCACAAAAAAGAAGGTCCATTTTGCACTGGTGAGGGAGCATTCATGGTATTGCTATTGCAATTGGAGATCCATAGAGAAAACGTTGATAAAGGAAGAACTGCAAAGTGAGTATCTTTCACTTTTAATGACATTTTATAAAGAGGGTGTATACTTGGTGTACAATTATAAAATTTGATATAACACTTAAGTGCTACCTTTTTTTTTTATCTGCAGAGCACCTTATGAGATGAAAACAGACAGAATACCAAATTTGCCATTTAAAAAAAAAAAGCCAATAGAGCATGAACCTTCCAGAATTTCAATATATTATTGAGGGCTGCATTCCTATAGCAACCACAAAATGGGACATAACTGGTCAATAGATAGCATCTTTGGTGCAATGTCAGTCATGCCGAGAATTTCATGTCACAAGTCACAAATGATGCCATAAAGGGAAATAAGGTCATCATGACACTAATCTTGAAAAAGGGAGAGATTATTTGTGATTACCATGGAATGGTATTAACTGCGGAGGAAGGAAAATGAATGATGCAAGAAACACGGGAAGAGATGGGATACTTATGTATTATTTATTTGAAAAGTTTTATAAAGCGCGAACAAGACCCAAACGGGTATCAGAGCGCTGTACAAAGTAACGAATGTTGGCATGAGGAAACAGCATGAGTACAATATAGTAAGGAGACGTAAGAAGTACCTGAAACATAAGAAGTACATGTGGGTGCAAGGGGAAGACGAAGTAGCAAGTGATTAACAAGTAACAACCCTACTAGTAGGCGCAGTGAGGTTTACACAGATCACTATGTCAAAAGGACAACAAAAACCATTTTGAAACACAATGTAAAACGATTGTCAAGCAAGAGAAGGAAGTGACTTGCAAATGTCATCGAGGCTATTGCTGATGAAGTTCATTCAAGAGTAGCAATTTGACATGTTTTTTAAATGAAGCAGTCGAGGGGTTAGATCTGATCTCCGGTGGAAGGGCATTCCAAATTATTGGAGCAAGCCCTGAGAAGGCACGGTTGTAAGTTCTTTTTTTGTTGAATTTAGGAGGTTTCAGTAGTAGAGTATTAGAGCTTCTTAAATTCCGACTAGAGCCTGAGAGCACTAGTTTTTTTGCCAGGTAAACGGGGGTGCTGTAGTGAATAGCTTATGCGTCAGACAGGCTATGCTTGTTCTTTATTCATAATCCCTCAGGGAAGAAATGGTGTGCAGACGCAAAAACACAGCCCTTTGTGGGTCACCCAAGAATAGAAACAATTAGACACTTAATAAGCCATTCAAAGAAGAGGTGCAACATTAAGCCTAATCAGGTATCATACTAGCATTTGACAGTGCTCAAAATGTAATCGTTTTCACTGCACTGAGAGACATTAATGTTGAAGAAGAGCTGTTATTTGATTATGGGGTTTCAAGAAAATCATTTAGGGTAGTGGGAGCAGACCTACTGTGGTAAGATACATAAGGAAGAATATGTGATTGTTTGAGACACTTAAGAAGCAGCAGTGAAATAAAAAGATATGTCACAAAACTACTTTCATGTCAATTGATGATAATAAAATTCAATCACAGCACACCAGACCCAATACAGTTCTCACAAGATAAAATTAAAAACCCTACACAACAACCATTCTAGATCTAGATGAGTTCGCCTTGCACCAAAGGGGCACCACATGG
The DNA here is from genome assembly GCA_963921515.1 of Calotriton arnoldi. Classification (NCBI taxonomy): domain Eukaryota; kingdom Metazoa; phylum Chordata; class Amphibia; order Caudata; family Salamandridae; genus Calotriton; species Calotriton arnoldi. The sequence goes on from CAWUFW010011757.1 coordinate 275,054, forward strand.
AACATAGACTGTTTGTGGCATCCACACATTATGGTATTTTATATTCACTTGTAAAGAATAATAAGGTGTTTAACCTTTTCCTCTCACAGTTCATTTAGCATCTTTGTTTCTTCTTCAGATGATATTATCTTTCCATGAAAATCGCACACTTCCTTTCAGAGACAGACAATTTGGAATGCCATTCCTCCTTTCTTCTTCATTACTAGAAGAGTCCACTTTACTGTTGATGACATACACATCATTTACCTTGTCTATCATTTGTTGCTGATATTATTCTATCACCGGTATCAAACTCTGAATCATTTATTCAAATGTGGGCACATTCTTCATCCATTCAATTTAAATGAAAAACATGTATGCCTTCATGGGACATGTTATACATTGCCTGTGATTTAAAGAGAAAATCTAAATCAGATATGGCCTTGTAAAATCTTTACTTATCAATAAGATGCTTCAGCTGAAAAACATTCACTTATTCATTGTGTCTTTCTTTCGAGTTGCTATCTGATTTGTCATACATTTTGTCCTCATAAAAAAACAACCAGTGCACTTTGTTAATTTTTGTTTGGTAGATTTCCTGTAGATGTCACTAAAACTCTCATGGAACCTATGGGTATATGTGGACATAAAAAATCACATACCTCCAATGACCTAGCAGTAGCACCTAGGAGGCACCTATTTTAGTAATAATCATGACTTTCGCAGTATCAAACCTCATGACTGTGTGTGGGTTCCTGAGGACATTAGGGTCCCATATTATACCTCAGTTGGCATAGCTGCAGTGTCTAGGACCCATTTCTAGACTATAAGCACCTGTTTTAATATATTTGACATTTTGAGGTGTTCAGGTTCAAGGGGACAAAGACGCTTTTTCTATCTAAGGCCATGGAGTTCCGAGTCAAGTAAGATTTCAGGTTTTTCCCTGGCTGAGGGTGGAAAAAACCTCAACATGATCCAAAAAGGTACCTAAACCCTTCAAAGCATCAGATCTAAGCTTTCTTACAAGTGTATTTAGATCTTGTATACTCAAAAATTGAGTTTGATAGCCAGTCTGAGCTATTTGAAAAAATGAGCAAAACCAGACAGAAAATATTTTCTGACTGGTTTTACTAATTTTTGTATCAATACTCATGACACCTTTTGGGTCCCTGTGGTCATCAGGGCCCTCTATAATACCTCAGATGGCATAGCTATAGTGTCTAGGACCCATTATTAACCTCCTGTTTTAGTAATATTTGTGACATTTTGAGGTGTTCAGGTTCAAAGGGACAAAGTCACTTTTTCTACTCGAGGTCATGGATTCAAAGTTGGATAAAATTTCAGCCTGCATCCCCAACCACACATGGAAGTAAAAAATTTGATAGATGTGTATCCATTTAAAAACAATGTTGTGTGTCTTTTGTTTCCATGCAAATGAAGTGCTTGGATTACTATATAGGTGCAATTGCAGTGTCCTGAGTACCTCCAAAACAAATTTCATTACAAGACCAGAGACTACCATTATGCTTTTTTCCTTTAATGCCACTCCAAACAGCACTTGAAAGTATTATACATCACAAAGAAAAACATTCCAGTATAGAATAATCAGCCCACCTAAGAAGTCCACGCAGTGAGTATTTTGCCTTTTTTAAATGCTGCTCCCCACAGATAACCTCCATTTGTTATTATTAAGGTTTACTGTTTTTTCTAAAATGTGTTTTTTGTTTAGAGCATGAGTAAATAGGCAAGCTCTGTTTATTTTTAGAAGCGTTGCTTGCCCTTTTTAAATAGTTTTGTCCTCACTGTTTTCCAATTTATGGAAACACCCCCCTTTTATTTATTTTGTTGTCTGTTTTCAATGAGAGCAATAAGGCAAGTGCACTTCATCATCTGAAGGTAGCGTACCTGTTCTCACTGCTGTGTGGCGCTCGCTATTTTCTGGCAGGAAACACGACCCGCACTGTCTGGCTGCCGCGTTCCCACTTCAGTGAATAAACCTACGGGCCGCAGGAACATGGACTAACTACCATGATCCCAGCGGCATCCGACTTGCTTGCCTGAGGCTTTCAGAGGAGGTAGAAATTCACATGGCAATGGTCCTAACATGTTGCGTGGCACCATTTTGCTTTGGGCCTCAAGCAGTACACTCGCAAGGCTCTTAGGTTGCCGGTAGGGCACACTGTAACACGTCATGTTGACAGTTACAGTGTCCCCTCTGTAGTGAGCAGCTGTCATTTGATCTGTGTGCTGTATTAAGATTTATTGTAGAAGTTTGGGATATCAAGAACACTTATTTTACTTCCTTTGCTACACTGGCAATTTAAGTTCTATCACTCGACCAAATATATAACTATTTATTATATGTCTGTTAAAATTGCACAGACTGCGTCCTGAAAGCTCTTATTTGGCTAATTTAGGTTATTTCTATATTTATACAGATCCCATCATGTCTGTTGAGGGAGAGACCCTTGAGACCCAGCAGGGGAATATTAATGAAGACATGATTAAAAGGGTCATTCAGAATGCAATGTGCTCTTGTTTGAGAAAGACCCTTGATCAGGTCATGGCATTAAGAGGTACTCAGAGTGATGAGGAAAGATAGTAATTTTTAGGTGAACACTTGCCTCAGGTTGGCAAAGGAGGAAAAAGTAAAAGAAACAGTAAGCATATCCAAAATGGGAGGTCTAAGCACCTCACAGTGATCAGGAAGTTTAAGCACCTCACAGAGTGTCGGTGTTTTACACTACACAAAAATGAAGGGTGCCCAATGCGGCACAGTGGATTCAGATGCCCCAAGCGGCATTCAGATTTCTGAGGTTAAGGTTGAAGAGCCCCTTAACGAGAGCCCCACTGATGAGTATGTTCTGGATCTAGCTCAAGGGGACCTTGATGAGGATGACCTCTTTATGGAGTCGGATTCCCCCTCTACCTCCAAGGCTACCATTAAAGACCTATTAGTAGTTGAACTGTGCTTCCCAGATATCAAGCACCTGCGTAGTGCTGATTGGTGGCCGCAAGACCACATAGATAAATTTAAAAAACGTTAAATACCCAATCCACTTGAGAAGGGGGCACTTGTGCTTGGTCATGTCCTTGGAGGATTCGGGTTTCATTGTCAACAGGGAAAAATATGAACTCCCTAGAGTTCCTGGGCTTCACTTTAGATACTGTGAAAGTAATGCTGCTTTTACCTATAAAGAAGATATCCAAAATCCAAAAAGAGATAAGGTTTGTCCTCAATCGGGAGTATTTAACATTGCGGGAATTGGCCAGATTATTAGGTCTTCTTTCATCATCTATCCAGCCGATTTTCCTGGGCCCGTGGCATTATCGGGCCTTGCTGATGGTAAAAGCCAAGGCCTTTTGGAAGGGCTTATGGTATGGAGACAAGATGTGCCTGGACGAGAAAGCCCGATCAGAGTTGGATTGGTGGTTGGAGACTCTGGATGCCTGAAATGGCAGGGCGATATTTGGATGCTCCCCAGACTTTATCCTCAAGTCAGATGACAGCTTGACAGGCTGGGGTGCACGTTTGGGCATTCAGGATACTGGTGGCCAGTGGCGGCTGGCATAGGGCGTGCTGCGGGGTGGTGGGGCGGGGAGGGGCAGGGTAGGGGGGGTAGTAAACTCAGACATACGACGGAACGGAGGAACTTAATAATTACCTTCCTCCGTTCTGTCGTATGTCCGAGTTTACAACCCCCCACCCTGCCCCTCCCCCGCCCGCCCCGCCCCACCACCCCGCAGAACGCCCTATGTGAGCCGCCACTGCTGGTGGCTTGTGGTCACATGTGAAGAGAGTGCATCATATAAATTATCTACAGTTCACATAAGGTCTTTATGAGATTCAGGCATTGTTTGCAAGGCAGAGCAGTTTTGTTGAAGATGAGCAGCGTATATAAATCAATTGGGCAGTATGAGCTCTTCAGACCAGTCAGAATTAGCAAAGAAGCTTAGTTTTTTTAGCTTGGAACACAAGATCAACCTCAAAGCAGAAACTGTACCTGGAAATATGAGTGTTTCTGAAGACTGGAATCCAAGATTTTTACCAGATTTCAGTGACTGGAGATGAACAGTTATTGTTTCAGGAGCCTAACTCAGTTTTGGGGCCCACTAGAGATCGATCTTTTTGTGAGCCAACTGACGTTTCAACCAGAAACTTATTACAGCTGGATGCCAGATCCCAGTGCTCTAGCGGTGAACGTTTTCCTTCCAACCTGGAAGGGAAAAAATGCATATGCATTCCCTTCCTTTGCAATGATTCAGAAAGTTCTTCAGAAAGTAAGGCAGGAGAGGTGTTTAATTGCCCTGATAACTCCGTTTTGGGTCTCACAAGCATGGTTTCCAAAGATCTTAGAAATTGCTTGCAACGTTCCCTTTTTCCTTCCGGCTGTACCAGGTCTTCTGCAAAATGCAAACGGGTACAAACTTTCTCTGGTGTTGATGGGAACTTTGAACCTTTTTGCCTGGAGAGTATCAGGAGATCTAGAGAAATGTCAGGCCTTTTGGAAAGAGCTGATGAGCTCTTGCAGGAGTCCTGGGCTCCAGATACCCACAGTAGATACAGAGGAATTTGGAAGTAGTGGGTTCGTTGGTGCTTAGAAAGGGACTTTGATCCAGTGCAGGTTCCTATAGTACAGGTGGTTAATGTACTTGTGGAACAGTTTGAGAGAGGGCTTAGCTATAGAACAATAAACTGCTATAGGTCAGCAATCTCTGCAGGGCATTAGTTGGTTAATGGCAGGACTGTAGGAAAGAACGTTTTGATCTATTGGGTGCTTAAAAGCATCAGATTGAGGAGACCTACCAAAGCTAGGTGTGATACTCTTTGGGATGTTAATTTAGTCCTCTCATTGTTTTTAGGTTGAGCCTATAGCGGCAGCACGCATGCGCAGCTCGCTTTGCGAGGCATGCAGTAATGGAGTATGGAGTGGAAGCTCCGTGGAAGCTCCGCCCCATCTCCGCCCATGGTTTTATTTGGCTTGTGTCATTGTATTTCGTAAATGCTGCCGTCTGATTGATTATGAGGGTTGTTAGTCCCTCCTTATTATGGCCATGTTGTCATTTGTACCCTCCCATGGCTACTGGCCCCTTTACTTCGAGTGTTACACAGTACGGTCGGTACGTGTTATTTAGACTGTGAGCACTACTTTGTCCGTGCCTTCTCGCCCCCTTCTCCCCCCTCCCCGCCTGCACTCCCGTTGTCCGTGCTTTCCCCCCCATTGTCCGTGATGCAATGCAATAGGTCTCGAATAAATGCGAGTCCTATTGCATTGCTTTGTTTTTTATGGCTGCAGTCTATCAGCCCTTCTCATGGAAATGTCTCAGCACAAAAAGCCCTGCTTTGCATTCATATCCCAAGTCGAACAACAGAGCTAGCAACGTGCCCTAGTCTGCGCACAAACAAAGTGAGAAGGACACAAGCACATATCCAGTGACGTATCGCAAAATGAGCTGGTTAACTCTTTGTGCAGACCCTACTTGCACATTCACCCGCCCGACGCCGATAAAATGAGTAACTTTAAATTATGTTATAATAATAATAATAAAGATTGGCTGGTTTGCTTAGAGTGCCACGCTGAATCCTGGATTAATACCCCCGAACAGTGCTTAATTTGTGATTGAATGAGTGCCGGTGCCCACATTTCTGCTCAGAAGGAAGGGAAACTTAGAAATACTGCTGCATCTCGTATGTTGGTGCCTACGTGCCTTTCGATGCTCCCCCAACCCACACAAACTGATGCTATGGAAGGCATGGAGAGGCACAGAAATGCTGTTCCATGCAATATGGTTTACTGTGTAAGCTCTTCCGTTTCCCAGAATCAATTTTGTGATATTTGCGTTTTGTGCATAAAAATATTTCGGTAAGCTATGTATTAAATGCCATTGGGCACACTTAAAGCACACCAGACATAAATGTAAGTGCATCTTTTCATCGTTGAAATGTGACATTGGTAGCAGTGAAAGAAAAAGGGTGTTCTGAAGAACCTTGGGGTTAAATTACTGTTTAAACTGGTGTACAGGAAGCTTTGTGCTTTTCTGTGCATAATAACAAGTAAGGCAAATCTGGCAGGATAGCTGTACACTTGCCAATGAAATAAGCCACAATCTGCTGACACATTCGAATCCAGCAGGGCACAACCAGCCTATCATCCCACCAAGCTCGCTAAATTGAGTACCAATAAATTAGGTAGCTTAGAAACTGCATAAGTGAATTTTGAAATGCTATATTATGATCAGAGGACATGTGGCCTAATGGCTAGCGTTGCTGACTTTGGACCACTTCCCCAACCCTAGCAGAATTCACCTGTCTATGCGATAGCCATAGAGAGAAACCACTTCCTTTCTGTTAATGCCCAGTGCTGCCATTTTAACTAAATGTAACACTTTGTAAACTCCTAATAAATGGAATGATGTCAGAAATAGCCGTATTCACCCCTGTACAGGCGCCTTCTGCTATATTACCCAGTGCTTGCATTAGGGCCCGTGGCTCCCTTGCTACGTCACAGTGTGTGTGCACGCTAAATGTCACAGTATTATGGCTGCTGTAAATGGAGCTGCAGAATTCCGCTAGTGTGCTGCTGATTGTCACTGTAATATAAAGCAGGTCAGCGCTGATCTCAAGCACAATGGGCACTGCACTTATACCACGCTCAAGAAATGCAAATGAGTCACTGCACTTACCATCCTTGTGGCACTTAGCTTTCAGCTGCTCGGAAATACAACATGTCCTCCGATGTGAAGCTCTTCCCAGCAAATGCTCTCAGCGCTCTAATGGGCACTTCCCTTTTTAGGTCGAGCATTCGAGACCTCTTGTATATACTTTAGTATATACTTATATGTGTATGTACTTTGTGGGCTCTCGAGATCAGCCCTAGGATTTGTATGCTTCCGCTTACAGACTTTTTTTTTCTGTTCAACTGCCTCTATTTAACTGTCTTGATAGAAAACGACCAGCAGAGGTCAGTAAAATAACAGAATCTCTTTAGCATTCTCTAGATTCCAGTCCATAGAAATTGTCTTCCACGAGCACCCGTAGACAATAATATTTTTTTCAAATCTTGTATTTTCAGTGATATGGCCACCGAAGGCCCTGATTTTATATTAAAAACAGAGCTTTGGACTATGCCATTTCCCACTGAAAGGCAATATTTCTCTCCATGTGTTCCCATACCTGGCGTGTCACGCAGTTTGGAGCTTACGTTCCCTCCATGTTAAAGAACAGTAGATGTTTCAGCACCCAGGCTAATGTGCTGCATAGCTAAATTGATATAAGGTCCCAAAGGCGAGATAGATTGCATTGCAAATGCTTGTTATCATGGCCTTGGAATAGATATTTAGATTTGAATAGGCTTTCTATGAAGTTAGCCGTTTTACTTTGCCTAATATCTTGTCGAAGAGTCTCAGATGTAAAGGCTTTGGAGGTAAGTAGCAGGGTTTATGACGCCATCAGTGTTACCTTTGAGATAACCAAAGAATGAAGCCTATGTCCGATTCCATATTTTATCCTTCTTTTCATTCTTGCAAAAAGCTCTGAACTGTGAATTGCATGAATCAGTATGACTCCAGAATGAGTGAATTCAGACTGGATGGGTTCTAATCAGCTTTTGCTTTCTTTTGTTAAACCTTTCAAAGCGGTTACAACAGCTATGATTGCTGAGTGGGTAAAATGGGCTATGCAGCAGGCTGGAGTCGATTTACTGAAATTTCGAGTTCATTCTATGAGTTGCTGCAACAGCTAGCCAGTGTTTTTTCAGGGGTGGATGACTGGAGGATATTATGAAGGAGGCTGATTAGTCCAGTTCCTCCACTTTTGCAAGACATTATTGTAAGCCAATTTAACACGTCTGAGGTAATGTTCAGAGCTACCAACATGCACAATGGTAGCCTCCGGTCTTGAAATGGAATAGCGATTCTTCAAATTTAATGACAAGAGAATCTGAATTTCATTAAAGACACGGAGGCTAACATTATCCCACACTCTCTGCCCTGTTAGCAGGATTTATAAAACAAAGTAAATAACCAAAAATAAATAATAATAAATAATTAAGAAATATTTAGAAAAATTGTAGCAAAGAAATTTGTAGTAATTGAAAATGTTAATGCAATATTTGATGGAGATCATAATTCTCTGTATCTTGATTACATTGTAATGTGTTTTGTCAGCTTGTGAAATTCCCATGAACCTTGTTTATTTCTGATTAATAATACTTTTTTTCTGGAATTCTAATGTTTGCCTTTTTATTTTAGAAAACACTAAGTAATTCGGTATTTTTATGGCGAGATATTTATCAATTGTTTTAGTTTTCTTCATTCAAGGGCATTCGTTTCCTCATTCAGTTTTGATGGAAGTTCCATTTGGCATTTAAAAGAGGCAGAATACTCACTGCATGGACTTCTTATGTGTGCTGACTATTCTATTCTGGAAAGCTTTTCTTTGTGATGTGTAATACTTTCAAGTGCTGCGTGGAGTAGCATTAAAGTAATTAATGCATAATGTTAGCCTCCCTGTCTTTAATGAAATTAAATTTAAAGAATAGATATTTTCAACACTTTTGACCAATCCCTGAATGCAAAAAATCATCTAGGTCACAAGGCATCACTAGTGCTTCAAAGTGCTCATAAACCAAAATAAACCCTCCCAAATGAAAAAAATTAAACAAAAAGCATGTTACAGTGGCCTAATAGTATGCTAAACCCAATAAATATGTTTTTTTTACCGATAAAGTTTAAAATTTTATTTTTCAAGTTCAGGGGTACAAAGTCACTTTTTGTGTCCGAGGTCATGGATCTCCGAGTCATGTAAAATCTCAGCCTGACTCCCTGCAATGAAAGTAAAAAAATGTACTAATGTTTATTAATTTAAACTATATAGGTGCAACTGGAGTAATCTGATTACTATATAGGTGCAATTGCAGTCTCATAAGTAACCCCAAAATGAATTTTCAACACTTTTGAAGTGTCCCCATACCCAAAAAATCTATACAGTCCCAATGCATCATCAGTGCATTAAAGTGTTCATAAATGCTCAAACATTGACTAACATGAAAAAAGGGTGTCACAGTGGCCTAATAACATGCTAAACACATCAAGAGTTAAACAAAATGAATAGCTTTACAAATAAAGTTGAACATTTTCCTTTTCAAGATCGGGAATGAGGTCACTTTTGTGTCCGAGGTCATGGAACTCTGCCCCCTTATGGAGGTCAAAAATGTTAAAATGACCAATCTATTCAAAAACTATATAGGTGCAAATGCATATTCAGCACTTTTGAAGCATCCCTCAATACAAATCATCAATTTAAAAATCCATCACCAGTGCTTCAAAGTGCTATAAGACCCTCACAAATGGGGAAAAGCAAGTGACAGTAGCCTAATAACATGCTAACAAAATGTATATCTCCAAATACTTTTTAATCCTTTAACATTGTTTTAAAAAGTTACTTTTTTATGCATCACTAGTGAGGCACATCAAGTCTGCGATGCAAATGCATCACTGGTGATGAATGCGAGAAGCTCTGCAGCCTGCTTATAAGCCTTGAGCAGGGTAATGGATGAAAGGCTTTTACTTAAATGGTGAAGAGGATTCTGATTTGGCTCCAGTTCATTTTTTTGAAACCCAGCTTGCAAATGCTAATTTTAGACTCTGTCCGTGCCTCAGCATCTACTTAAAATGTGACTTCCATATCAAGAATGTAGGCACTGCTCCTAATTAAAACGAACATTGCAGAATAAACACGGGGCATGTGAAACATGTCAGCTAAAGCATGAAGCTATACTTTACTACAGGAGCAGGCAAACAAATTAACAGTGCCACAACACTCACTTTTCAGTATGACACTCCGCAGACTACACATGCTTGGTTTTGCAAAGTGAAAAAAGAGGTGATTACAAATATACAAATTAAAATAGGAAAGGAAGTTCAGTCACAAGAAAGATTGCTGGTAGCGTGATTCACGTACAAAGGTGGGTCATAAATTATGACCCACCTTATGACTCATAATCAATAACGTTGCTTGCAAAACAAGAACGTTGAGTGGAAATGAGCTTTGCATTGATAGCTGGCATTGAACATTACTGGCCTGGATACATTTGCAAAGGTCTCAAGCAGTAGCAAATCCATCATACACAGATCTCCAACTCATAGTGAATGTATAGTAGTCAGCACTCAGACACTGGGCGAGATTTTGAGTATAGCATTGCGTGAGAAAAACAACTTTACAGTCTAGGGGTAAAACACACCTAAGGACTGCTTTCTAGTCAGGTGTAAAACAAACAAAAAAACACCCACGGGACAGGTTGCCCGACCTTTTCTGGGCCTGCACTACTCCGCATAACCTCGACCTGGTAATGAATTCCCGGTTAACTGTATAAAGTGTGCATGTTATATTAGCGAGCATATCCAATATACAATGCAGACCAAGGGGGCCAATGATTCAATTCATATTTCAATTAACTGCTTTATTCCAATGCAGTTTCATTCAAATGTTTTGTTTTACCTAAGGGAACATGAGCAGTAGTGGATGTACCCATAATTAAAATTGCCCCCACCACAACTCTGCTCCTTCAGATTACACTCTGGGGAGGAGAGAAAGGGATAGCAAGAGATCGGCTGGCAGTATAGCTAGAATACATGTCCATCGTCAATTATAACCAATGTTGAAGGCTGCCCTGTAAGAGGGTATCTGACCGGCATATTTTGCTTTCGACCATTCAATACCCAGTGTCAGGGATACTGAATATTGAGGTGATGCAGGCTAAACAATTGTGATTTGGATATGGTTGGTCCCTACCTGAAGTGGCTGAGGGAGGAACCAAAGAATGGACTATATTGCAGCCAGAGTAATTCAAGCCTTTCACCCATCATTTTGCGTTTTTGTTTTTCACAATAAGAAATTATGGTGAATAAGACATTGGGTTACTGATTGAGAGGGGTGAAACCCTACTCAAGCAGCAACCACAATCATTGTCAGGGTGAATTCAGAAGCAAATCCCAAAGTTACCTGTGCTCAACCTGATGGTTGCTTAGCACAGAGCAGTCAGGCTTAACTTAGAGGCAATGTTTAAAATATTTATGCAGCACTTCAAACAGTTATAAACTGAAAAAACAAGACATAGAAAATCCCACACCAATTTAGAAAGATTTACTACATTTTAATAAATAAATCCAGACTAAAATAACAAAAATCCAATCAGTAGAACCGGAGATATACAAGTTTAAAGATTTCAGTGAAAATTGTGCCAAAAAGCACAAAGCGCCAACTGTGGTTATCTGGTCGGGCTGGACCGGGATAAATTAATACGTTCAGTCCGACTGCGATAGAGCACAGGCCGGCTACAGGGACCCGCTCAGGTACACTGAACAAGAGTACCTGAAATTCTGGTTGTGAAGAGATGCGGAATCTCGCATCGAGGATGCTTCGTGCAGTAGGGGCGGGGAGATACTCTGCGCAGCGGCAGTTCCGATGAGCTGCTGTAGGTGATGCCAAATCCTTTAATTGGGGGAAGTTCGATCAGCACAGGCAAAGCGTCAGTTCCTTGGGCAGCAGAGGGGATGCACTGGTGTTGCGGGAGATGCAATGTGGAAGAGATGCATTGATTCTGCTTAATCCAAAGATGGACTGGCAGAGCACCTTCAAGTCCACTTTCAAGGATCCCGGACTGGGGTGGCACCACATGGGAGGGCAGGACTCTCAGATGGCAGAATTCATGTTCTGGGTTCAAGGTTGTTGGAAGCCTGTTCTGTCCCTGAGGCTTCTGATTAGTAGTTCAGACAACTAGCCATTTGAGCCACACTGGGATCCTGAGTTTAGAGCTGCAGGTCCAGTCCTTCTCACCCAGGCAAGAGGGTAGCAGGCCAGAACAGTGAGGCAGCAGTTCTTCGGGGCAGCAGTCCTGCAGAGTGGCAGTTCTTTCAGCAGTACAGCTGTCCTTCTTCCTGGCAGAATCCACAGGTCCAGAAATGTACTGAAAAGTTGGGTATATCGTTCCAACATTTGTACCTGGTGCCCACTTTGAAGAGGAGGAGGCTTCTAGAGGTTTCCACACCCCCTAAAGCGTTAGGCATCCCCTTTCTCCCTGTGAGGTCACAAAAGACTAGGGACAAACCCTTTGTGAGAGTGCTCATGCAGAGCCTTTGTGATGGTCAAGTGTGACAGGTGACAGCTCATCTCTCTCAACTCAGATTGGTCCATCCTGCCAACATCTATGCCCCTTTTGTCTCACCGTCTTGGAGCAATACACAAAGACCAACTGCCAGTTGCACCTAGTCATGTGACCCAGGATCAGGCTGCAGGCACCAAATGACGAGAAAATGCCAACTTCTAACAAAAAACAAAGGCAACCCTACTTAATAAAAACCAGGTATTAAACAACATCAGGAAACAGAGGTTGTAATTAGAAATGCAATTGGATACAGGATGCAAAGATAAGCTCAATAACAAGATTAAAATGGACTGTTCAAGGATGTAAATAGGGAAATGAAAACAAAGTAGTCATACATTGCCTATGTTATGAATTATCTGTATTTTCCTTAAATGCATATGGATGATGTGCATCGTGTCACATGTGAACAATGGACCCCAAAAAAAAGTACATACTTCCAAACTGTGACAAATGACCAAATGGATAAATTATCAAATGCAAGCGAGCCCTTTTGTCAATCAAAGTGATCGGATAATTGATTTGTTTACCTACATCGACGACATTTCGATCCCTTTTGTGATGTGGCTCTCATCAGTGCCACAGGATAATGGGGACACCTGTTGATTAGAAAATATATGGAATGACTACTTAGTGCTGGGAGTATCAACAACATTAAGTCATTATGGTTGCTTGATGTCATTATACCTGATGGAGTCATAATGCAAACACAGAGAGTGCACACCACCAAAGTGTATAGTAAAGGGGAAGGGTACTCACTTGGGGCACCCTGGGTGGGACCTGAATAAAACATAAGATGGGTTAGAGGTTGGTAAGTTACACAAGGACAAAGCACAGGGAGATTAAGTGATTTGCCCAGAATCACAGAATGTTGAGTGTCGTTGCAGAGACTGGAACCCAGTTCCCCAGATTTTAGGTTGACCACCCTAGCCGTTAGGCCACATCCTCTCCCCAATTTCGATGCAACTTCCTCAGATACAAGCTTCAGGCTTGACCCTCTGGAAGATTTTAAGCTCCATTAAAAATGTTAAGCAGAAGGTAAATTTCTTGAATGAATGAATGAACTGACTTGATGTATACGATGTGCTCCATCGTGGTAGACCAAATTGTACCTAGGTTCTAGTCTACTGCTTCCTTAGACTATCACTGGCGCTTAGTGCATTTTTGGCGCAATTTTTACCTAAATCTTTAAATATTTTGTATCTCCAGTTCCCTTATTGGACGTTTGTCATTTTGATCATTAGTATTTACTCTCGTTTTCAAATTCAATTTAGGATTTTTATTACTTGGTGTTTTGGCTTTATTACTGTTTAGTATGGTGTAAAAACTTTACTCATTGCCCTAACTTAAGTCTGTCCGCTCTGTTGCATAGCGACCAGGGGGTTGAACTCAGGTTAATTTAGTGACATTAGGGTACACCCTGACAACTCAGTTTTTTTTATTCCTTGAGGTGTGTGATTGTCCACCCCAAAAAATAATCCACTTTCTTACAACAATAAATTGGAGAGGTAAAAAGGGGAAGAGGTAAGGGGGCACTGGGAACAGAGGAGGAGTGGAGGGTAGAGGGGATTGTTTGTTGGAAGAGGTTATGGCTGAGAGGAAGATGGATGGAATTGGAAGAGGATGTAGGCAGAAGATTCAAGTCTTTAGATTATGAGCTTAGCTGAAGAACCATTGTAGGGTCTTCAGCTGTTTTCTGAATAAAAAAAAGTGTGACTGGTGAATTTGGTTTGTGATGGAATTTTTAAGAACTAGTGTTCTTTTTTCCCCCAGTGTCCCTGAAAGTTGCACTGAATTTTTGCTTTTGGAAACAGTTTTTGGGGTACCTGTACAAGAAGAACTGCAAGACTATTGCTGTTTAGACACCCTTTTGTGTGCTGTGACATGGGGGGGGGGAACCTGCATTGCCCCTACCTCTCAGTCCCAAAGTGATCGTTGCCCTCATGTCTGCCTGCATAGGTACTGGCTGGAAGTAACATTTATAGATTTTACAGTAGTTGCATCGTGTGATCCCAACTGTTGGCTCCTCCTTGTAATTAAAGTGCAGCAACATTTCCCAAAATTATTCACATCAGTTTTGCAAAAGTGATTGCTAACATATAACTAAAACCTTTCATCTGTATATTTCTCTAATTGCTAACATAAAACTATATACTTTCAGCCGTGTGTTGCTCTAACACCTGTGGGCTATGAATGTACTATATAAAAATGTGTTAGTAATAACATCAGAATGCCTGCCCATCACAGGTAGATTGCAATCACTCATTGCACATTGTTCTAGGGCTTAACCTTAGTTGATCTTGAATATCTTCATATTAATGAGACTAGTGATTGCAAGATTGGGGACGAATGCTGTCCCCAGAGAACAGTAACATCAAATCACCACTTCATCTTTTTAGATATCTCCAGTTCCATGGACTGAACTATCCAAGCCTAAATTGGGAGCTATGTTTGCCTTCCTGTGCTCTGAACGTCCACTTCCTGAACTCTGAGATGCTCCCTTTTCATTTGCATTTCGCTGGTACATTTAAATTGACTACAACTGTTGTTTCATTTGTTGCAGCATGTGTTGGTGCTCATGATCAGTAGGATTGAAATTCTTTGGGGTTAACAACATTTTAACATTAACAATATTTGAATGAGAATTGAAACTTCCTGTTTAACAGTTTCCTATTTGCATCCATCTAGTGATTTTGAAAATGAATAACTGTCTTCACTGAGAGCGCTCATTACTGGGTCTCGAGGCCATGGTCTTACTAGTCCTGTCTAGCCAAACAGCCTTGACTTCACAACATCTTCCGGAAGACAGGGATTAAGGATGGGCTTTCACCAAATAGGAGTGTGTACCCTGTGAAACTGGATGAATTGGAAAACTTGACTGTATTGGGAATAGACTAGTGAATTCAGGAGATAGGGTTGCTACCTAAAAGAGAAATAAAGTGGGGCAGCTGATTGAGGCATTTAAAGGAAAGCCATACAATCTAGGTCCGGATTTCTTCAGCCACTAGTAGTCAGTGAAGAGACCTACAGACATGAAACGTGGTAATTTTCCTGACCCCAGTAATGGCCTGAACTGCAGTATTATGAACCCTCCTGAGCAGTGAAAGGAAGAATTGAGGAATTCCTGAGTAAAACGAGTTGAAATAATCTACCCTGTAATTGATCCTGGCTCCAACCACCATTGCCTGGTTATGTTGGGACAATAGGGTGCAAATGAGGCTTCAACTGTTTCCTTTACAAATAGCAGCTGCTGACCATCTCTGTGATCTGAGGTGCTTAATTAGCATTAGGGTCAAATATGACAGCACGATTTGTAACTTTTGTTGTAAAGTGCTTAAGCAGCTTTGGCCAGGCTGTCAGACATGTTAACGTTCCACAATGTCACCTTGATACCGTTGGGAATGTACGTTGGCAGTCAGTTGCGAGCTGTGCCTGGCAGGACTGCGGTGTGGGGTTTCTTTTCTTCTTGAAATAAACTAATCTTCATTACAAGTCGTGTGAGAGTGAACTTCATTACAAAATGTTGGCGACGCTATGGCTGGGCACAGAGATAGCAGGAGGATTGAAATTCCAAGCATGAATCTGTTGTGACTTACATTCGGGGGGTCCCTGCGAGGACACCTTATTTGTTAATGCATTCCAGTGTCCCTGCCCGGACACCGTACCACCTGTGTTGTCACCAGCTGTCAACCGTATACTTTGACAGTTGACAGCTGATGACTCATGGAGCAGCCTCTTACCCTGCGCTCCGCCTTCCAGGAGCCTGTGTTGGTGAATATAATAAAGAACTAGTTTTGAACAATAATCTACAAGTCTGCCGAGAGTTCTTTACAAAATTGGCGATGATCACCAACACAAGTACCCACCGTGTAAACATCTTAAGAAAATACAAGTTTAAACTACGACGTGAAATCATCAACAGAAAGAATTTTGGAGGAAGTCTGCAAGCATACGAAACTTCAAAAGAGGCAATTCAAGAACTATCCACGAAATTTCAAATGAAATAAATTTCAAGGAGGAACTAAGGTCAGTCAGCTTGGACTCAATTGCTTTAATCTGTGCGTAATGGACTGCGTAAAGTAACGTACAGCCACAAAGGAGTGCACTTGGTGTGATTCTGGGACAAGTTTGTGTCTGATTGATTACAATGCAGTAGTATCGACTCATCAAAACATAAGATACGGAGCGATTGTGAGTCTGAATTAACAGCGTTCTAAACGCTGCGCAAAAACATATGAAAACCCCAGTGTTTTGTTAAAAAGCTCCATTTACAAGCGACGTTAGCAGCCCCGTCAGCTTACTTCATAGCCAAGCTACGCAGCACTGTATCACTCCAACGGATATCCCTGATTGTCGGTAAAACGGACTACAATACTTTCAACGGCTGCAAACAACTGATGGAGCAAGGACTCACAAATGAGACTTGCTCGAATGCAATCTCCTCACAGTATTAATTTATTAAACTTGTATCGTCTATATTAATCCTTGCATACACTACACGAATAGTAAGGATGCTTGCCTAAGTGTTTAACTAACGAATGACGCTTGTCTGTATTCTAAAATGGCCACTAAAGCGCGGGAACTTTACTGCGCATGTCTCAACCGTATCACGTGTTGTGACGTCTTTCTTTGCTTGGCGGGAAACTCCTGCTTTTGCGCAGTGTGCATTAAAATGCCTGCTTGATGTTTTCACATGCTTCAGCTTGCTCTCGTGGTATTTTTAATTTGTCGTTTTCTTAACGCTACTAATGCGGGATAGCATTATAAGTAAATGGGGATAGAATAGAAAGAGTGGGTATACAGTGAAACATTTTATTTGTGATTTTAATATTTTCTTCTTGTACTTTTATTAGTTCGTAAACTTGGGCCTGGGGTTGGTGATCTGAAAACTCGTGTGACAGAGATTCTGCACATGCGCCCTGAGTGGCTGACGAGAAAGAAAGAGATGAAGTCAACTTGGACATCATCCAAGGCCGTGACCTGCTGGCCGACACCACTACATTCCTAGATGTTCTTGTGGAAATGCAACATTTTATATGAAAATTGAATAAACTTTGTCGTGAGGCGGGTGGGAAATAAAGCCAATGTATTAAAATTGATGGGCGGTATTTTAAAAACAAAGGGTCTTTAGTAAAATGAATAAAAATCATATGGTGTGAGGATCAACCCCCTGTCCCTGTCCAATCAGAAGTAGTGGTCCCATATTTTAGCAACATTAAGGGGAGGTACATGGGCGTAGAAGGGTATAATAGAATATAGCATTAGTTAATTAGTGAGAATCAGGCGTTCATGCTGAACAGAAGAGCTCCAGACTGCCAAGCTGATCGATTGCAGACTGAATCCCTGTCCAGAAGAGGTCCTGAGGAGGGGGCGGCGGAGTCCATTAGAAGGGAAAGCGCGGGAAATCGAGGAGAAGCCGAGTATCAGAGAGGGAACGACGCAGGCGTCGTTGGTAGAGAGGTCACCGGTCCTGTCCTGATCCTGGAGGAGGTCTTTGCTCTTCATCCTTCCTGGGTCCTATTCTTTCCAACTCCTTGGCCAAGGGGTTTGGTTCTCGCACTTTAGGTAAATATAAATGCAACCTTTAGTTGCGCTGCTGTCTCTATCTTCTCCTTTCTGAGGGACCATCATTGATCTAAAAATTATTAGTCTATGCTTCATCCTTGAAATTCGATCAAAGTATCATGTGGTTCTGTAATTTTACTCTGCTAAATCTTTAGATAAACATTTTAAAAACTTCCTGACTCAGTGGTTATTTCAGGATTATGTATTATAATGAATGTCACTCATTTTAAACTTCCCAATTAGCAAAGGATTCATTGGTAAGTCATTACTCTTCAATCAGAAGGTAATTGGTAGCAGGGATTTTGATAAAGAGTATAACTGATACCCCAGCGTAAGTATTAGCGTAGTATGAATGTATGGGCCCAAGTGAGTATTTTGTGTATGACTGCTGTTTGCTAATATCGCGCTGGATCAGTTTTCTGGTAATCAGAGGATGGTTACTCTTTGTTAATTGGGTAATGAGAATTTTATTTTTATGAATTAACATCCGTGTGTTGTTTTATGTTGTCCAGAAATCCCCGGGGAAAGAATAGCGGATGGTAAGTGGAAGCCATACTGCAGTGAGGTTATCTGTCAGGCAGAAATAGTACTGAGAAGGTAAGCAGGGCTATCAGTACTTGTTAGGGACTCTATGCGTGTGAGTAATAGCAAAGGAGTAGGCTGGTGAAATTTTGATGTTATATCACCTAGAAAGGGTAACATTGAAGAAGTAACAGGTACTTCTGGAGCTTGTGTGAAGAGTAAACGGAAGGGTTTTACTCGTAGTGTATGTTTAGTAAACGGAAAGGTTTTACTAAGTGTGAGAGAAACTATCTTTTCGAAATTTAGAAGAAACTGGCACGATAGCGAATGTTTTATGTTGTTACTGAATTTATTAAGAAACGTTGAGAAAAGAAAGTTTGCGTACGATTTTGTAAAGGGAGGGTCAGCTGCCGGAGAGGGAGCTGACGTCACAAACGCCGCGCTGGGATTGGTTGAAACCGCGGGTGTGGAAAGACTCTTGTAAAGGAGGGGTCAGTAGTCAGGAGCAGTACTGACGTCATAAGTGCCGCGCTGGGATTGGTTGAAACAGCAAGGGGCAGAGAAGTGCAGATTGTAAAGGAGGGGCTGACAGACAAACGTCACCGAAAGGCCGCGTTAGGATTGGTTCAGAAATAGAAGAAAGCAGACATTTGATTGGTTGATATTCTAGAAGCTAAAATCTTAGTGGATAAGAGATTGCATGTTAAAACGCGATCCGACTTTAACAGGAACTCGTCCGGATAGGAGATATTTAGGGTTTGCAGAATATAATTTTATATATCGAGATCTACCCAAGATGTACGGAGAGAAGAGAAAAATGTCCTTTCTGCAAAAGATTAAGAACTATTTTAAAAAGGATAAACCAATCAAAACTAGGGAAGGAATTATCATTCCACCAGCTAAAACGCCCGCTTCATTCTTGATGATGGCGAGAGGTTATCATACTTGTGTATGGATAGAAAATTGGATAGAATATACCAAAAATGATGGAATATTAGCATTTCCCGAGAATGGCACTTTCAATGGGAGAATTCTCCAAAATTTGAGATTGAGAATGAATGACCTAGAACCCAGACCTAGATTAACTCAATACGAAGCCTTAGAGGAATGGGAAACCGAGGCATTTGAACGTGACCGATCCAGGAATAATAGGGGTTATCGGGGATTTTTTCCTAGGAACCATAATGAGTCAAGGGACGGTCAGATGAAACAGTGGAGAAGGGCAATGCTTACAGAGGGACTGTATCCTTTGTTAACGGCGGAAGAAAAATTAGGAAGCAAATGCACAGAAAAGACAAAACATTTGATGAGAAGTGAAGATTCTGAAGATGAATTTATGGAAGAAATGTTAAGGAACCCCCCACCATATCAGGAAGGGACAAGTGGATGCACCCCAAGTGTCCCAATGTTAAAAACTCCATTAGTACCACAGGTAATGCATGATTTCACCCCTAGTAGGATACTCCCTGATAAAGAAAAAGAAGCCCTAGAAAAGACCAGAGCAGAATTAATACAGAAAATAACAGAGATAAAAGTACATCCTGACTCTTTGACCATACCTGTGACAATTGGTCCAGTAGTCCCACTATATAGTAATCAGGGAAACTGTCCTCCACCGCTAGTTACACCTACTCCTGTGAATATTCCTAAACCTGAAGCAGTAGTAATGGTCGAGGATCACTTTAGTGATTGTGAATCTACGATATCATTAATGGACCTACCCATTCGAGATTCTGTAAATAACACTCCCAGAAGAACCACACCTGGTTGTTCGAAAGAGATAAACTTAATAACTTCATCGGGAGCAAAAAGTGTCACTGTAGTAACACCCGAAGATTTAGAAAGGTGGGCACAAGGACCAGATCAGCAGTGTACACCTCCAAACATTTTGGATATTTATAAATTAAAAGTCGAATTAGAAGAAATAATAGCAGGGAATGTAGGGCTATATCGCCTAAATGCTTACGATGAAGAAGAGTTATTGTTCGTATGCAGGAGTATCACAAGAAATGCAAGACTATTCCATGAAAAACTATCAGACTTAGCTCTGCAGATGGGAATTGAAATAGGGAAATCAAAGGTATTACAGAAACCCTATAGAGCAGAGTTTTCTGACAAAGATTTAGAAAACATGAATGCCTCTGGAAGAAAATTACAAGTAAAGGAATTACTGTTAGTCTTACAGAAATGGGGAGATCTAGATAAATGGAGAACTAGATGGGCAAAGAAAAAGGAAGAGGCACGATCAAGCAGAACAACATCTGAATATATGATGAAGGAGACAGGGAAAGCGGACCAAATGTACCCAATGCGAGAAGTTGCGGGAGGAGGATATGTACATGTCCCATGGAGCAGACAGGATATTTTGTCATTTACGAATGATTTTCCAAAATTGAGAGAAAAACCAATTGAATGGTACAAGCAGGTTGAGAGGTTTGTGAAGGTGTCAAAGGTATTGTTGAAGGATTTGGATGGTTTGTTTGACATAGTGGTGCCTGCCGATTTATGGACAGATTGTAAGATCACAGTCGATTGGCCTAGTGATGAATATCCTAGAGATCCGAAGACAGGTGCCCCGTCAAATGATGTGATGAGAAAATATCAGCAGGTGATAACTTACTTGAAAGGGAAAATACCTCCGAAAGAAACAGATTGGGTGAAAATAGACCGAACTACCCAAGAAGCTAATGAATCAGTACACTCCTATTATGAGCGTTTATTGCAGGTATTTAAGTAGTATAGTGGATTTGAGGACATTGGAGACAAGAACATGAGTCAGTTTGTGTATCGATTTGTTTATGGTCTAAAGCCAGAGATTTGTCAGATGATTAAGCAGCACATGTTGTGTTGGCAGGGCAAACCCATAGACGAGATCCTGAAATATGCAAAGTATTGTGGAGACGATATTGAGGATAGACATAAGAAACTGCAGGAGAAAGTAATGTGGGCACAGGTGAAGATGGCCGAGAAACAGGGAATTAATTTGGATAATCCAAGTGAAAATCAAGGAAAAGATTCTGGTACAAGTGGTGAGACTGGGAATGGTGGAAAATTGAGAGGACGAATGAGTAGAGAAGAAGCTAAAAAGAAATTTCCTTGTCATGGATGCGGAAAATTGGGGCATTGGAAGGATGAATGTAAAAAGATTCGGAATAATAATGGCCCAAATCAAAATTTAAAACCACAGACGCAGAATGACTCACAGCAGGGTGTAAACCCTCAGAGTCAGTTTCCACCTGCACCTATACAGGGTAATGTAAGCAGAGCAAAGCACGTTACAGACGTCGGATGTCAAGGAGGAAGTGGTAAGAATGATTATGTAACATCACAGTTTCTTTTTCAGGACGATTTTTGTCAATACAGTTCATGACGGTGCCTAGGAGAGGGGGAGAAGGAGTGCGTACTTGGCGCATCCTTACCGGTAGATCAGTCAGGTCCATATGTTGAAGGGAATGTGAGAGGTAATGATATTACTTTTCTTCTGGACACTGGTGCTACACGGTCTACTGTGAGAACAGCAGACATTCCAGACCTTCCTCTCTCTGGTGAAGATATCCAAGTAGTGGGGGTAACTAATCAGAAGATTAGAACACCTCTTACCGAACCAATGGAAGTAAAAATTGGAAATTTCAGAGAAATGCATCAATTTGTAGTATGTGACTCCAGTCCAGTAAACTTATTGGGCCAGGATTTGTTGTGCAAGATGAATTACACAATTTTCTCACACGATTTGGCAGTTCAACCCAGATGAAGATCATGTATATAAGTTTATGATTGCAAAATAAGGTACAGAGATAGATGAGATGTTTTTGTTAATAACAAAGGACAAGCTACCAGAAGAATTAAAAACTACTGTAAACCCCATGGTATGGGATTTCACAGGAAAGGAAGTAGGACTTATGGCCAAAATAGACCCAGTTAAAATTACTGTAAAAGAAGGTGCGATTTTCCCAAATACCAGACAGTACAAAATGAGTGCAGAAGTAAAAGCAGGAGTAATTGAAGAAATTAACCGAATGGTAGAGCAAAACATATTGAAAGAAGTAATGAGTAGCCCATGTAATTCACCAATAATGGGTTTGAAGAAACCTAGTGGAAAGTATAGAATTGTTCAGGATTTCAGAAAAATAAATAAGATTGTGGAACCCTGTTGTCCTATAGTACCAAATCCTGCAGTAATTCTATACCACATTCCTTGGAGTGCAGGATGGTTCACAGTAATTGATCTATGCCAAGCATTCTTTTCAATACCATTGCACCCAGATAGCAAGTATCTTTTTTCATTTAAATTCGAGAACAGAGTCTATGTATGGAATTGTGTTCCTCAGGGGTACACAGAGAGTCCTTCCATGTTCAATCAAATATTGAAAAAGTGCCTTGAAAAACTAGTGATGCCAGGAAGTTCAGTCTTAGTGCAATACATCGACGACTTGCTGGTGGCATCAAACACCAGAGAGGATTGTGTTGTCGATTCCATTGCACTATTAAACCATTTAGCTGAAGAAGGGCATAAAGTTTCACCGGAAAAATTACAGTTTTGTACAACGGCAGTTAAATATCTAGGACATCAAATTGAGAGGGGAAAAAGAAGAGTAACCTCTGAAAGAGTAAAATTAATAAAGAAAATGCAAATGCCAGTAACACAAAGAGAAGTGAGAATGTTCCTAGGAATAGTAGGATACTGTCGACAATGGATTCTAGGATTTTCCTTATTAGCAAAACCCCTAATTCAAATGACAAAAAAGAAAGCAAAGGATCCTGTGGAGTGGGATGACGAAAGTGTAGGAGCCTTTGTAAAATTGAGAAATGCTCTGTGTTCAGCACCTGCTCTAGGCATGCCTGATTATAAAAGAGAATTTGCATTATTCTGCCATGAGAGAGAAAATTGTGCACTTTCTGTCCTAACTCAGAGACATGGTTTAGACAGACGTCCTATAGCATATTTTTCTGCTACATTGGACCCAGTGGCAGTCGCGTTGCCAGGCTGCTTAAAAGCAGTGGCAGCTACTTGTTTGAGCATTGAACAAAGTGAGTCAATTGTGATGGGACATCCTGTGAAGGTGTATGTTCCACATGCGGTTGTGATTCTGTTGACAAGAACCAGAACTCAGCATCTTACTCCTAGTCGGCTGACTAAATATGAGAGGATAATAATGGGTGCTGAAAATGTGACCATGGTGAGGTGCACGATAGTAAATCCAGCTACCTTACTAACAGACCCATATAATGAGGAAATTAAAGAGGATGAAGAAGAAGAACATGATTGTTTACAAGTCACAGAATTATGCACAAAACCACGTCCAGACATCGAGGAACAGCCCCTTAGAAAGCCAGATAAGGAGCTGTTTGTCGATGGTTCATGCCAAAGGCATGAAGACGGTAAACTAACTGCTGCCTATGCGGTATGTGAATTAACTGGAATAGTTGAAGCATCCTATTTACCAGGAGTCAAATCTGCACAAATAGCTGACTTGATTGCATTGATAAAGGCTTGCAAAATTGGGAGGAATCAAAAAGTAACTATATTTACAGATAGCCAATATGGTTATGGGGTTGTGCATGATTTTGGCCAACTATGGATGCAGAGGGATTTCATGACTTCTTCAGGATCCCCCATTAAAAATGGAAAGTTTGTAAGGGAATTGCTGGAAGCAATACAATCGCCAAAAGAATTGGCTGTGGTGAAATGTGCCGCACATCAGTCAGGAGATGACTGGGTGGTAGTTGGCAACAGATATGCTGATCTAGTGGCTCAACATTGTGCCAAAAACAGATTGTCAGTCAATAAAAGGGTGGAAAGGATGGGAATCAGCTGCCAACTTATGCTGTATGTGCCACCTGAAATATGGTATGACGTTAAAAGACTGCAAGATGATGTTGATGAAAATGAAAAGAATTTGTGGATCAAAGTGGGTTGTTCTCAAAGAGGAGATGACGAAGTGTGGATTTGTGCAGATGGCAGACCAGTCATGCCAGACTGTTTACTCTCACAAATGGCCAGAATGTATCATGGAGACACACATATAGGGAGAGATGCAATGATTAGGCTTTTTAGACAAAACTGGTACAACCCCAAATTCAGGGCTGTTGCAGAGAGTCTTTGCCAGAGATGTTTGACTTGCCAGATGCACAATCCAGGGAGGAAGACAATAATTGGGTTTGGAAAAATTGGAAAGGCAGAGGGTCCATTTATAAGACTCCAGTTTGACTTCATTCAGTTACCACCATGTAGAGGGTTGAAATATGTACTAGTCATAGTGTGTCTGTTTTCAAAGTGGGTGGAGGCTTACCCTACCAGGAGAAATGACAGCATTACAGTCGCAAAGCTGTTACTACGAGAACTCATTCCTAGGTTTGGTTTCCTAGTAACTTTGGAATCAGATAGAGGAAAGCATTTCAACAGCGAAGTGATTCAAATAATCTGTGAAGCGTTTCAAAATTGAACAGAAACTGCACTGTGCTTATCGCCCAGAGGCTTCTGGAGTGGTTGAACAATTGAATGGCACTATAAAATCAAGATTGGGAAAAATGTGTGCATCAACATCACTAGGTGGCCAGATGCATTGCCACTTGTTTTAATGGGACTCAGAAGCATACCTGACAGAAATACAGGATTGAGCCCACACGAGATAATGATGGGAAGAGCAATGAGACAAACACATGTTCCCACAAACAAACTGCTGAATATATCTGATGATATGGTTCTGGACTATTGCAAAGGATTGGCTGACCTAGTGCGTTCTGTCTCTCACCAGGTTGGAGAAGACGCCGTTTCCAGGCAGCCTGAACAAGAACATGATCTGAATCCTGGTGACTGGGTGGTAGTGAAGAATCACACCAGAGAAATGTGTCTATCACCTAGATGGGGCAGACCGTGTCAAGTCATACTGACCACAAATACGGCTGTGAAGTGTGCAGGATTTCCTAATTGGATTCATGTAAGCCACACCAAAAGAGTACCAGACCCTGAAGAAGAAGAAAATCATCAGTCAGCACCGATCACTGAGAAAGCTGAAGGTTGCCCAGCTGAAGAATCTCAGGCACGAGATTCAAAAGAAGCTGAAGAAGAACAACCGAGCACAAGTCAGGATTGGATACCAGTGGTAGAAATTCCTGAAGTTTACCACAGAACAAAAAGTCAAACAAAATTGGAAGAAATTGAAGAAGATCTGTTAGGTGAAGAAAAAGTAGCTCAAGAAGAAGAGGAAGACTCAATAAAAGAACCTGAGCAGGAACAGATAGGGAAAGGAAACTGGACTCAAATTAACGAAGAACTGACAAATTTTGAGCAGGGACAGACAGGTTTAGAAGAATCCGGTCAGGCTGCAGAAGTACACAGTGCAATAAGCCCTGATCAGAACAAGTTAGATCGAAAGAAGAGTACAGAAGAAGAAGATAATGAGAATAATGATTATGAAGAAATAAA
Organism: Calotriton arnoldi; assembly: GCA_963921515.1. Lineage (NCBI taxonomy): Eukaryota > Metazoa > Chordata > Amphibia > Caudata > Salamandridae > Calotriton > Calotriton arnoldi. The sequence continues at coordinate 300,707 of CAWUFW010011757.1, forward strand.
TCAAGAACAAGGTCAATTATCGGAAACTCACAGTGGAGTTGCTGAAGAGAAACAAACCAGATTTGAAAAAGAGCAGATAAGAAAAACAGTAATGCGCAGAAAACCAAACTAAGCTAAAACCGGAAGATAACAGAATCTCTGAAGACGAAAACAAAGAGACAGTGCAAACAAAGAAAACAAGAAAAGGTGATCATTGGCCTAGTGTCATTAAAAGAGTAAAATACCACATAAAAACCAGAAGTGAAGATCCAGATCAAGTAAATGAAGTAACAAGCCAAACCGAACAAGAAAGCAGAACTGAGAAAAGAAGAAGTAAGAGACTGAAACTTGTGAATAACAAATTCAAGGGTCCTGATTGGACTTACATCATACTTGAAGATTACGAAAGCTCAGAGTCAAGTGAAAGTGGTGACGAAGGAACAAGTGCAGAACTGACGTACGAGAAAGAAACAAGACCACCTTGACTAAGCAAAAGAATCATATAAAGAAAAGCGAAAAATAGATAAGAAGAGCAATCTTCCTTGTCGAAAATGCCTGATGATAGAGTTGCTGGGAGATCAAAACAGAAATGTTGTAGAAGATGCTGTGCAGTATGCATATGTAGTCTAGTAATGGTGCTTATAGTATGGTTAGTTCTGATCGTAGCAATTCCTTACCTTATGATAATAGATTAAAAGATTAATAACGAAACTAAGGAAAGAACAGCTAACCTAAAGGGTAACAGAGTAGAACTAATGGCAGAAAATGAACCAGAAATTCATCATGAAGTAACTGACAACGACACTAGTTTAAATGTTTTCACAAAGTTATTATTTCAATATGTAGATACCATGGAAGTTAGTAATTGTTATGTCTGTATGAAATTACCTGAATCAGTAGCAGAAGGATTAACATACCATCACTTACCACTGACATATGGCATATCATGTAGTGTATTAGCGAGTTTATTTTATAGAACAGAGAAACTTCAGTATTATTATTCAAATATAGATGTGATATTTTCTGAGGTTCCGATTCGAAAGAGTATGAACCCAGTGCTTAGTAGTCAAGACGCACAGTTTATGGGAGAATTTTTCTTAACAATGAAATCGATAGACATAACACATGCACATAGACACAATCTAACATGTTCTTTACACGAAGAAGAAAAGATTTTTTTGAATTTAGTAAAAGATAGAAGACAAGATTTTCAAAAGAAAGCTTTTGAGCATAAGGCTCATTTGCTACCTTGGGCTGAGAAAGAAGGGAGTTACACACCTGGCAAGGCTCAAGCTGCTATGGCTCTGGATTTTGTAAAGACAGGGAAAATGTGTCTACATAGGTTAAAAACTGATTATAACAATGTTTTCATCGGTACCAGTGAATGTGAACACAATTTCTTAATTCTTGGAGGTTGGGGAATCAAAGGAGGAACAGATTCAGTTTTTCTTGGTATATATTATGTGTGTGGGAATAAGGCTTATTTTAGGCTTCCTGCACGGTGGTATGGAAGTTGTTATTTCGGAATAGTATTTCCAAAAATATACCACGTAAAAAGAAACACTGGGAGCAATGAAAACAATAACGAATTAACACGTAGTAAAAGTGCTAGTTTTTCTGAAATTGTAGGTGACATATTTGGTGCATTGATACCTTCAGTGGGAATAATTCTGAACTCAAGGAAAATATGTAAATTGTCTACAGTGGTTGATCGTTTATCAACAGATACTGCTGGAGGTTTTCTAATGATTAATGCGGAAATGGTTGCGATTAGATCTATGGTTATGCAAAATCGACTTGCTCTTGACATTATATTGGCAAAAGAGGGCGGAGTCTGTAAATTACTGAAGATGAAACATTGTTGCACTTACATTCCTGATAAAAGTGCAGAAATTGGAACGTATATACAGAATATAACTAAACTTGAGAAGGAACTTAAACCACTGGAAGTTGATAGTGTATGGGAAAGATTGACAAGTAGTATTGCGTCAATTGGTACCTGGTTTGCTAATGTAGGGAAAGGATTTATAGGTCAAATACTAGTACCCTTAGCAGGGATAGCAATAATAGTACTGTCAATAACAATATGGTGCAAATGCTGTAGAAAGAATGAATCGTATAATGGGACAGGAAAAGGAAAGAAGAGAAAGTTCGATGAAATTGAACTTGAAGATTTGAGAAGTGAATTATACAAGAAGTTGAAAGGGGATGTGAAAAACAGAAAGTGTAAAAATGAGAATTAAATTATTTGCTAGAAGTTGGCATCTGATTATGGGTAGTATTTTGATGGCTCAGAAACGCCATCAGAGAGGGGATTGATGGAGCAAGGACTCACAAATGAGACTTGCTCGAATGCAATCTCCTCACAGTATTAATTTATTAAACTTGTATCGTCTATATTAATCCTTGCATACACTACACGAATAGTAAGGATGCTTGCCTATGTGTTTAACTAACGAATGACGCTTGTCTGTATTCTAAAATGGCCACTAAAGCGCGGGAACTTTACTGCGCTTGTCTCAACCATATCACGTGTTGTGACGTCTTTCTTTGCTTGGCGGGAAACTCCTGCTTCTGCGCAGTGTGCATTAAAATGGCTGCTTGATGTTTTCACATGCTTCAGCTTGCTCTCGTGGTATTATTAATTTGTCGTTTTCTTAACGCTACTAATGCGGGATAGCATTTATAAGTAAATGGGGATAGAATAGAAAGAGTGGGTATACAGTGAAACATTTTATTTGTGATTTTAATATTTTCTTCTTGTACTTTTATTAGTTCGTAAACTTGGGCCTGGGGTTGGTGATCTGAAAACTCGTGTGACAGAGATTCTGCACATGCGCCCTGAGTGGTCTGACAGAAAGAAAGAGATGAAGTCAACCTGGACATCATCCAAGGCCGTGACCTGCTGGCCGACACCACTACATTCCTAGATGTTCTTGTGGAAATGCAACATTTTATATGAAAATTGAATAAACTTTGCCGTGAGACGGGTGGGAAATAAAGCCAATGTATTAAAATTGATGGGCGGTATTTTAAAAACAAAGGGTCTTCAGAAAATGAATAAAAATCATATGGTGTGAGGATCAACCCCCTGTCCAATCAGAAGTAGTGGTCCCATATTTTAGCAATATTAAGGGGAGGTACATGGGCGTAGAAGGGTATAATAGAATATAGCATTAGTTAATTAGTGAGAATCAGGCGTTCATGCTGAACAGAAGAGCTCCAGACTGCCAAGCTGATCGATTGCAGACTGAATCCCTGTCCAGAAGAGGTCCTGAGGAGGGGGCGGCGGAGTCCATTAGAAGGGAAAGCGCGGGAAATCGAGGAGAAGCCGAGTATCAGAGAGGGGAACGACGCAGGCGTCGTTGGTACAGAGGTCACCGGTCCTGTCCTGATCCTGGAGGAGGTCTTTGCTCTTCATCCTTCCTGGGTCCTATTCTTTCCAACTCCTTGGCCAAGGGGTTTGGTTCTCGCACTTTAGGTAAATATAAATGCAACCTTTAGTTGCGCTGCTGTCTCTATCTTCTCCTTTCTGAGGGACCGTCATTGATCTAAAAATTATTAGTCTATGCTTCATCCTTGAAATTCGATCAAAGTATCATGTGGTTCTGTAATTTTACTCTGCTAAATCTTTAGATAAACATTTTAAAATCTTCCTGACTCAGTGGTTATTTCAGGATTATGTATTATAATGAATGTCACTCATTTTAAACTTCCCAATTAGTAAAGGATTCATTGGTAAGTCATTACTCTTCAATCAGAAGGTAATTGGTAGCAGGGATTTTGATAAAGAGTATAACTGATACCCCAGCGTAAGTATTAGCGTAGTATGAATGTATGGGCCCAAGTGAGTATTTTGTGTATGACTGCTGTTTGCTAATATCGCGCTGGATCACAACAGTCAGCTGCCTCTGTCGTCATCATCAGCTGAAGCATCAGGTTGCGTAGACAACGTAATCACACCAGCGTGCCGTCAGCCATTTTGAAGGAAAAAATATTCTACAGTCTAGCTTATTGGTGACGCGACATGCACGTCCACGCAGCGCCATCTTGGAAACAGGGCTAAGTTTTACTTCACTTCAGAAAGGACGAAGGATGATCAGCAATTCAAAATCATTCCGAGCGCCCTGCATGCCGCGTCTTAACAAATTTTAAGGTACTGTGTCATACGCTGCATAAATATACACCCGTTACTTCCAAACAATTAAAAAAAAAAAAAACGGGCTGTCCATAAACATGTGCACTAAAACGAGCATTTTTGGCATAGCAAAGCAAATAATAACGCAATTAAATAAACATCAGACAGCTAAAGCAACCATCAGACATAGGTAGTGCAGATCCTCAACAAATTAATTCTGGCATTTAGCGTATCCACCCAGGTTTAAATCAAACTTATTCAAACAAACTTACCACTTGTCATGGCGTCAGGGTATGTGTGGAACCTTTCGCCTCCTGAAACATTCCTGCGAGCTGGGGGCGAACCCTCACTCAAATGGGAGGAGTGGAGAGAGTACTTCTTGAATTACATTGCCACACTGGAGGACGATGAGGAGTTAGAAGCAGAAAAAAAATACAAAATGCTAATGCATTGTCTGGGCGCAGGCGGAATAAGGGTGTATAATACAATACACAAGAAAGTGAGGGCAGAAAATGAAGGTGATGTATTTCTAAATGCTATAGATGACCTCAACACATATTACAAACCCACAGTCTGCGTGGCTGTAGATAGGTATACATTCTTCCACAGAAAACAGGGAAAGGAAGAATCTATCGATGACTATGTATCTGCACTCAAAAACCTTGCCCTCAATTGCCGTTTTGGAGGGCTACACGACGAATTTATAAGAGACCAGATTGTTATGCAAGGGTCAAATTCCAATAACCAGGACAGTCTTTGGGCCAAGGGCGAATACCCCCTACAAAATATCATAGACATTGCGAGAAAAGCTGAGCTCACTGGCCGATGCGCAAAGGCAGTCCTGACAGAGAATAAAGAGAAGAAAGAGGGGGACACTGTTAGTAGGTTGTCAGAGCACAAACAGTATCCTAAACAATCCTGGAACAAAAAAAGTGCTAAGCCTACATACACTAAATCTCAGTCTAGCAACAAGGGGCGTTGCTACAGGTGTGGGAACATGACCCATATGGCAGATGATTTGAAGTGTCCAGCACGCGGAGTAAGATGTTCATATTGTGGAGTCATTGGGCATTTCCTCAAAGCATGCCGAAGACGAAACACACGTTCAGTTAAAATGGTGGATGAAGGCGAAGCAATTTACCAAGACGTGTCTTAAGAAGACGACTTAAATATGTTTGTGTTAAACATAGATGACGAGCAAGTGGATAGAGTCGATGGAACTAGTACCACCAAGACAAAGAAACCGGTATGCAACATGACCATTGGAGGCGTGGACATCAGTATCGTTGCTGACTCTGGTTCTCCATATACAATTGTAAATAGAAAAACTTGGGAACAGAAGTTCAAACCCAGCATAGGGGAACGACTTGATAAAGCTGACATCTCCATCAGGTCATTCACAGGTGATCCCATAGATGTATGTGGTTTCAGAGAGCTAAGCTTTTCATTCAAGGGGAGAGAGTCTACAGGAAAATTATATGTGTCTAAAGTGGGTCCCTCTGTACTTGGGTGGATGGACCAGGGCAATCTTGGAATAATTCTCGACCCAAGCAAAACTGACCCCGTGTTAGTCGTTTCAAGCAACGTTGACTATGCCAAAACCTTATTGAGTAAATACCCCAGAGTATTTAGTGGGGAGGTGGGTGCTCTTAAAGGGTACCAACATAGGATTAAAGTTAAGCCGTTTGCCAATCCTGTGGTACATAAAGCGAGAAACCTACCATTTTCCATAAAAGATGAGGTGAAGGCACAACTGGACAAACTTCTAGAAGACAGCATCATCGAAAAGGTTGAAGCTTCGGAGTGGGTCGCGCCTTTAGTTGTCGCAAAACGACCTAATGGAAAATTGAGGTTATGTGTGGACCTGCGAGACCTCAACGAGAATATATTTGTTGAACAGTTTCCTCTCCCCAAAATTAGTGAAATGCTGTCTACAACTAAGGGAGTTAAATGGTTCTCTACAATTGACTTGAAGTCGGCCTACCACCAGGTGCCGCTACATTGTGACAGTAAGAAGCTCACCACTTTCATCACGCCATTTGGGTGTTTCAAGTTTACAAGGGTACCCTTTGGCCTAGCTTCTGCTGCTGCGATGTTTCAGAGACTAATGCATAACGTTTTTGAGGGAGTTTCTGGCATACTATTGTTTCAGGATATCCTTGTGTTGGACAAAACTAGAGAAGAACAGTAAGGTCAACCAAGTGTTAGCAATCCTGTATGAAAAGGGTTTGACCGCAGAGCACTTGAAATGCAAATTCGCTTGCAATTCAGTCAGCTATCTCGGGCATGAGATCACTGGTGAAGGTATCAGCCCTAAAAGAGAACTCCTGCAAGCCATTAAAAATGCCCCGGTACCTAAAAACAAGCATGAGATGCGATCTTTCCTGGAGCTAGTAGAATTCTACGTTAAGTTTATCAAAAACTTTTCGCATAAGACTTATGTGTTGCGGCAACTTCTCAAACTTAAAAACAAGTTTGAATGGACAGATGAGTGTCAGCAGGCCTTCAATTCACTCAAAAAGGAAATGTGCAAGGCGTTACCCTTACAAGGCTTCAACCCCTTACTGGAAAACTTTGTTACTACAGACGCCAGTTCTAAGGGTCTGGGCGCTGTACTTACCCAGAGAGATGCCAAAGGTATGGATTATACCATAGCTTTTGCTTCACGCTCATTGACCCCTGCTGAGGAAAAATTCTCAGTCATAGAGCGTGAAGCACTAGCGTGCGTATGGGCCTTGGAACATTTTAGACAATTTGTTTGGGGCAACAAAGTCACCTTATGCACGGATCACAAGCCTCTAACGAAAGTATTCACTACGAAGGGGCTATATGCAGCGTCACCAAGATTAGCTAGACTATCTGTGCGCTTGTTTGATTATATGTATAACATTCAATACGTGCCAGGGGTGAAAAATGTCGTTGCAGACTTTTTGAGCAGGATGCCTGTTGAACCTACTGACAGTGACCAAATGACTGAGACTGAAGAGTCATGCATAGCCAACGTGCTTGAAAAATTTAACGGCATCTCAAGAGAGGAATGGCTCAATGAGCAGGGCAAGGACATTGTTTTATGCCAGGTCATAAAAATGTTAACCGAATGGTGGTCATGCAGGAACAAATTAACTGAACCACTACGTCACTTTTGGGAGGTTAAAAATGAGCTGTCCCACGAAAATGGATTGTTATTAAGGGGCGGAAGAGTGGTACCACCCAGCAGCCTTAGAATGAGGATACTTGATTTGTGTCACGAGGGCCATTTAGGCATTGGAAAAACTAAAATCAGGGTCAAAAGCAACTAATGGTGGCCCGGAATTAGTTTAGCAGTAGAGAGGATGGTCAGGGATTGCACACTTTGCAAAATTCTGATAAAACTCAGGTCACGTTCAGACCTCCTCTTCACCCCATCCCTTGCCCATCCATGCCATGGGAGAGGATTGGTGTGGATATCTTGGGTCCCATATCAGAACGCTTGGAGCAGTGGTACATTATAGTCATCATCGACCATTTTACCAAATGGCCCGAGCTTAAGTTTGTCAATAAACCAGATGCAATGAGCATAGTCAAGTTTCTCGACGATGTATTCACATGGGAGGGTCTCCCCAAACAGATAGTCAGTGACAACGGGGCACAATCCATGTCCGATATATTCAAAACTTACATACAAAGAAACCAAATTGAGCATAAAACCACTTCAGTTTACCATCCAGCGGGCAACGGCACAGTTGAACGCTTTAACAGAGTCATCAAAGGCATAGTCCAGTTGGCCAGCAGTAACAACCTTTGCTGGAAACAAGAGATACTAAAAACACTTTGGGCATATCGCATTACACCCAGCGACACCACAGGTCACAGCCCTTTTGAACTTATGCGGGGCAGGACTCCATTGTCCAAGGACAATGTGGGTTGGGTCAAAGCGGCCAAAAGAGTACACTGGTCAGCTGACCGTGTCAGGGAAAGGTTGGTGTTAGCACAGTCTAGTTGCAAGGCAAAGTACGACATCAAGCATGGGTGTAAACCAGTGGAGCTCAAGGTAGGGGACATAGTCAAGTTCAAAAGAAGTGGGCACATAAGTAAAGGCCAGGACAGATACACTCCACCCCTATCAGTGCGCAAGGTGTACTGCAATTCCGCTCTGTTGAGCGATGGAAGGGTGTGGCACTTCTCCGCCCTCTCTGCCTGCAGACAGACCACAAGGAACCCCCACGAAACCTTACCCTCTGATCACTCGAGAGAGTTTTCCACTAACGACAAAGACAGCAATGCACGCCGTTGTGTATCAGATGATGAATCTGACTATGAGTTTCCCATCCACAACACCATGGCTCACAGCACCATCACGCAGCCCATTACAGCGCCCGAGCGCGCTGTACCCAATCGCGACAATACAGAAAGAGTCAGAAGGCAGTTGTCATCTACCCCTTCGCATGACACTCCCCTACCTATTGGCACGAGCAGGGCAGGTAGAAGGTTGTTGCCACCTGTTAAACTTTCAGATTACATTTGTGAGTAGCCCGTCACGTTTGTTCACGGTTACCGCTATTTGCTCTCCATGGTCATCACTCCATCTTTTGTCCTTTCCAACTTTTGTTCTTTCTCTCTTTCTATCATCCCACTTTCTCTATCTCTCCCTTCTCCTCTTCTCTTTTCCAAAGGGGGAGGATGTGTTGTGACTTACATTTGTGTGTCCCTGCGAGGACACCTTATTTGTTAATGCATTCCAGTGTCCCTGCGCGGACACCGTACCACCCGTGTTGTCACCAGCTGTCAACCGTACACTTTGACAGTTGACAACTGATGACTTACGGAGCAGCCTCTTACCCTGCGCTCCGCCTTCCAGGAGCCTGTGTTGGTGAATATAATGAAGAACTAGTTTTGAACAATAATCCACAAGTCTGCCGAGAGTTCTTTACAGAATCCACGGAAGTGAGCGCTTGTGGTCAGGTGTTAAGAGGACCGTGTAACAGAGGAGGCTGTGCTGGACGTTTGGGTTGTTAATTTGCCCATGGTGTGAGGCTCAGGCAGAGTGGGGCTTACAGAGGTCAGTGTCTATGGGCCCTGAAAACTGTGGTGGTCATTATCACTGCTGGGCCTTCCTGACTGGTGCGCGTGCAGTTTGAAACTCTGCACGCTGACTTGCCTCGAGAACCAACAGGAGCAGTGACGGCATTGTTGAGGCAGTGGGGAGCGCACCGGAGGATTCCGCTAACTTACCTTGATCATTAAGAGGAGCAGCTATGGAAGTGCTGAAACAGCAGGGGGAAGCCCGAGCGTCGGAGGAACGAGATCATGGTGTGCTGATCCTTCTGTAAGGAACTCCAGCGGCAGTGGTGAGGCATTGAGGCACAGCAGCAGAGTAGCGAACTGCCTGTGAACTGGGTCACGAGACCGTGGTGTGATTGGTCAATGTATCCTGACCGCGTGTGAGGATTGGTTCACAGGGTCTGCCATTCTCAGCTTTTCATTGGATATTTAGTAACAGGTTTGAGTCATCAATTGGCTGTTGTTTTTTCAGCACTTGTCTGCAAAGTGTTTCCATTACTAGGGAAAGTCACCTAGTCGAGGGAAATGTAAGCATCTGCTGTGAAGTCATCATTCTACATTTACAATTCTGAATTGCTTTCCACAATGGATGTGACCACAGCAATTGTCACACCACCTCCTTTCCTGATGTTGCCTGGTGAACCTCCCATACAATGGGAAGATTGGGCGGAATGTTTTGAAAATTATATTTTGGCCTTGGATGGTGCCAGTTTTCCGGCTGTCAGGAAAAAAGCCTTACTGTTGGGATCTCTGTTTGTGACGCTCAAGGTGAGGTCATTGGTGATGTCTACAAGGAGGCAGTGTTGCGTTTGCAAACAAGGTTTGCAAAACAGGTGAATGTGGTGATGCAACACCATAAATTTTACACGCAGCCTCAATGGACTTCAGAGTCAATTGATGATTTTGTAGCTAGACTAAGGGAGTTTGTCTGCTAAGTGTTAATTTGGACAGATGACGGAGGAGATGATTAAGGACCAATTGATCGTCCAGTGTAACAGCAAAGAAATTCAGGAGAGACTGTGGCAGCCAGTAATCCCATGGTGAAAGAGGCAATAGCTATTGTAAAGGTGGTGGAGGAATCCAAGAAATGCATACGGGAAATGAGGATTTGTAACTCAGATAATAAAGTCATTGAACATTCAGCACTGGTGGATGATGGTGATCAAGTTAATGCAGTAAGGGGCAAATCTCAGCTAGCCAGTGGAGGTACTAGCAAGAATAGTGGTTGAAAAGACTCCACATCTGTGAACGTGCAAGGGAAATCATCTCAAGTCTGTTTTAGATGTGGCAGCAATTATCACTTGGAAAATTCGAAACAAGGCTTTGCAGTGGGAAAGGATTGCCGCAAATGTGGGAAAAAGGGACACTTAGCGTGCATGTGCAAAGTGGCTGAGAAGAGGGTTGCCACGGTGGAGGATGAGCAATCGGACTACAGAGTAATTATGGTACAAGATGAAAGTGTGTTGGGGAGCTCTAACCAGGAGAGGAGGCAGACTCATCCTAAAGCTGATTTTAAAGTTAATGGCGCAAGGGTGCCTTTGATGTGGGACACTGGTTCTCTTTACACCATAATCCCTAAGGAATTGTTTGATGCTACATGGCCAGGGAAGGCATTAGTCGCCTCGGACGTCATTCTCAAAGGGTATCAAGGGGTAGACATTGTGGTCATGAGGTTCATGAATGCGCACATCGAATTTGCTGATCAGCAGACCACTGGGAAAATGTAAATGGCCCCTGAGGGTCCCCCATTTCAGGTTGGGTACACCAGTATGACCTTGGCATCACAGTCAACCCAAGGGCTTATAATCAAGTTATGGTGGTGGATGTTTATGGCTTGCATGACTTGTTGTCTAGTCATGGGCAAGTATTTGCGAACAGGTTGGGGGAGTTCAAAAGCTATGTACATGAAATTAAACTGAAGGATAATGCTGTCCCTGTCAAACATTCAGCTAGGCAGATACAGATAGCTGCAAGGTGGAAACAACGAAAATAAATCAGCAGTTATTGGAGGATGGAGTAATATAGGCGGTAGAGGCAACCAAATTGTTGTCTCCAGTGTTTATTACTAAAAAATCTGATGGGTTTCTTAGATTTTGTGTCGACCTTCGCAGCCTTAACCAAAATGTAGCCATGGACAATTTTCTGTGGCCTAATATTAATGAACTAATTTTAATGTTGTCTGGGGGGGACGTTTTTCAAAACTAGACTTGAGGAGTGCCTATCTTCAGGTCAAACTCCGGCCGCACTCCAGATGTCTTAAGTCATTCATCACATCGGAGGGCACCTTCCAGTTTTGTAGACTTCCTTTTGGTCTATGCTCAGCCCACAAGTGTGTTCCAGCGGTTGATGACAGGGATTTTGTCTGGTCTGAGTAAGGTCATTGTCTTTCAGGATGATTGGAAGGAATGAGGAGGAACACAACGGTATGTTGAATGAAGTGTTAACTCACATTAGAGTAGCAGGCTTAACCTTACGTAAAGAGAAGCGTGTATTCCTTGTGCAGGAAGTGGAGTATCTGGGCTACATAATTACAAGGGGTGGAGTGAAGCCCAAGGTGAAATTAGTGAGTGCGATTGTCAATGCTGGAATTCCACATGACAGATGCCCTTCACTCTTTCGTGGGATTAGTGGAGTATTACTCCAAGTTAGTGCAGGATTTCGCTCTTAAAATGGAACCCCTTAGGGAGTTGCTGAGGAAGGGTAGGAAGTTTGTTTGGGGGAACAGCAACAAAGAGCATTTTTGGTTGTAAAAAACAACATTGCTCATACAGGTGTCCTTGCGCCGTTTCAAAGTGCTTTGAAGACCATTGTCACTGTGGATGCCAGTGCAGTAGGGATGAGGGGCAGTTTTGTCTCAGGTGCATGGCAAGGAAGAGAAAATGGTAACGTTTGCCTCACGTTCGTTAATTGACGCGGAACGCAATTATTCAGTAATAGACCGGGAGGCGTTGGCTACTGCCTACTTCAGGGTATTCTTGTGGGGAGGGGTGTTCAACCTCAGGACAGATCACAAGTCCCTACATAAAGTGCTAGGGCCTGGAGGGACAAGGAACTGTTCAGGACAGTTGGCGAGGTTAGCCATTAGGCTGCAGGACTATGATTGTTGGGTTGAGTATGTTCCAGGATGGAAGAATAGGGTGGCTGATTGCTTTTCAAGGTTGCCTGACGGAATCGCAGAGATAACTGAGATAGTCACTAAGGAGGTCATAGCAAGTGTGGAAGATGTCACAGAAGGTTTTGGAAGTTCCATCTCCAAAGATGAAGGGATGAGAACCATGGAGCAGGATTTAACGCTTCAGTGTGTGTTGAAATCAATGAAGGGGATGGTTAGGAGAGAGAGTGCACTTCCTCACACAGCTAAACCATTTTTCAAGGTGGTTGATGAGTTTTCTGTACTTGGTGACTATTTGTTGATGAGGAATGAAATGTTTGTGCCGCCAACTTCCCTTAGGTCTGAGGGTGGGTGGCGAACTCCACACTGCTAGCGGAGTTTGCAGAGTTTTGCCAACTCTGCGCTCTGCTGGGAACGCGGAGTTCGGCAAAAACTCTGATTCCGCAACGTGGCGGAGTTTGCCCCTGCTGCCCACCCCTAGTCCCGGGCCTCCACTCAATTCTCCGATCCTCACCGCAGCAACCGGATATGCAGTCCCTGCCGAGAGAAGAAGGCTGCTGTGGCTTACGGAGTCTTACCTGGATCTGGTGTTCTCCGCGGTGCCCGGGCTGTCCTCCTGGCTGTCTCCTCGTCGGTGCAAAACCCCTACTCTGTACGTCTTAGTGGGTAGAAGTTGCATTCACGAGGAGCATCACCTCCACTTCTACTGTTGATTTTCTCTATGATGGGTTTAGGAGGGAGGGGATTCCTTCTGTATTACTCACGGATAATGGCACACAGTTGACGTAACAGGATATTAGGTCGTTTGTGGACACCCTGGGTGTGAGACATGCATATTCGTCACTGTACAATCCCCAGGGAAATGGTCTGGTGGAGCGGGTCAACAGGCATGTAAAGGGACGATGCAATTGGCGTGCTGTGCTGGATTGTCTGTCGAGGGGGCGGTGAAGGGCATGGCCTGGGCCTATCGTACTGCTGTTAATACCACTACAGGGAAACCCCTTTCGAGATGATGTGCAGCAGGTGCCCTGGAACCAAGTTAAAAAAAAAAGTTGGTACCGTTATGGATGTGGGAGAGTGTGACAAGGCGTTGAGCGTGTTTGAATAAGTCGGTGGAGAAACATTTTATTGTGGCTGGAGATTGGGTCAAAGTCCAGCCTGGTGGTGGTGTAAAGGATTTAACCAAGTTTCGTGGCCCATACAAAGTTCGAGTGATGAGTGGCAATTGGGTCAAATTGGAAAACGGCCAAACCTGGAACCTCAGAACGGTGGCCTTGTACCAGAGAAAAGGAGAGGCGTTGAGGAGTTCCAGTGATGAAGAAGGCAGGTCTGGCTCATGTTCTCCTTGGTTATTCACGAAAGATGGTGAATTTCCCTGTGATTTGGGAGGTGGTAAGTCTAAAGCTACTCCCAATGTTTCGGGAGAGAAGATAGGGCAATGGTTCCACACGTCAGTGTGACAGTGATTCCTCAAGAATGAATGGTTGCACAGGGCAGTGGGGCCATGATTATTCCTCAAGGCAGGAGGGAGGTGAGAGTGAGGAAACCTTCTGGATAATTGGTAGATTATGTTTGTGATTGAACTATGTTCTCTCCATATGCCGGTCAGGGTGGCCTCATTGTGTGTGTAGGTAATGGGTTATTTAGTCTAACCAACCCACTGTAACTTACGGTGTGCAAGTCATCTCAGATTTACATCCCTTGTGAAATTGAAGAGAGGCCTTAGGCATATATTAAAGCGAGCTGGCGACAGCACTGATTCCTGTGGAACACTACAGTCTAGCCAATAGGTCTTAGCATTAAAAGGCCTTCACTTAACCTGCTGGGAACATCCATCCACGTAGTAGCAGACCAGTGTTGTGTGAACATTCTCAACACGGTGGATATCTGATCGATAGAAATTTCATAGTGTACTTTGTTGAAGGTCACAGGGTGGGCCAGGAGGACCATCGGGCTGCCTCGCCTGTATTTTTTATTGTATTTATTTTATTTAACGAGTTTTATATAGTTCTGGCAAGACCCAAGGGTATCAGAGCGCTTTACAGAGATGAAGTATGGATAATGTCGAGTCGGATGGCATATGTTACATGGTATGGACTCGGAGTGGTAACAAGTGGTAACAAGCAAGTAGTGTTCGAAGGGTGACAAGTTAACAGTAATATACAAGTAGTCCATTGTGAGCAAAGAAGGGTCATGATGAGAAGCAGGAGGTTGGTGCTCCTTAGAATTATTGTCTGTCTAGCCTTAGCAATTTGGACACCAGGCCCATTGGTTTCCTCGTGTGCTGGGCTTTGTGGGTGAGGCAGGCCATTATGAAGCAGCATCGGATTTCGATTGAGAGCCATTTAAGATTTTTCAGGGAGGGGGAGATGTGGTTGTGTCTTTTTATCTTATTAAGAGCTGTGGTAATGAGTTTAAAAAGTTTTGCAAGCTGATTCGTTGTTATAAAAAACTCCCTGTCCCAAGCAAGACTTTTTGGCAGCTAGAATATCCTTTCTGAATGCTTTAATGCTGGCACAATTCTCTTTGGAACTGTAGGAAACATATTTTTGTGGCTTGGTCTCCAGCCTCTAATTTTGTGGTTTCAGGTTCTTTCAGCTCTATAGAGTACCAGTTGGAAGAGTCTGATTGGGCACAAGTCCTGCAGAGAATGCTAAGTCTGACAGCAAGGCTGTCATTTTACAAAGAACAAAAAAAGTCAAAGAGCGTCTTGTATTGAATCTGTTGTTCAAGTAAGATTCTTAGAGAGCTTAATGGTTGCTTCAGTTGCTCTTTTTTGTCTTTACGCCTTCATATAATTTCAGTTGTGCTTAAAATTTCTTTACTAAACAAATATGACCATGGCAACTTGGTAGAATCCCTTTCTGGCCAAGACCCTATCTACATGTGCCTGAGCTTCCTGTTGAATTAATTTCATACACACTGAGGGCCAAATCTATGAAGGTTTCTTGCATTTACCAAAGTTCTCATTCGTAAAAGCAGACCATTTGCAATTGCAAAAAGGATTTTTGTAATGTACAAATGTGATTCCGTAACACAATACCGAATTGCATTTTGAGTTTGTGACCCAATACCAAACAGATATTGGGAAGGGGAGTGTTTTGGGTGTCCTTTCCAAATACCAATTCTTCATTTTGTTGTATTTATGATTTGCAACCAAAATCAAGTTGCAAAACATTAATATTTTACTGACTAAACAAATGCAGTGGTAACCCATTAGCAAAAGAGATCACTTCCCCTTTCTGAATGTTAACAAAAAAAAGTTTATTGTTGGATTACTGCCTAGTCTAAACATTTTTTTTTTTTACAAATGTTACTTAAACTTTTCTTTTTAAGTGCATCCCATTTTACTCAACAAAAAAGAAAGCTTTATTTAAAAGCATTCACAGACATGGTGGTCTGCTGACCTTAGGAGGCCACTATACTTCTGATGACTGATTCACAGTGGGTCACAATTTGTGACACACCTCATTAATATTCATGAAGTAGGTAAAATTGCAGCCGACTACAAATTGGGTCTTTGAGAACTGACATCTTAGTACATAGTGCTGATCCCTGCTCCCTTGCTAAAGGCAATCAAATTACTTTATAGTATCACTTAGGTTCAAGTGAAATTAGGAAATGGGGGCTCAATTTCAAGTCTAATCCACACATCTAATGTCCTTAAACAGGGCTGCATGCTGACCCATATCCAGTTTTACGTATTCACTGCAGATCTTTACAATTTTACAAAATATATTCTAGTAAACCCCGAAACTGGGCACGCAACTGGTACCAGTATTGTAATATGCAGAAGATATGGTCTTACTAAGTAAAACCCCCAATTACCTTCAAAATCTTTTCGAACATTTATCTGCAATTTGTTTTACCAACTTGTTGGAAATAAACATTGAAGTAACCAATTCAATGTTCATTGTCAGGAAAACTAATAAGAAAGGCTCAGGGAGTCGGCACAGAGAAAAATGTTCCAACACAAGTGTACAAATATTTGGGCATTATCTTTCATGCGTGCCCAGGAAGGCCTTGAAATTGATGGGATGCTGCTTGCTGTTGTTCCCTATGAAACCCTCTATGTTCAAACTTAAAAACGTTTATGGAAATCAGATCTCCTTCAGTGGGACAAACCAGCAAGTTGAATCCGACAGGTGATTCAACATCAATGGCTTTGGCTCAACGAAGGTCCTGGTCTCGAGCTGGTTCTCTGGAGGAACAATTGGCAAAAAGTTTCTTAGCCTCAATTTTTGCAGTTTGGCCAAGTGAAGAACACTTTAACACCAACCAAGGATCCAGGACCTGGAAAGCACAACTTGGGGATTAGGACTTACTCCAATAGAGGCCAGCAGCAGGGTCCAGGGCAGGTCCAATTGGAACTGGGCAACGCTGGGAGAGAGGTCTCTTTCAGCTTGTTGAAGGAAGGTCTAGTCTTCCTTCAGGGTTCTCCAGACAGCAGGGTGGTCCTTCTTATGATTCTTCACAGGTCCAGGAGTTTTCTGAGGAGGATACTAGGGGTTCCTCATATATGCCCAGTGCCGGCATGTGGGTGGGAGGAAACGTCTGCCCAATTCCCTAACCAATGAGGTAAAAGTTCAGAGTTGTCACCCTAATCCCCTTTGCATGACCTCCTGTGTGTTGTACTGTAAGTTATCCCACAGTGCCCCCTCTTTCCCTAAAACCAAGATGGCAAAACCCTTCTTTCGCTGGTAAGTGTTCCTTATGCCCGCAAATGTGCAAACCCTCCCTTCTGGTCACGGGCAGATCTCCCTCCCACTGTGTTTGGAGCAAAGCTGACTAGAAAGACAAAAGGAGGCAGGCCTAGGTGTGAGCAACATCTGCCAGTGTCTGAGTAGGCATCATTTGAAGCTCAGGAAAGGGCTGTGCATGGCCCAACGGGCAATCTTGATAAAGAAGGAAAAACACCTCTCCACACCCAAGCCTTTTGTTCACTGTTTGGGGGCTATACTCATCTCACACAGGGAAGCCATTCAGCAGTCATGTGACAATAGACACTGGCAGAAAGGGCCTTTGGCTTAGGGAGAGAAAAGTAAACTTTCTAAAAATATCATTTCTAAAATAGTCACATAAAAACAGCTTTGACCATTCAGTTGATTTTAAAATAATAATACAATGAGTCATTGAATCATTCTGCTAGCTGCTTCCAAATTTGAAATGAAATTAAGTTTTATTGGTTGTTGTAGTGTAACCCAGTGTTTTCCTATGGGAGAGCTAGTGTTGTCACAGTGAAAATGACTGGTATTTTCTTCACTGTCAGGACATGTAAATCATTAAATATACATGTCCTGCTTTTCAAAAACCATGCACTTTGCCCTATGTGCATTTAGGGTCTACCTTACAGTGACTTATAGGTATTAAAAATGAAGGTTTAGTTCTGGAAATAGGTTTATTTTGCTAGCTCAAAATGGCAGTTTAACTGCACACTTAGTCTGCAGATCTGTTTATAGAGCTTCTTTAGTTGGTGGCACAATGAGTGCTGCAGCCCACTAGCAGTTTTTAATTTACAGGCCCTGGGTACATGTAGTACCATATACTAGGGACCTACTTGTAAATTAAATAAGCTAATCAGGTGTTTACCAATTTTAACATGTTTAGGGGAGAGCACAAGCACTTTACCACAGCTTAGCAGGTTTAAAGTGCACACAGTCCTATTGCCAACAAAAACTGATTCAGCAGCATGAGGCAAAAAAGCTGAGGCGACCCTGCAGACAGTGCACATTCCTAACAGTGAGGTTTGTATCTGATGGACTTGTGGGTCAGATTTGAAAATTCTTTGCCAAGGTTTCTGGTCAGTTCAATAAGTAAGTTTGGGTGGTTCAATGGAATTCTTTGTGTCTGCATTCTATGTTCTGTGTAATGGCTCAGAGTTCTGGTGAGAGTAGTTGGACAGGAATATTCTTTAAGGCATTGTAAGAAATTGGGCAGTTTAGTGAGGCGATGACCATGCAGTGGCTATGATGTGGAGTTTCTGGATGCATCACGATGTGTCAGTTCTGCTGGCACCACAGTTGAGCTGGCAGAGCACCTTTAGTCCCACTTCTAAGGGTGCAGGACTGGGGTGGGCACCACTTGGGAGAGCAGGGCTCACAGCTGGCAGAGACCAGGTGCTGGGTTTAAGATGGAGGACGCCTGTTCTATCCCTGAGGCTTCTGATCAGGAGGCCAGCGAACTATCCCTTGGAGTCACTCTGATGTCCCTGGGTTCAATATGTGGGTCAAGTCATTGTTACTCAGGTGGAAGGGCAGCAGGGGAGCACAGTAGGGCAGCAGAGCGGCAGTCATTCTTGCAGCACAGAAGCACAGCAGTCCTTCTACAGGTCCAGCTATGTACTGAAGAGTTGGGTCTGAGGGTCCATTATTTATACCTGGTGCCCACTTCTAAGTAGGAGAAAGTTCTGAAGGTTTATAACCCCCTGAGGTGTCAGGCATTCTCTTCTCCCCTGCCCTGCCCCCAACCTGTCTGGGTACACAAAACTAGTGACAAACCCTTTGTGATAGAGCTCAGGCAGATCCATTGTGATGTTCAACTGTGGTAGATGACAGCACCTCCCCCTCATTAAGTCAAAGTGACCCATCCTGCCAATATTTATCTTTCCTTTGTCTCACTGTCTGGGAGCAATCTCAAATAGCCAACTGCAAGATACACCTAGTCATGTGACCCAGGGACAGACTCCAGGCACCGAATGGTTAAAACAAGAAAATACTAACTTTCTAAAAGCGGCATTTTCAGAATAGTGACTTAAAATCTGACTTTACCATTAAAGAGGGTTTTAAAATACAATTCTTTAGACACCAAACTTGATCTGTCAACCTGCTCCCATTTGAAAGTAATAAGGTAACCCAATGTTATCTGATGGGAGTGGTAGGCCTTGCAGTAGTGGAAAACTAATTTAGAAGTCTTTCACAACCAAGACATGTACAACTTAGAAGTACTTGTCCAACTTTTTAAGTGCAGTGCATCCTGTCTTTGAGCTATTCGACCACACAAAGGCTACAATGGCCGGCTTGAGTCATGTTTAAACAGGCTACTTAAGTGGGTGGCACAATACGTGCTGCAGGCCCACTAGTAGCATTTAATTTAAGGGCCTGTGTGCATGCAGTACCACTTTACAAGGGACTAATAAGTGAATTAAACGTGCCAGTTAGGTGGTAGCCAGTTTTACCATTTTTAAAAGAGAGAGCACAAGCACTTTAGCAGTGGTTGGCAATGGTAAGGTGTGCAGAGTCCTAAAGGCCAACAAAAATGGGTTCAGAAAACAGGAGGGTGAAAGTAAAAAGTTTGGGGATGACCCTGCAGAAATGGCTGAGTCCAACATGACCCCCCGCCCTGCCAAGCAAAAGCCAGTGTGGACTTATACCTTGATGAGTTTCCCTGATTAGGTGATAGAACAAGGACAAGAGCCCTGTTATACAGGTATACTTGTCAGTTCTATGCAAGTTCAACAGGGATATTTGCCAATTTTTTAATGGATCTGGATTAGACTTGTTTCTGGAAGAAGTTTTTGTTAGAGTAGAAGGGAATGGTTTCATGTTTGGACTAATCCAGTGGTATTTGGTCTTCTTGTGAAAGTAGTATTAGTACTGATGAATATTACATCAAGGGTATTACCCTTCTTAGGGGTTGGAGAACTAATGTCTTAGGTGAGGTTCTAGCAAGCATGTATTTATTCCAGTTACATTGTCATGATTTGTTTCCTCAATGATGAAATTGTCAATGAAGACTATGTTGAAGTAGTACAGTTCCATTATTGAGGCACGTTCTTTACAGTATTTTTATAAAAACAGGTTTGCTACTGCTCAGATGATATGAAAACACCAGAACTTCAAAGTAAATGGTAGGCATAGCTGTAGAGGAGCATATCCTATTATATTTGTGGACGAGTCACTGGGAATCAGGTTTTTAATGAATGAAGTAATATGGGGAGTGCCAGTTCCCTGTGTTGAAGAGCATGTTGAGAGAATACAAGTTTGAGGTTTGAAATTTTGCATGCATCTGCTTGGGCTGCATTGATGGTCATGTCCTTCAGTGAAAGCATGGGGGGTCAGAGGCAGTGATTTTTGTGCAAATGTGATTTTACTTGTTTTCATGACACTGTGAGGAATGACCTGGAGAGAGTAAATAACGCTTTCCTAAGACAAATATCTTCAGTCCTTTTATGCCATTTCTACCACTCAAACATGAACTGAAAATAAAAAAAAGACAAGTGAATTGACAGCAAGAGGAAGAGGCATGGAAACAAAAACACAGATAGAAGAGGAAACTGGGGCAGGACTCTTCTTTTTAGGTGAAGGGAAGAGTGATGAACAGAAAAGGAGAGGAAGTGACAGAGAGAGGAGGCGAAACTTGAATGTGATTGGGAGGCAAGCGAGGAGATGGATGCAGGGAAGTGCAGCGCGAGAGCACTGGAGGACTAGCCTGAAGAGGAGGATGGTAGGGAGGGAAGGAGGAAGATGCCTGGTCTGAGAAGTGGTGGACACCATCGACTGACACCCACTGTTTTGTCACAGTTTAAGAGGGCTGTAGCAAACCTGAAAGTCCATGCTGAAGACCATGAAAACCTACAGAAGAGAAGAGACAAGAGTATTCGAGACTGTCGGACACTACACGAGTGACAAACTCTGTGGAGATTAACAGAAGATTTTTTTTTCTCTTAATTTGTGAAAAGAATAAATTCATAATTCGGAAAAACTAAAAATAAAGACTTTAAAGCCTTATTTCTACTCATCCTTCCAGAAATTGGTGTCAGAAGTGAGATCGAAAGAAATTGAGGTTTTTATTGTGAGATTAGAGGATGGACAACAAAAATTGGAAACTGCTTTACAGAAGTTCATAGCAACCTCTCAAGAAGATCGAGGCACATTTCAAAAAACTATTCAAGCTCAGTCTGAGCAGGTGGATAAAGCAGCTCTGAGTGAAGATATGGTCATTGAAAGGCTGGCAGACATCCTTACCATCAGTTGCTTTACAAAAATATATCCCCAAGGAAGCTCCTGATTTTTTTTCAATAACTTTGAGTGAATCGCTCAAACTGCTGCATGGCCCACAGACCATTGGGGCTAATATTTGGGTCCCTTTTTAACAGCAGAACTGTAAACAGCATACCAGACTGCTAATCCATGGTGTTTGACTCCATATCCTGAGAATAAAAAGAGCATACTTGAAAGGTTAGGAATGGATGATGAAACTTATAGAATCTATTTAATTCAAGTAAAAGGGGGTGTGTGAAACTTCTCAAGCATTGTTTTATCGAGTCAAAGATTTAACAAACAGGGCTCAAGACTGAAACTGCCAAAAGGGAAGAGATACCACAGAAAATATATTTAGAGGAGTTTCTTAGCTCTCTTCATACACCTGTACAAAGATGGGTTAAACAGCATAGCAATTTTACTGTTGAAATCACAGGAGAAATTATGGCAGCCTATAATAGAACACAAGAGCACAGAGTGGGAAAAGAAGAATTGAGGGTCAAGGAAAAATAATCCATCCAGAAAGACCATTCAAACCAGAATTCTGAAGGAAATGGAGGAAGTAACCTCCACCATAAGTGGCGTAGACCTTCCAACCGCTTTGGGACCTCGGTGTTATAGTTGAGAATCATGGGGTCACATAGGTCAGTTTTGTTCTTAAAAGACTGAGCCCAAGGAAATTAGAATGGCAAATGAATTATGTATGCGGGAAACCAAAACACTACACAGGTTCATTGTTCCCTTAAGGTAAATGGTGCTCTCTTCACAGCTGTTTTGGATACGAGGTGTTAACAATCAGTTATGAAAGCCCAGCTAATACAGTGTAACCCACCCCAGTTAAAGGGTACTGTAAAGATTAATTGTGTACATGGAGAACAGCATGAATATACTTTTGTAAACGTGGATATGCAAAAGAAAGAACGATCTTCCATGACAGTCTGATTGATACCATATCCACCAAAATCTTCAATATTGGGTACAGACCATCCTAAATTGGGATCACTAGTACAACAGACTTTCAAAGAGGGAGAGTAATGGTGGTGCGAAGACTCTTATACTTGAGGGGATCAGGAAGGATGTCCTGTTCCTAAATAGGAGAAAAGTAGAAATACTAAGAGACATGATAGAGATATACAAGCTTTTCCAGTGGCAGTTAATACAGGGATATGGGGAAAAGAACAGACGTTTCCAGGCAGCACAAAAAGAGGACCCCGTTCTGCAGAAAGCTTGGACCAAAGCTAAAATATACACAAGTTTCCCTAACTTTCTCAGCAATGTCCCTATATTCTACAGGCATGGAAATTGGCACTCTTGTGTTGATTGATCACCCCTACATTCTGCACTTTACATCATGTTTCTATTGTTTCTGGTTCTTGAAATATAAAGTGATTTGTATGGTGTACTTTGTCAACAAAAGCTGAAAGTTACAAAACTTTCTCAGAGTATTTCAACATCTTTCATATGGGACACAGGTATACATTCATTTATTAGATGTGAACAGTCTTAATAGAAAGTATACTGTAGTAAATAATTTAGTTTAAAAAAAGACAACTTGAATATATGCAGACTGGTTGTCTGAAATTCTGCTAGGGATTCCATTAGGTGTGAACTCTGCCTACCTGCAACTATCTCAGAGTTCATGTCAAGCAAATGGGAGGTATTTCACACCCGCCGGAAGGAAAGGCACACACATTCAGTGCAACAGCAGAGATGTACTAAAAACATCTCTTGCAATTTTAAAACAAATTTTTATTACAATGTAACATTTTATTAAATTTAATTCTGATAAATGCGTAAGTAAGCTTTCAAAGTGAGGATGTGCAATGACTAAATTAACAATAATCTAAAGTGCACAGTGCTATTAGCCATGTCAGTGTGCAATATAGAAAACAAGCATGGAGTATTGTAATATGTTTTCTGTTCTCCATTTGTCATAGGCATGAAAACTGAAACACAGGAGAGGACCTTTCTCTCCAGTATTTTGAAATTTAAAAATATGTTTCTATCTTTTATGGTTCTTGAAATATGAGTCCAAATATGCAGTGCTTTTGCAAACCTCGTAGCTAAATGTGAAGACAAACCAGGAATAAATCTAAGATTTAAGGCTGTTTGCTATTAGCCACAAACATGTTAATTGGCACGATAGGGTGGACTGATTTCCCCTACACTCTGGAATTTAAATCATGTTTCTGTCATTAATGGTTTGTGGAATATAAAGTGATTTGCATGGTGTACTTTGAGGACTTTCCCACTAAAAGATACAAAAGCTTCCCAAACCTTTTCAGCACTATCCCTACATTCTACAGGCATACTGGGCCCAAAAGATCTCCCCTATATTCAGAAATTTAAATTAGGTTTTTATCATTTGTAGTTCTTGAAATATAAAGGGATTTGTATGGTGTACTTTGAAGACTTTGCCGCCAAAGGCTGGAAAATACAAAACTTTCTCAGAGTATTTCAGCATTTTTGTTATATGCTATAAACAAAAGAAAACACTGATTCAATGCATTAAAATATCAAACATTGCAAAGACAGCAAAGGCATATAGACTTACCTCTGAGATGAACCCATTCTAAAGGTTTTAAGGAAGAAAGGTATCTGGGTAACACTGAAACAGTTCCGCCCTCTTGTATCCATCTGTACTCAGCAGAGCTGTTCAAGTACTGGATGTTTGAGGAAAAAAGCTTGCTATTTATAGTCAGGGGGGGTGGAACATTGCCTGCAAAGTTTTTGTTGGCTAGTCCCAACTGCTGTTGCAGAGCAGGGTTACACCTCTCTAGTGTCATCTCCTCCCACCAGCTACCATCTAATAGTTCCATATGTTTGCAAACCTTGCAGCATAATGTATAGACTAGTATTGATTAGATATACATTTTAAGGCTGTTCTCTATGGGCCATATGCATGTAAATTGGCACACTAAGATGGATTGATCTCCCCCACATTCTTCAATGTAATTTAGATTTCTATCATTTGCGACTGTTCAAATATAAAGCGACTTGTATGGTGTACTTTAAAGGCTTTGTCGCCAAAAGCTAAAAGACACAAACGATTTCTTGAATTCTTTCAGCGACATCTCTATACACTATAGACATGAAAAAATTGAAATACCAGGGTGGACTGATCTCACCTATATTCTTCAATTTAAATCATGTTTCTATCATTTATGGTTTTTGAAATATATAGTGCTTTGTATGGTGTACTTTAAAGACTTTGCTGCCAAAAATGAAAAAAATACACATCTTTCCAAGAACATTTCAGTATCTTTCACATGTGAAACAGGCAAATACATTTCTTTTATTAGATGTAAACAGCTGTAATGGAAACCTATATTGTAGTACAATATTTACTATAAAAAAGATACCTTCAATATTTTAAGCTACACTGGCTGTGTGCAGTTTCTGCTAGGGCTTCCATTAGGTGTGAACTCCTCCCACAAACAATTATCCCCCAGCTCAGTATGCGCAAATGGGAGCAACCCGGTACCTATGCAGCAGAAAGGTGTAGCCAATAGAATCACTGGAAGAAGTGCTCCTCGAACCTGACTGTCTGCTTAAATACCAGGCTTATTCTACACTAAAATCCAAAACTTCAACAGCTCTGCTGAGTACGGGCAGACAGAGGAGTTCAGAGCTCTTTAGTGCTATACAGATAGCCACTTTCCAGTCTTAAAACATGGATTTTTCTATGGAGTAAGATTCTGATGTGAAGTAAAGGTAGCTATTTCAAAGATTTTCACCAGTAGTTTCCAAGCCATCTTTTTGTAGGAACTATTGACTTTTTGTCATTATTATAACTTTTTGGCTTATTGAATACCTGTAACATATTATTTCATATTCTTAAATTTGCTTTGTTTTGCTTTCCACATAAAAGTGGTGCACTTTCAGGAGTGGCATTATGGACAAACATTTAAAAGTTTTCCTTCTTTCCTACATGCCACAGGCGTGAAAATTAGAATAATTAAGAGGAACTATCTTTTATGGCTCTTAAAATATAAGGTGATTTTTGTGGTGTACTTTGATGATTTTGAGGCCAAAAGCTAAAAGATGCACAGGTTTCACAGAATTGTTCAGCGTCCTCCCTATACGCTACAGGCATGAGCATTGGCACACCAGGGCAAATTGATCTTCCCTACATCCTGCAATTTAAATCATGTTTCTATCATTTATGGGTCCTGAAATACAAAGCAATGCATATGGTTTACTTTGAAGACTTTGCTGATAAAAGATACAAACGTTTCATCAAAGTTTTCTGCAACATCTGTACATGCTACTGGCATTACATATTGGCACACTAGAGTGGATTGACCTCCCCTATATTTTGCAATTTAAATTAGGTTTCTTGAAATATAAAGCAATTTGTTTGCCGTATTTTCTAGACTTTGCTGCTAAAAGATACAAAATTCCAATATTTTCCCTGTATGTTACAGGCATGAACTTATCACACTGGGGAGGAATGATCTCCCCCCATCCTGCAATTTAAATTTACTTTCTATAAAGTGATTTGTGTGGTGTGGTTTGAATACTTTGTAGCAAAAAGGGAAAAAAAGCATAGAATCAACCTAATAAGAATTAGAGGTCAAACTACACAGTGCCTTCACCACTTCACCATCTTGTATACTAAAATGGAAGCAAACCTATATTGAAATGAAACAATTACTTTTTTCCAAAAACAAGTTGAACTTTGGAAAGTGATCTGGCTACCCTATGTTTATACTCATGCATGTATTAAGTCTGACCTCTTCCCAACTCTTTAGCTCAGGAAGGTCATGTTCTGCAAATGGGAGGTATTTCACACACCCCCAGTGTCATCTCCTCCCACCAGCTACCATTTCATATCTTAGGTAATGCAAATTGGAGGTATTTCATACCTGCAAGAAGAAAAAGCACAAACTTTCAGCGCAAGAGCAGAGATGTGCTAAATATGTCTCTTGCAGTTTTAAAACAGCATTCTATTTGGTTCTTCAAATCTAAAGTGATATGCATGATGTTCTTTGAAAGACCTTGCCGCAAAACATAGAAAGTAGATCTAAGACAAAGAGAATTGAAAATTATCACCAGAGACCACAGCACCATTTGCTGTACCTTTATTAGTAGCCTCACTAACACTGAGACCCAGCAAATCCCATGTATAAAGCCATGGAAATTAATTTATTGTATGTAGAAAGCTCTAATAGAAACCTATATTGTAGTAAAACATTTACTTTAGAAAAGATAACTTGAACATCAGAAACAGCAAAACGTATAGTCAATTAAATCAGTGGCACACTAGTCATGGAGTCAACATTTTGTACAGTATAAGTAAGGCTCCCGGTTTTCCGTTTAAACAGATTTTTGCTTATAAATACATACGGAAAAATATTTTACATTTGTCTGTATTTAGAAATATAAACGGAAAAATGCTAGTAAATATGTTAAAAGAGATTTTTTGTAGCTACAATAACGTTTGCATTTGTGGATTGGTCAGCCAGGTTTCAGGTGCTTCGGACGCTAGCTTTTTAGATACAAAAAAGAAAGAAACCCTTTTGCTGCAAATGTCGTCTTTGTCTGACATTTTTCTCTTGCAAAGTGCAGCCTTGGGACGGAGAAAAAAACCAGTTCAAAGCATGTAAAAATAAATAAATCAAGGCACAGCATACACAAAGTGGCCAGATTGGGTTTATTCACACTCAAACACATTGGCACCTCTTTACAGAGTTTGCCAGTTAAGCGCTACTTTTGTTTTCTTGTCATTCTTTGAACAGCGTTGAAGTGCACCATTCCTGGAGGTGCCATAACAAAGGCAGACGGTAAGGGGCCATCAGGCCTCCTTTTGTTGTAGTATCCTGGCTGGGGCTATGGGGGTGGGGAGAAGATGCACACCTAAAAGCAATGGAGGGAAAACAAATGCACACAGCTTATCACTTTTCAGGCACAAAAGAGGCATGCTCTTCAGTCTCTGTAAAAAAGAGATAGGTATGCACTGTAGGAATGTTAGATGTGCTGGTCTGTCCCAGTATTTACACAAATAATTTGAATACCTTTATCTTGCTTTATTTATTTTATAGTGTTATAGCGCTACTCATCCCAGCGCAGGGTGTCAGAGCGCTTTATATCACAGTTACCCATTATACATTGACAATAAGTCACATGTGTGTAAATCAATGTGGAGGATGTGTTAATTAAGACAGTGGGGGTTATAAGGTGTAGGAGCCACATGTCTTTCATAGATCACTGTGCTAAATTAGAAGGATTACAATTTATGAACTGCAAGTAACAAAAGGACATCTTTGTTCAAAGCAATACCCCATTTACCCATCTAAACCTATAACAACCAAGTGCCCATTGTCTATTTAAATATATGTGAAAAAATACTAGCTGCAGCGTCTTTTTTTGCTTGCGACAAAAATAAATGTGGATAAATACAGATAAAATGACAAAAAAATAAATGTGGATAAATACAGACGGAAATGTTAAAAAAATAAATACCATAAAACCGGGAGCCCTAAGTATAAGCCAGAAACCACAGTTCTTTTACTAGTTATATAGCTGGCCTCCATCTTATAAACTCAAAAGAAGACTAACTTGAATCACTGGAAGTCCAGTTTCCAAGCACACATCAGAGTATGTGTTTAGAATATTTAATTTGCAACCTAAAATATTACTTAATGTTTGCAAACTAAATTACTGGCATAATGCTTCATAGAATCTCATTTATTTTTCAGAAGCATGTATATCCCTCTTGTTTGCAGAATTTGCTTAGTAAGTAAATTCTTCCTACCTGCTCACATGATGAGAAGATGCAGGATGATCTGCTCCTCATGTTAGAGACAGCAGTGAAGGAAGCTAAAAATCAGTTGCCTCCCATCTTCATCATGGGAGGGTGTTCCAATATGAGAATATTCAGGCCCTCTTCGATGAACCTAACAGAACAAAAGTTATCACTCTGCTCGAGTCAAGAGGAAGTTTTATGGATGGGAAGCCTCAAAACCCACTTTTCACCATAATGAAAATATACATTTTTCAAACACAATAATTATGCGCAAGCTGTAATTAAAGTATACATTTTCAGGACTAATTGCTACCCTGTTCTTATATTATTTTATGTTTGGAACGATTTCAAGATCAAACTACACTTTTACCCCATGTTGTACTTTTCTATGCACCCACATCCTATTTGTCACAAGACAACACTGTGATATAAGTTACACCGTGCCTTAATTCAAGCTTTAAATATTGTATATTCCTAACTTGCACACTTTACCAAACAAGTGAAACAGAACCTGAAACATCAATGCAATGAACTCCATTAACTGTAAGTTGTAACACTGCAATGTTTTCTTTTATAAATTGTGTTTTTGTTTCAAACAGCTAACCAAGTAAACACTTAATATACCATAGCTGTGAAAGGCACAGATGTGAAGGGAAATAGCCTGATGAAGGCCTTGTGATTTTGAAGGTGGCAAAGATGGATTTCATTGGTGTAAAGCAAAAAGCAAACAGCAACAGCGACTTAAGTGTTCTGGAGCACTTGGGTGTTTTATATTATTTGGAAGCAATATTGCTTCTAAAATAGCCACAAAAATCAATTGTTGTAACACGTTTTATTGTAAGTATACACATTACTTGTTTATTTCCAATTACAAAGGTGCATTTATTGGAGATAGGCATGTTAACAAATGGCCTGATTAAGTTTCTTCGCAGTTCTGCTGCGGGCAGCACACCACTGCTCAGCTCCGCTTCAGGACCACCAAAACTCATCACCGCCCGCCAGATTACAAGTAATTTTGTGGTCTGGCAGGAGGTATGTGTGGCAGTCCCATGGCTGTGCTGTTTAAAGGCTCATTATGAGCCTTAAACAGCACCGCCGCGGGACTGCCAGTGCACGTTCCTGCATAGGAAAGAATGCACCATGTCGTGCATTCCTTCCTGTGCGAGAACAGGGGTTGCAAAACTACAGGGGACACAACATGTGCCCCCTTGCATGCACCCCTGTGCATGCATCTCTCTATGGCCCCCTTTATTGCCTCCCTGCCACTCCTTACGTGGTGGTGCGACTGCCGTGAAAAGGGCGGTGGAGAGGCAACTGAAAATATGCTCGGCGGTGCTGCTGTGGCACCACCAGCATATTTTGGCCTCGACCCGCTGCCAGACCACCGCAGGGTCCTTGATCCAGGGCGGTAGCAGTGATTCAGATTTGGTCCGACCACCACACTTATAATACTGTGGGTGGTCCCCCAATGTGGCAGTGGTCGGACCGCCACCATGACTAGGTGGTCCCATGGACCCAAATACTTTATTTGCACAGATTGAAGAATGCTTAGAACAGGCCCATCAGACTAAGGATGGCACGACATTTGCCATTATAACAGTTACAGAAAAGAAGACAGAACATAAGCGAGACATAAGATTTGCTTTGAATGCTGTAGAAGAAAATGTAGGCATATTTTTATAATACAGACCCCCAAAATAAGATGTCGGTGTAAACCTTTTAGCTGAACCCCAATCAAGGTAATTGATAGCACATTATAATAATGCAAAGTAATTTCTACATACACAAACACACGCACTATACAGTTACTGAGAATTTTTTTGTGGTTTGGTAAATTTTGATGATAGGCTAAGCCTATAAATTGATTGAATGCCAGGTTTTTCATTCCATATCTGAATTCACATAATTATCAACAAAGTATTGTCATTGTAAGTGTCACAGTTATATTTAAATAGATTTTATGCATATTAATTGAAGTTTTACGCTTTTTCCTACTGGTTTCACATATTTTACAATGATACTTGCAAGAATTGTGAAGAACAATCAGGCACTGATGGAGAGCGCCTCAGGAAAAGATTACTTTTTCATTTCCTCTGAAGGAGAGTAAGTTTACATGCATCCAGTCAGAAAACGGATTACCTTTAAAGTACTTTGCATGGTCTTTTGGCAATTCATAACAAAGGATCTACACATCTAAGTTGTCTCTTCAAATGGTATCAGCCACACAGATCCCTCAGATCCTCTTTTGGCAGAAAGTTGATTACACCATCTGCTGATTATTAGCAGATGGTGAGGTGAGATTTTAGAACTCCATGGGCTTTAAGACCTATGCTGACTTTTTTTGTTCAAGGCAAATCTATCTCCTGGATAGAACTAATAGCGAGGAGTGGGTCACAATGCATGCCACATTTTTTAAGTTTCAATCAGATCAAATACTTTCTACAGGTCACAATACAAAGTGAAAGCTATGACCCTCACTCATTTAGTAGAGCTCTGGTGAAGGGCAGATTGTTCGGAATAGGAATTTACTATAGAGTGTTGTTAGATCTCTCTTTGCCGTTTGATCTAATTAGTTTTCTTTCCAGGATAGAACACAATGTCATCTATCAGAGAGATATTAGCAATCTATTGCTGAGATAGGAGATAAAGCTCTTCAGGTGGCAAATTTTAAAATAATGTCATTCCTGTCTAGATGGATGACATACTATACCCCAGATACTTTACATAAAATGTATTTAGCGGTTTTGAATAATTATTTTAGCTGTCAACAATAAGGCGAAGGAGTCTGGCGCCACACGTTTTATTCTTGCCCCCATCTTTGTATTGGCAGGAGTTGTTTGAGGTAATCGGTCAGGCTATTGAGAGTGACAACAATAGTTTCAGATGCCACCCTTGTACTATTTGGTGTCTCAAAAAGGAGGAGTCAATTAGTAAAAGGTCAACAATAGTTTATTTCAATAGTTTTGACGATCGCACGTTCATTTATCCTCCAGTATTGGAGGACGGCAAAGGTTCCGACAGTCCAGGGCTGGAAGAATAAAATGTTTTGTACTATGAAATTTGAGGAGTCATATGCAAAGCGTGTGGGGGGACTCAAAAGGTTTAATGCTGTCTGGCAATATTTGAAAGAAGATCGCAGTGAATGTTAAAGCTCTGTCAGCTACCATGGACTTCCTTATTAATATGGTGAATCGGGTTCCTAGCTTAGACCATCAATGAAAAGGTATCCGACAAGTCTAGGGAAATTGGTGGGAGTGCTATATTTAAAAAAAAAAAAAAGTTTTATCTTAGCTGCTCTGCACTCTATTGCGCACTTTCTGTACACTAATGCATTTTATCCACAAGGCACTTTCCATCAAGAATTAACGTATTTTATTGAGAAAACATTCGCTAATTTAAAATATCTTTGAGTAGTATAGTTGCTTTTTTTTTTAAAAAGGGAGAAGCGGAAGAGAGAGAAAGGAAATAAAGAGGGAGGAAGGAAATGAAGGAGAGGGGAAGAGAAGGACAAGGAAAGGTAAAGAAGAGGGAAGGAAGGGCAGGAAGACAAAGAAGAGAGAAATAGAGAAAGAGAGAAATAGAGAAAAAGAGAAATGGGGGTCTCTAGTTGGCAATGGTTTGCTCCTTTGTCCAAATAGGGACCCTTGCTTCTAGACAAGGAAAGGGGGATACACTCCTAAAATAACCCCTGCTCACCTCCTTGGTAGCTTGGCACGAGCAGACAGGCTTATCTCAGAGGCAGTGTGTAAAGCATTTGTGAACACATACAGTAATACAGTGAAAACACTACAAATGGACACCACACCAGTTTAGAAAAATAAATAATCTTTATCTAAACCAAAACAAGACCAAACAACAAAAATCCACAATACAGTTATCAAGATATCCTTAAAAATAGGTTATTCCATCAAATAAAGCTTGTAGCAACAAATAACTCCACTTGGAGTTATAACGACATCGTGACCGGTGGAAATCCCAAAGTACGGCGCCGACCGCAAGGTGCGTGGCGTCAGGCCCGGAGTCAAGCAGACCCACAAAGAACAGTACCTCGGAAATGATGAAAGCAGCGACAGTTCATGGCGTCGGGGAGGTGCGGCTTCGTAGGCGCTGCGCGGTGTCGGCTCCTTATGACCCCAGGGGAGGTGCAGCCTCTGTTCCTTACTGCAGCGCAGGGGAGGCGAGACGACGGTTCCTTACTGCGTCGGGGAGATGACATCACAATGGCGCCGAAACCACTGTTCCTTATGATGGCGCGATGTCGATGGATTCGGGGGTCACCCACGTCGAGGATCGGCTCCACGATGATGAAGTCGGCTTCGGAGTCAATGCGGCACAGCAGCAGGCGTCGGGCCCACGTCGCAAGTCGGAGCAGCGCTCACGGCTCCAGGCAGGTTACGGCGTCGTTCGCTGGCGTCGATGTGGCACGGCAGCGGGCGGTGAGCCTACGTCACAAGTCGGAGCAGCGCTCACGGCTTCGGGCAGGTTACGGCGTCGCTCGCCGGCGTCGGTGTTGCAATTTCCTTCTGTAGCAGCTAAAACAGCAGTTCTAGATGCAGGAAGACAGAAAGGGTGAAGTCTTTGTGTTCCTGAGACTTCCGAACAGGAGGCAAGCTCAGTTTCAAGCCCTTGGAGATCTTCTTCTTCAAGCAGGTGACAAAGCAAAAACAGCAAAGTCCTTTTCTCCTTTCCTTGGCAATAAGTAACCACTGCAGGCCAACCCCAAACAGAAAACAGCACAGGGGCAGTAATCTTCCTTAAGCTTCTCCGGTTCTTCTCCTTGGCAAAGGTTCCTCTTGATTTCCCAGAAGTGATCTAAAATTCTGGGGTCTGGGTTCCCCTTTTTATACATACAAATTCTTTGTTCTCTGAAGGCAGAGAGTGTCTGTACCCAGCCAAAACCAGTTCTGTCCTCGTTGGTGCAGCTTCCTGGCAGGAGGTGGAGACAGCATTGTTGAAAGCAGACCTGGCCCAGGCAGGTGAAAGGAAATCTCCTCCCCCTACTCTAAATTCAACCCAGGTCCCATTCAGCCCAGCCCTGACTCATCAGACTGCCAGAGCCACTGCCCTCTCCCAGCTCCTGTCACTCACAAGCCAGACATGCAATACACAAACCTAGCAGAGGCATACTGGATGGTTAGGCAAGAAAATACCCACTTTCTAAAAGTGGTATTTTCAAACACAGAATGTAATAATCACCCACACTAAAAGATGCACTTTAAGATTCTGAGTTCAGGCATACTAAACTTTATTTTCCTACCTTGTTCCTAGGGTGAGTTATGTTTATAAGATTTTATAAACTAGCTGCCCATTCTGGCCTATGGGAACAGATAGCCTTGCAATAGTGAAAAACGAAATTGGCAGTATTTCACTATCAGGACATGCCACACACATCAGGGCATGTCCTACCTTTCACATACAATGCACCCTGCCCACAGGGGTACCTGGGGCCTACCTTAGGGGTGACTAACATGTAGAAAAGGGAAGGTTTAGGGACTGGCAAGTGTGTGCACTTGCCAAGTCGACATGGCAGCCCCAGACTTCACACAGGCTCTGCAATGGCAGGCCTGAGTCACATTTTAAAAGCTGCTTCTGTGGGTGGCATTCTGTCCATCAATTGTTCTTTTTGCATTTGTCACCCCGAGTGGGACGGGTAATGCCCAGACGTGGGTCCCGTGCTCTCCATGCCACTGGAGTCAAGCTATCCTGGCTGATGAGGGCTGAAAGCCCGAAACCGGTCCTAGGATGCTTGTTTCCAGTCCAGGGAAGACCTGGCCTGGCAGTTCGGGCTGGACTGCTCCCATTGGGCGCAGGGTCAAGACTGATTTGCATATGGCTGGGTCCAAACTGGAATGGCATGGTGAGCATAAAACCGATGTATGTAGGCCCAGATCTCTGTACTGGGGTGAAGGTATGACATTGTTCTGCATTCTGTCCATCAATTGTTCTTTTTGCGCAAGCCCACCAGCAGCATTTGATTTACAGGCCCTGGGCACACATGGTGCAATGTACTAGGGTCTGACAAGTAAATCAAATCAGCCAATCATGGAATCACTAATCCATTACATCAGTTTACAAAAGGGAGCACTTGCACTTTGGCACTGAACAGCAGTGGCAAAGTGCCCAAAGCATCTAGACCAGCAAAAACAGATGAGGCAACAGCAAAAAATTGAAAGGAGACCCACGCCGATGGTGCCAAGTCTAACACGTGTCCCCTCCAGCTGAAATGTGGGGAGAACTACCCAGCCTTCTGGGAGTTCTCTTCAGTAAGGCGGAAAAATCTGTACAGACCATCATCATTGGGGTGTTCTGTACCAGGGCGGTGTTCCACCGTGAAGTCCATCCCCTGTAGGGAAATCGACCACCTCAACAGCTTTGGATTCTCACCCCTCATCTGCATCAACCATCTGAGGGGCCTGTGGTCTGTCTGAACCCAGAAGCGAGTCCCAAACAAGTATGGTCTCAACTTCTTCAGTGCCCAGACCACAGCAAATGCCTCACGCTCAATCGCACTCCACCTCTGTTCCTGTGGTAGTAACCTCCTACTAATGAAGGCTACAGGTTGGTCTAGGCCCTCTTCATTCATCTGTGAGAGCACAGCCCCCATACCATGCTCTGAAGCATCTGTCTGCACAATGAATTCCTTTGAGAAGTTGGGCGCCTGAAGCACGGGCGCCATGCACATGGCAGATTTCAGGGCATCAAAAGCTTTCTGGCAGGCATCAGTCCAGTTCACTTTCTTGGGCTGCTTCCTGGAAGTCAGCTCTGTTAAGGGTGCAACAATGCTGCCATACCCCTTGACAAATCTCCTGTAATACCCTGTGAGTCCTAGAAAGGCTCTCACCTCTGTCTGGGTCTTGCGGGGTTCCCAAGCCAGAATGGTATCAATCTTGGGCTGTAGGGGCGCCACCTGGCCGCTCCCAACTTGGTGTCCCAAGTACACCACAGAACCTTGCCCGATCTGGAACTTACTCACCTTGATCGTGAGGCCTGCCCTCTGCAGCGCCTTCAACACTTCCCAGAGGTGGTGCAGATGTTCCTCCCAAGTGGCATTGAACACTGCAATGTCATCCAGGTAGGCGGCACTGAAATCCTCCAGTCCAGCCAACACCCGGTTGACCAACCTCTGAAAGGTGGCAGGGGCATTCTTCATCCCAAAGGGCATCACCCGGAATTGGTAGTGCTCATCTGGTGTGGAGAATGCTGACCTCTCTCTTGCCCCATCAGTTAAGGCGATCTGCCAGAACCCAGATGTTAAATCAAACATACTGAGGTACTGGGCAGCCCCCAACCGATCAATGAGCTCATCAGCTCTGGGGATGGGGTGCGCGTCAGTCCTGGTGACTGAATTGAGTCCTCGGTAGTCCACACAGAACTGGAGTTCTGGTGTGGCACCGAGTGCGGCAGCCTTTGGGACCAAGACCAGTGGGCTGGGCCAAGGGCTGTTTGAGGACTCAATCACCCCTAGCGCTAACATCTTGGAGACCTCCTCCTTGATGCAAGCTCTGACCCTGTCAATCACTCTGTAAATCTTATGTTTTACTGGAGGACTGTCCCCAGTGTCCACATCATGGACACACCACTGACTGACACCGGGGTCAGGGAGAACAGGTCAGAAAACTGTCCCAACAGTTGGCGACAGTCATTCTGCTGCTCAGGGGTCAGGGTGGTAGAGAGGTTCACAACGTCCACTGACCCATCTTGCTCCTTGGCAGACAGGAGGTCAGGAAGAGGCTCAGTCTCCTCTTCCATCCCAGCATCTGTTGCTAAGAGCATGCCCACTTTGGACCTCTCCAAGTGGGGCTACAGGCTGTTCACATGCAGGACCCGCAAAGGGTTCCTAGGAGACTGCAAGTCCACCAAGTAGGTGACGTCACTCTTGCGCTCCACTACCTTAAATAGTCCGGTCCACTTATCCTGAGGCGCACAAGGTTCCACTGGGGCAATGACCCACACTTTTTGTCCAGGCTGAAACTCGATCAGAGTGGCATTCTGATCATACCGCTGTTTCATCTCTTCCTGGCTGGCTTCCAGATTCACCTGAGCGAGTTGTCTGAAACGCCTAGTCTGGTTTCTGAAGGCCAGCATGTAGCTATATGCATCCTGGGGAGGTTTACTGGGAGCTTTCTCCCAGCCTTCTTTCACCAAACTCAGAGGTCCTCTCACAGGATGGCCATACAGCAGTTCAAAGGGACTGACCCCTAAGGACTTCTGTGGCACCTCTCTGTAAGCAAACAGAAGGCATGGCAAGAGGAAGTCTCACTTACGCCTCATGGGTTCCTCAAGACCCATAATCTTGCCCTTCAGGGTCCGGTTGAATCTCTCAACCAGCCCATTACCTTGGGGGTGGTAAGGAGTGGTGAACTTATAGGTTACACCACACTCCTGCCACAGGGACTTCATATACTTAGATATGAAGTTGGTTTCACAGTCTGACACCACCTCTCTGGGGAACCCCACACAGGGGAAAATCCCCATCAACGCACGACCCACCACAGGGGCCGTCACAGTCCGGACAGGGATGGCTTCCGTGTACCGGGTGGCATGGTCCACCAAGACCAGGATGAACCTGTTGCCCATGGCTGTCTTGGGATCCAGAGGCCCCACAATGTCAATACCCACCCTCTCAAAGGGTGTGCTGACCACAGGGAAAGGTTGGAGAGGAGCCTTGTGCTTCCTCCCACTCTTACCACTTGCCTGGCAAGTCTGACAGGTCCTGCAATGAGTATGTGAGCTCTTGCGCATTTGGGGCCAGTAAAAGTGGGTGACAAGCCTTTCAAAGGTCTTGTCTTGCCCCAAATGTCCTGCTAAAGGCACATCATGAGCCAGACCCAGTAGGAAGGCTCTGAAGCGCTGGGGTACCACCAGCACACAGGCTGACCCAGGCTCAGCAACCTTAGGCTCACTATACAGGAGACCATTCTCCCAGTAAATCCAATGTGATCCAGACTGATCACCTGCTGCCTGGTTTGCAGCCTGTTGCCGCAAACCCACAAGAGAAGGGCACTTCTTCTGCTCCTCGCAGAACTCTTCCCTGGAGGGGCCTCCTTCCTGCTGCCAATGGGTCAGCTCAGGCAGGTCCCCCAGTTCAGCCACTTGTTCCCCTGTAGGCTCCAGGGCATCCCCCTCAAGGTTTGCCTCCTCCTGGACCGTGGGAACTTCGGGGGCCAGTTTCCACGCCCCCTGCCTCTTCTCTTTAAGGCAGGCACCTGGGCCACTCTTTCAGGCTCCAGGTCCTCTTGAATACCCTTACCGGCTGCCATTGACCGAGTGGTCACACACGCCCACTCAGGCAGACCCAACATCTCCAAATGAGACCTCCGCTCCACCTTCGCCCAAGGGGAGCTCTCCAAATCATTGCCTAGCAGACAGTCAACAGGCATGGCTGGCCTCACAGCTACTTGAAAGGTACCTGAGACACCCCCCCACTCAAAGGGAACCTGTGCCACCTTGCAGTGGCACTCTGAATTGTCGGCGGCAACTACTGGGTAGAATGCGTTGGGGAGTACCTGCTCCTCAGACACCAGCCGACAACTGACAGCTGTCACACTGGCTCCGGTGTCTCTCAGAGCCTCCACCCTATGGCCATTGATGATCACCCACTGCCTGTACTTCTTAGTGTTATCAGGCAGCGGAGTCCTAGGGACCATCTCACTGTCTCCTAAAGAGACTAGGGACATCTCTGCGGGACCCCACCCACCTGGGGCACCTGACTCCTCCCCCAGGGCTACAATAGCCATCTGCTGGGACGGTGCACCAGTGGGTGCAGCGTCAACCTTTTTGGGACACTTAGGATTCCAAAAGCAGTGGCCCACCTGACCACAACCAAAACATGTCTTGGGACCCCTCTGAACAGACTTATCTGTCGGGGCCCATGGTTTCTTCTCAGTGGGAGGCTGGGAATCCTTCCCTTGGGGATTACTTTGGGGCCCTTTCTGGAACTCCTTTGGTTTACCCTTGTCCCCCCCACTCTTCTGCTGGGGACCCTGCCCACCTTTGGCGGAGTCTCCCACAAGACCCTTGTGGACCCTGGTACTGACCCAGCGGTCCACCTCCACACCAAGCTTCCTGGGATCAGTCAGCTTACTATCAATCAGGTGCTGGCATAGCTCTGGAAAACAAGTACTGGACAAGTGCTCCCATGCAATCAAATCATAGAGCTCCTGAAAATCATTTACTTTGCTACCCTTCACCCAACCATCCAATGCTCTGCAAAAAAAAGACACATATTCCACCCAGGTGCTAGACTCCAGCTTCTTGCAATTTCAAAATTTCTGCCTATAAAGCTCTGGGGTCAATACATATCTGGCTATTAAGGCTTCCTTCATGGGGGCATAGGACATCTGATCCTCTTTGGGCAATGCTAGTAAGGTTTCCCTTCCTTCATCCATAAAGCGGTTCCACAACCCCGCTCTCCAATCTTTCTCAGGGACCCGGTGGGACATCATCGCTTCCTCATAGGCCTTAAACCACTGCCCAATGTCCTCCCTCTTCATGAATTACTTAATGACATCCTTGGGAATATATACTCTTCCTTCTACAGGCACTGAAGGTGTGCTGCCACCAGAGGGAGTAATCTCTAAGCTCCTTGCTTTCAGGTCCAGCTCCCTCACCACTCTCTCATGCTCTAAAAGCATCTTCTTCTCCTCCATGGCTAACCTCTTATTTTCTAACTCCAATTTCTTACTTTCTATGTCATTCTGACTCCCCACTTTGAGCTTTGTCAGCTCCATCTCATGCACTCTGCTTTTCTCCCTGTCCTCCAGCTCCTCTGGGGACGGGCCTTTTGAAGAAACACTGCTGCCCACCCTGGAAGGCACTTTCCCCACCAGTTAGGCCCAATGGCCCCTCCAGCTGCCCATCTAAATTCTCTGCCTCCTCCCTAGGTTCTTCAGGATGCTCACTGGCATTCCTAGATTCCAAACAGGCCCTCAGCGCCTTTTGGTATGCCTCCTTCCTGGTGGGGCCTCTTATAGAGATTTTAAATTTCTTGCAAACAGCTTTGAGGTGTGGCACAGTGTAGGTATCAATCCTCTCTTCTTCAAATTCAATATCCACAGATGCAATGGATGCTGCTTTGCTCAAGGTGAAAAAAATTAGGAGTTCTAAAAAAAAATAGAAGTTCCAAGGAAAAACTCTACCAAAATGTATGTGGTCGCGTAATGGTCTGCACTCACTAGTAGTGTACACCAATCACTGTATGTAAATCACAAATTCAAGTCCAAATCGTCACCGCTGACCACCAATGTTAGAAATGGGGGTCTCTAGTTGGCAATGGTTTGCACCTTTGTCCAAATAGGGACCCTTGCTTCTAGTCAGGGAAAGGGGGATACACTCCTAAAATAACCCCTGCTCACCCCCTTGGTAGCTTGGCACGAGCAGACAGGCTTATCTCAGATGCAGTGTGTAAAGCATTTGTGAACACATACAGTAATACAGTGAAAACACTACAAATGGACACCACACCAGTTTAGAAAAATAAATAATCTTTATCTAAACCAAAACAAGACCAAACAACAAAAATCCACAATACAGTTATCAAGATATCCTTAAAAATAGGTTATTCCATCAAATAAAGCTTGTAGCAACAAATAACTCCACTTGGAGTTATAACGACATCGTGACCGGTGGAAATCCCAAAGTACGGTGCCGACCGCGAGGTGCGTGGCGTCAGGCCCGGAGTCAAGCAGACCCACAAAGAACAGTACCTCGGAAATGATGAAAGCAACGACAGTTCATGGCGTCGGGGAGGTGCGGCTTCGTAGGCGCTGCGCGGTGTCGGCTCCTTATGACCCCAGGGGAGGTGCAGCCTCTGTTCCTTACTGCAGCGCAGGGGAGGCGAGACGACGGTTCCTTACTGCGTCGGGGAGATGACATCACAATGGCGCCAAAACCACTGTTCCTTATGATGGCGCGATGTCGATGGATTCGGGGGTCACCCACGTCGAGGATCGGCTCCACGATGATGAAGTCGGCTTCGGAGTCGATGCGGCACAGCAGCAGGCGTCGAGCCCACGTTGCAAGTTGGAGCAGCGCTCACGGCTCCGGGCAGGTTACGCCATCGCTCGCTGGCGTCGATGTGGCACGGCAGCGGGCGGTGAGCCTATGTCGCAAGTCGGAGCAGCGCTCACGGCTTCGGGCAGGTTACTGCGTCACTCGCCGGCGTCAGTGTTGCAATTTCCTTCTGTAGCAGCTAAAACAGCAGTTCTAGATGCAGGAAGACAGAAGGGGTGAAGTCTTTATGTTCCTGAGACTTCAGAACAGGAGGCAAGCTCAGTTTCAAGCCCTTGGAGATCTTCTTCTTCAAGCAGGTGACAAAGCAAAAACAGCAAAGTCCTTTTCTCCTTTCCTTGGCAATAAGTAACCACTGCAGGCCAACCCCAAACAGAAAACAGCACAGGGGCAGTAATCTTCCTTAAGCTTCTCCGGTTCTTCTCCTTGGCAAAGGTTCCTCTTGATTTCCCAGAAGTGATCTAAAATTCTGGGGTCTGGGTTCCCCTTTTTATACATACAAATTCTTTGTTCTCTGAAGGCAGAGAGTGTCTGTACCCAGCCAAAACCAGTTCTGTCCTCGTTGGTGCAGCTTCCTGGCAGGAGGTGGAGACAGCATTGTTGAAAGCAGACCTGGCCCAGGCAGGTGAAAGGAAATCTCCTCCCCTACTCTAAATTCAACCCAGGTCCCATTCAGCCCAGCCCTGACTCATCAGACTGCCAGAGCCACTGCCCTCTCCCAGCTCCTGTCACTCACAAGCCAGACATGCAATACACAAACCTAGCAGAGGCATACTGGATGGTTAGGCAAGAAAATACCCACTTTCTAAAAGTGGTATTTTCAAACACAGAATGTAATAATCACCCACACTAAAAGATGCACTTTAAGATTCTGAGTTCAGGCATACTAAACTTTATTTTCCTACCTTGTTCCTAGGGTGAGTTATGTTTATAAGATTTTATAAACTAGCTGCCCATTCTGGCCTATGGGAACAGATAGCCTTGCAATAGTGAAAAACGAAATTGGCAGTATTTCACTATCAGGACATGCCACACACATCAGGGCATGTCCTACCTTTCACATACAATGCACCCTGCCCACAGGGGTACCTGGGGCCTACCTTAGGGGTGACTAACATGTAGAAAAGGGAAGGTTTAGGGACTGGCAAGTGTGTGCACTTGCCAAGTCGACATGGCAGCCCCAGACTTCACACAGGCTCTGCAATGGCAGGCCTGAGTCACATTTTAAAAGCTGCTTCTGTGGGTGGCATTCTGTCCATCAATTGTTCTTTTTGCATTTGTCACCCCGAGTGGGACAGGTAATGCCCAGACGTGGGTCCCGTGCTCTCCATGCCACTGGAGTCAAGCTATCCTGGCTGATGATGGCTGAAAGCCCGAAACCGGTCCTAGGATGCTTGTTTCCAGTCCAGGGAAGACCTGGCCTGGCAGTTCGGGCTGGACTGCTCCCATTGGGCGCAGGGTCAAGACTGATTTGCATATAGCTGGGTCCAAACTGGAATGGCATGGTGAGCATAAAACCGATGTATGTAGGCCCAGATCTCTGTACTGGGGTGAAGGTATGACATTGTTCTGCATTCTGTCCATCAATTGTTCTTTTTGCGCAAGCCCACCAGCAGCATTTGATTTACAGGCCCTGGGCACACATGGTGCAATGTACTAGGGTCTGACAATTAAATGAAATCAGCCAATCATGGAATCACTAATCCATTACATCAGTTTACAAAAGGGAGCACTTGCACTTTGGCACTGAACAGCAGTGGCAAAGTGCCCAAAGCGTCTAGACCAGCAAAAACAGATGAGGCAACAGCAAAAAATTGAAAGGAGACCCACGCCGATGGTGCCAAGTCTAACACGTGTCCCCTCCAGCTGAAATGTGGGGAGAACTACCCAGCCTTCTGGGAGTTCTCTTCACTAAGGCGGAAAAATCTGTACAGACCATCATCATTGGGGTGTTCTGTACCAGGGCGGTGTTCCACCGTGAAGTCCATCCCCTGTAGGGAAATCGACCACCTCAACAGCTTTGGATTCTCACCCCTCATCTGCATCAACCATCTGAGGGGCCTGTGGTCTGACTGAACCCAGAAGCGAGTCCCAAACAAGTATGGTCTCAACTTCTTCAGTGCCCAGACCACAGCAAATGCCTCACGCTCAATCGCACTCCACCTCTGTTCCTGTGGTAGTAACCTCCTACTAATGAAAGCTACAGGTTGGTCTAGGCCCTCTTCATTCATCTGTGAGAGCACAGCCCCCATACCATGCTCTGAAGCATCTGTCTGCACAATGAATTCCTTTGAGAAGTTGGGCGCCTGAAGCACGGGCGCCATGCACAT
This sequence comes from Calotriton arnoldi, assembly GCA_963921515.1. Classification (NCBI taxonomy): domain Eukaryota; kingdom Metazoa; phylum Chordata; class Amphibia; order Caudata; family Salamandridae; genus Calotriton; species Calotriton arnoldi. Next base: position 343,041 of record CAWUFW010011757.1, read on the forward strand.
GGCAGATTTCAGGGCATCAAAAGCTTTCTGGCAGGCATCAGTCCAGTTCACTTTCTTGGGCTGCTTCCTGGAAGTCAGCTCTGTTAAGGGTGCAACAATGCTGCCATACCCCTTGACAAATCTCCTGTAATACCCTGTGAGTCCTAGAAAGGCTCTCACCTCTGTCTGGGTCTTGCAGGGTTCCCAAGCCAGAATGGTATCAATCTTGGGCTGTAGGGGCGCCACATGGCCGCTCCCAACTTGGTGTCCCAAGTACACCACAGAACCTTGCCCGATCTCGAACTTACTCACCTTGATCGTGAGGCCTGCCCTCTGCAGCGCCTTCAACACTTCCCAGAGGTGGTGCAGATGTTCCTCCCACGTGGCACTGAACACTGCAATGTCATCCAGGTAGGCGGCACTGAAATCCTCCAGTCCAGCCAACACCCGGTTGACCAACCTCTGAAAGGTGGCAGGGGCATTCTTCATCCCAAAGGGCATCACCCGGAATTGGTAGTGCTCATCTGGTGTGGAGAATGCTGACCTCTCTCTTGCCCCATCAGTTAAGGCGATCTGCCAGTACCCAGATGTTAAATCAAACATACTGAGGTACTGGGCAGCCCCCAACCGATCAATGAGCTCATCAGCTCTGGGGATGGGGTGCGCGTCAGTCCTGGTGACTGAATTGAGTCCTCGGTAGTCCACACAGAACTGGAGTTCTGGTGTGGCACCGGGTGCGGCAGCCTTTGGGACCAAGACCAGTGGGCTGGGCCAAGGGCTGTTTGAGGACTCAATCACCCCTAGCGCTAACATCTTGGAGACCTCCTCCTTGATGCAAGCTCTGACCCTGTCAATCACTCTGTAAATCTTATGTTTTACTGGAGGACTGTCCCCAGTGTCCACATCATGGACACACCACTGACTGACACCGGGGGTCAGGGAGAACAGGTCAGAAAACTGTCCCAACAGTTGGCGACAGTCATTCTGCTGCTCAGGGGTCAGGGTGGTAGAGAGGTTCACAACGTCCACTGACCCATCTTGCTCCTTGGCAGACAGGAGGTCAGGAAGAGGCCCAGTCTCCTCTTCCATCCCAGCATCTGTTGCTAAGAGCATGCCCACTTTGGACCTCTCCAAGTGGGGCTACAGGCTGTTCACATGCAGGACCCGCAAAGGGTTCCTAGGAGACTGCAAGTCCACCAAGTAGGTGACGTCACTCTTGCGCTCCACCACCTTAAATAGTCCGGTCCACTTATCCTGAGGCGCACAAGGCTCCACTGGGGCAATGACCCACACTTTTTGTCCAGGCTGAAACTCGATCAGAGTGGCATTCTGATCATACCGCTGTTTCATCTCTTCCTGGCTGGCTTCCAGATTCACCTGAGTGAGTTGTCTGAAACGCCTAGTCTGGTTTCTGAAGGCCAGCATGTAGCTATATGCATCCTGGGGAGGTTTACTGGGAGCTTTCTCCCAGCCTTCTTTCACCAAACTCAGAGGTCCTCTCACAGGATGGCCATACAGCAGTTCAAAGGGACTGACCCCTAAGGACTTCTGTGGCACCTCTCTGTAAGCAAACAGAAGGCATGGCAAGAGGAAGTCTCACTTACGCCTCATGGGTTCCTCAAGACCCATAATCATGCCCTTCAGGGTCCGGTTGAATCTCTCAACCAGCCCATTACCTTGGGGGTGGTAAGGAGTGGTGAACTTATAGGTTACACCACACTCCTGCCACAGGGACTTCATATACTTAGATATGAAGTTGGTACCACGGTCTGACACCACCTCTCTGGGGAACCCCACACAGGGGAAAATCCCCATCAACGCACGACCCACCACGGGGGCCGTCACAGTCCGGACAGGGATGGCTTCCGTGTACCGGGTGGCATGGTCCACCAAGACCGGGATGAACCTGTTGCCCATGGCTGTCTTGGGATCCAGAGGCCCCACAATGTCAATACCCACCCTCTCAAAGGGGGTGCTGACCACAGGGAAAGGTTGGAGAGGAGCCTTGTGCTTCCTCCCACTCTTACCACTTGCCTGGCAAGTCTGACAGGTCCTGCAATGAGTATGTGAGCTCTTGCGCATTTGGGGCCAGTAAAAGTGGGTGACAAGCCTTTCAAAGGTCTTGTCTTGCCCCAAATGTCCTGCTAAAGGCACATCATGAGCCAGACCCAGTAGGAAGGTTCTGAAGCGCTGGGGTACCACCAGCACACGGGCTGACCCAGGCTCAGCAACCTTAGGCTCACTATACAGGAGACCATTCTCCCAGTAAATCCAATGTGATCCAGACTGATCACCTGCTGCCTGGTTTGCAGCCTGTTGCCGCAAACCCACAAGAGAAGGGCACTTCTTCTGCTCCTCGCAGAACTCTTCCCTGGAGGGGCCTCCTTCCTGCTGCCAATGGGTCAGCTCAGGCAGGTCCCCCAGTTCAGCCACTTGTTCCCCTGTAGGCTCCAGAGCATCCCCCTCAAGGTTTGCCTCCTCCTGGACCGTGGGAACTTCGGGGGCCAGTTTCCACGCCCCCTGCCTCTTCTCTTTAAGGCAGGCACCTGGGCCACTCTTTCAGGCTCCAGGTCCTCTTGAATACCCTTACCGGCTGCCAATGACCGAGTGGTCACACAAGCCCACTCAGGCAGACCCAACATCTCCAAATGAGACCTCCGCTCCACCTTCGCCCAAGGGGAGCTCTCCAAATCATTGCCTAGCAGACAGTCAACAGGCATGGCTGGCCTCACAGCTACTTGAAAGGTACCTGAGACACCCCCCCACTCAAAGGGAACCTGTGCCACCTTGCAGTGGCACTCTGAATTGTCGGCGGCAACTACTGGGTAGAATGCGTTGGGGAGTACCTGCTCCTCAGACACCAGCCGACAACTGACAGCTGTCACACTGGCTCCGGTGTCTCTCAGAGCCTCCACCCTATGGCCATTGATGATCACCCACTGCCTGTACTTCTTAGTGTTATCAGGCAGCTGAGTCCTAGGGACCATCTCACTGTCTCCTAAAGAGACTAGGGACATCTCTGCGGGACCCCACCCACCTGGGGCACCCGACTCCTCCCCCAGGGCTACACTAGCCATCTGCTGGGGCGGTGCACCAGTGGGTGCAGCGTCAACCTTTTTGGGACACTTAGGATTCCAAAAGCAGTGGCCCACCTGACCACAACCAAAACATGTCTTGGGACCCCTCTGAACAGACTTATCTGTCAGGGCCCATGGTTTCTTGTCAGTGGGAGGCTGGGAACCCTTCCCTTGGGGATTACTTTGGGGTCCTTTCTGGAACTCCTTTGGTTTACCCTTGTCCCCCCCACTCTTCTGCTGGGGACCCTGCCCACCTTTGGCGGAGTCTCCCACAAGACCCTTGTGGACCCTGGTACTGACCCAGCGGTCCGCCTCCACAGCAAGCTTCCTGGGATCAGTCAGCTTACTATCAATCAGGTGCTGGCATAGCTCTGGAAAACAAGTACTGGACAAGTGCTCCCATGCAATCAAATCATAGAGCTCCTGAAAATCATTTACTTTGCTACCCTTCACCCAACCATCCAATGCTCTGCAAAAAAAGACACATATTCCACCCAGGTGCTAGACTCCAGCTTCTTGCAATTTCAAAATTTCTGCCTATAAAGCTCTGGGGTCAATACATATCTGGCTATTAAGGCTTCCTTCATGGGGGCATAGGACATCTGATCCTCTTTGGGCAATGCTAGTAAGGTTTCCCTTCCTTCATCCATAAAGCGGTTCCACAACCCCGCTCTCCAATCTTTCTCAGGGACCCGGTGGGACATCATCGCTTCCTCATAGGCCTTAAACCACTGCCCAATGTCCTCCCTCTTCATGAATTACTTAATGACATCCTTGGGAATATATACTCTTCCTTCTACAGGCACTGAAGGTGTGCTGCCACCAGAGGGAGTAATCTCTAAGCTCCTTGCTTTCAGGTCCAGCTCCCTCACCACTCTCTCATGCTCTAAAAGCATCTTCTTCTCCTCCATGGCTAACCTCTTATTTTCTAACTCCAATTTCTTACTTTCTATGTCATTCTGACTCCCCACTTTGAGCTTTGTCAGCTCCATCTCATGCACTCTGCTTTTCTCCCTGTCCTCCAGCTCCTCTGGGGACGGGCCTTTTGAAGAAACACTGCTGCCCACCCTGGAAGGCACTTTCCCCCCCAGTTAGGCCCAATGGCCCCTCCAGCTGCCCATCTAAATTCTCTGCCTCCTCCCTAGGTTCTTCAGGATGCTCACTGGCATTCCTAGATTCCAAACAGGCCCTCAGCGCCTTTTGGTATGCCTCCTTCCTGGTGGGGCCTCTTATAGAGATTTTAAATTTCTTGCAAACAGCTTTGAGGTGTGGCACAGTGTAGGTATCAATCCTCTCTTCTTCAAATTCAATATCCACAGATGTAATGGATGCTGCTTTGCTCAAGGTGAAAAAAATTGGCAGTTCTAAAAAAAAAATAGAAGTTCCAAGGAAAAACTCTACCAAAATGTATCTGGTCGCGTAATGGTCTGCACTCACTAGTAGTGTACACCAATCACTGTATGTAAATCACAAATGCAAGTCCAAATCGTCACCGCTGACCACCAATGTTAGAAATGGGGGTCTCTAGTTGGCAATGGTTTGCACCTTTGTCCAAATAGGGACCCTTGCTTCTAGTCAGGGAAAGGGGGATACACTCCTAAAATAACCCCTGCTCACCCCCTTGGTAGCTTGGCACAAGCAGACAGGCTTATCTCAGAGGCAGTGTGTAAAGCATTTGTGAACACATACAGTAATACAGTGAAAACACTACAAATGGACACCACACCAGTTTAGAAAAATAAATAATCTTTATCTAAACCAAAACAAGACCAAACAACAAAAATCCACAATACAGTTATCAAGATATCCTTAAAAATAGGTTATTCCATCAAATAAAGCTTGTAGCAACAAATAACTCCACTTGGAGTTATAACGACATCGTGACCGGTGGAAATTCCAAAGTACGGTGCCGACCGCGAGGTGCGTGGCGTCAGGCCCGGAGTCAAGCAGACCCACAAAGAACAGTACCTCGGAAATTATGAAAGCAACGACAGTTCATGGCGTCGGGGAGGTGCGGCTTCATAGGCGCTGCGCGGTGTCGGCTCCTTATGACCCCAGGGGAGGTGCAGCCTCTGTTCCTTACTGCAGTGCAGGGGAGGCGAGACGACGGTTCCTTACTGCGTCGGGGAGATGACATCACAATGGCGCCGAAACCACTGTTCCTTATGATGGCGCAATGTCAATGGATTCGGGGGTCACCCACGTCGAGGATCGGCTCCACGATGATGAAGTCGGCTTCGGAGTCGATGCGGCACAGCAGCAGGCGTTGAGCCCACGTTGCAAGTTGGAGCAGCGCTCACGGCTCCGGGCAGGTTACGCCATCGCTCGCTGGCGTCGATGTGGCACGGCAGCGGGCGGTGAGCCTATGTCGCAAGTCGGAGCAGCGCTCACGGCTTCGGCAGGTTACGGCGTCGCTCGCCGGCGTCAGTGTTGCAATTTCCTTCTGTAGCAGCTAAAACAGCAGTTCTAGATGCAGGAAGACAGAAGGGGTGAAGTATTTATGTTCCTGAGACTTCAGAACAGGAGGCAAGCTCAGTTTCAAGCCCTTGGAGATCTTCTTCAAGCAGGTGACAAAGCAAAAACAGCAAAGTCCTTTTCTCCTTTTCTTGGCAACAAGTAACCACTGCAGGCCAACCCCAAACAGCAAACTGCACAGGGGCAGTAATCTTCCTTCAGCTTCTCCGGTTCTTCTCATTGGCAAAAGTTCCTCTTGATTTCCCAGAAGTGATCTAAATTCTGGGGTCTGGGTCCCCCTTTTTATACATACAAATTATTTGTTCTCTGAAGGCAGAGAGTGTCTGTACCCAGCCAAAACCAGTTCTGTCCTCACTGGTGCAGCTTCCTGGCAGGAGGTGGAGACAGCATTGTTGAAAGCAGACCTGGCCCAGGCAGGTGAAAGGAAATCACCTCCCCCTACTCTAAATTCAACCCAGGTCCCATTCAGCCCAGCCCTGACTCATCCGACTGCCGGAGCCACTGCCCTCTCCCAGCTTCTGTCACTCACAAGCCAGACATGCAAAACACAAACCTAGTAGAGGCATGCTGGATGGTTAGGCAAGAAAATACCCACTTTCTAAAAGTGGTATTTTCAAACACAGAATGTAAAAATCACCTACACTAAAAGATGCACTTTAACATTCTGAGTTCAGGCATACTAAACTTTATTTTCCGATCTTATTCCTAGGGTCAGTTATGTTTATAAGATGTTATAAACTAGCTCCCCATTGTGGTCTATGGGAACAGATAGCCTTGCAATAGTGAAAAACGAAATTGGCAGTATTTCACTATCAGGACATGCCACACACATCAGGGCATGTCCTACCTTTCACATACAATGCACCCTGCCCACAGGGGTACCTGGGGCCTACCTTAGGGGTGCCTAACATGTAGAAAAGGGAAGGTTTAGGGACAGGCAACCATGTGCACTTGCCAAGTCGACATGGCAGTCCCAGATTGCACACAGGCTCTGCAATGGCAGGCTTGAGTTACATTTTACAAGCTGCTTCTGTGGGTGGCACAATCCATGCTGCAAGCCCACCAGCAGCATTTGATTTACAGGCCCTGGGCACACATGGTGCACTGTACTAGGGTCTGACAAGTACATCAAATCAGCCAATCATGGAATCACTAATCCATTACATTAATTTACAAAAGGGAGCACTTGCATTTTGGCACTGAACAGCAGTGGCAAAGTGCCCAAAGCATCTAGACCAGCAAAAACAGATGAGGCAACAGCAAAAAATAGAAGGGAGACCCCCACGCCAATGGCGCCAAGTCTAACACACTTTCTATGTACTCAAAGTGCTTTTTTTTTAGGATAATGTGTTTAGCAACCTATAATATTTCGAAGTAGCACAGGTGCACTTTAATTGCTCAATGCACATATTATGGATATTATGGATGATGAACTATGTTTTTTTTTGAAGATTGGATAGTGTTTTGTTTTTGGAACAGAATAGATGCTCTGAACCAGGCTCAACCGAATATATTACGCTTTGCACTTTGAATATTTATTGCACTTTGAATTGTCCAAAGCTAATAATGTGAATTCTTTGTAAATATCATGGCTAAATGATTTAGATCAAATTGGTATGAATTGGAATACGTATATGTTTTTTTCTTTTCTCTCTTTTGTTTCATTTCACGCAACTACTCAATGTATTCATTTCTTCTCCTCAGCAATAAAAAAAAGAAAATAATTATCTTGGAAAATATATATAACTATCTAAAGGCAATACGAATAGACCATGTGAAATGCTAACTGCCTCCTTAGCATCCATGTTACTGGAGAAAATGGTCAATAACATTCAGTAAGAATATAGCATTTTTTAAAGATACAATTTAAATTGGGCAAGTTCATTACCAGACCACTCTAACACATCTCTGTTTATTTTATTTCAGTTTCAGTGAAAACAGCGTTGCCAGCATCTCGCAAGCCCAAATTGTAGAAATACAGTAAGAGTAGGTTTAGATATGTAGTACTAAGTTATAAGTAATTGGTGCTAGTAGGTTCACCATAATATGAATTTGTTCCTTATGCGAGTTTAAAATTGATTTTTATTTTAAAGGAAAACTTGTGAGAAGAAACAAAAATCAACAATCGTCGCAGCAGCTTACCATAATCATAAAATGAATGATGCATCAGCTCGTCAAAGAATGCTAGAAGAGTTTCTTGTGACGCAACCATCAAAAAAGAAGGTCTGTGTTGCAATGGTTGGGAAGCATGCATGGCATTGCTATCGCAATTAGAGATCCATACAGAAAAAGATAAGGAAGGAAGAAGTGCAGAGCGAGTATCTGTCACTTTTAATTAAATTTTATAAACAGGGTGTAGACATGGTGTACAATTATATAATGTGATATAACACTCAAGCACTGCCTTTTTTTATCTGCAGAGCACTTTACGAGAAGACAACTGACGGAACACAAAATATGCAATTTTTTCTATAAAATGCAATGGAGCGAGTACCTTCCAGAAGTACAAGATATTACTGAGGGCTGGATTCCTACAGCAACCACAAAGTGGGATATAAGTGATGAAGACACAGCACCTTTGATGGAAAATCAGTCATGGCGAGGGCTTCATGTCACAACTGATGCCACTACATGAACGAGATGGGATACTTGTTCTTTTTTCATGAACCATCAGGGAAGAAATGGTATCCAGATGCAAAAACACAGCCCGTGTGTTACCCAAGAAAGGATACAATAGGATGCTTATAAACCATTCAGCAACATTAAGCCTACTAAAGTAAGATTAGTAGTATTTGACAATGTTCAAAATGTAATCATTTTCACTGCACTGAGAGAAATTAATGTTAAAGAGCTGTTGGATTATGGAGTTTCAATAAAATCATTTAGGGAAGAGGGAGTAGACCTACTGTGGTTAAATACATTAGCAAGAAAATGTGATTGTTTGAGACACTTAAGAAGCAGCCAACCTAGTTAGCAAAGACTCAAACAGATCTAAATGAGCCCGTCTTGCACCACAGGGATGCCACATGGAACATGTACTATTTGTGGCATCCACACAGTAGGGTATTTTATAACAACTTATAAAGAATAATGAGGTGTTCAACTCTTTACTCTCACAGTCCATTTAACTTCTTTGTTTATTCCTCAGATGAGGATATCTTTCCATAAAAATTGCAAACCTCCTTTATGAGACAGACAATTTGAAATTCCATTCCTCCTTTCCTCTTCATTAGCAGCAGAGTCCACTTTACTGTTGGTGACATACACATGATTTAATTTGTCTACCATCTGTTGCTGTTATCATTTCTATCATAGGCATCCAACTCTGAATCAAATATTCAACTGTGGGGAAATTTTTCATCCATTTAATTTAAATGAAAAACTTTAATGTCTTCATGGGAAATGTTAGAAATTGCCTGCAATTTAAAGAAAAATACTAAATCAGATATTGCCTCGTAAAATATATACTTATCAGTAACATTTTTCAGCTGAAAAACACATTCATTGTTTCTTTCGAATTGCTATCTGATTTTGTCATGTGTCATATTTGCCCTCATGAAAATCAACCAATGCACTTTGGGTACAGGTGGACATAAAAATCCATATTATACATCCGTTGACCTAACAGGATCATCTAGGAGACACCTATTTTATGACATTTTCAGTGTTCCTTTGTTCAGAGTTCCTGAGGATAATACACCCCCATATTATATAGATGGTATAGATGCACTGTATAGGACCCATTTCAATCCTCCTGGCACCTGATTTAATAATATATGTGACATTTTTAGGTGTTCAGATTCAAGGGGACAAAGTCACTTTTGCAACCCAAGGCCATGGAGCTCAGATTCGGATTAGATTTAACATTGTTTTCCTGGCTGGAGGTGAAAAAAAACCACATGATCCAAAAGATACCTAAACCCATTCAGAGCATCAGATCTGAGCTTTCTCACAAGTGTATTTAAGTGCTGTGTACTCAAAAAGTGAGTTTAATATCCAGTCAACACAAAGAAAATCAGACACCAATTTAGAAAAATAGAGTACATTTTAATAAATCAAGAACAAAACAACAAAAATCCAACCAGTAGAACCGGAGATATGCAAGTTTAAAGATTTCAGTGAAAATTGTACAAAAAAGCGCAAAGCTCCAACTGTGGTCATCTGGTCATGCTTGACTGAGATAAAGTCACAAGTTGAGGAAGACTGCAATGGAGTGTGGAATGGCTACAGGGACCCACTTAGGTCCGCTGAACAAGAGTCCCTACATCCTAAGTGCAAGGAGATGTGGAGTCCTGTGTTGAAGATGCTTTGTGCAGCGGAGGCGATGCGAGGTCTGGACGGAGAGATGAGTTGCACAGCGGCGGTTCCGATGAGTTGCTGTAGGCGATGCGGAATCCTTGCACTGGGGAAGTCCATGCAGCTGAGACAATGAGTCAGTTCCTTAGGCAAAGAGTCAGGCAGCAGAGTCTATGTGTGGGTGTTGCAGGAGATGTAGCGCGGCGGTAATGTGCCAATTCAGCTTAATCCACAGATGAGCTGGCAGAGCACATTCAGGCTCACTTCGGAGGGCAAGGCTCTCAGATGGCGAAGTTCAGGTGCTGGGTTCAAGGTTGTTGGAAGCCTGATCTGTACCTGAGGCTTCTTATTAGGAGGCCAGACAACTAGCCCATGGAGTCGCATTGGGGTCCTGGGTTTAGAGATGCATGTCCAGTGCTTCTCACCCAGGCAAGAAGGCAGCATGTCAGCACAGTGGGGCAGCAGTCCAGCAGAGTGTGAGTCCTTTCTGCGGCACAGCAGTCTTTCTTCATGGCAGATTCCACAGATACAGAAGTGTACTAAAAAGTATTGAAGAGTTGGATCTAAGGGTTAAACATTTATACCTGGTGCCCACTTGGAAGAGGAGGAAGCTTCTAGAGGTTTCCACCACCCCTGAGTGTCAGGCATCCTCTTTCTCCTTGCCGCAGCTTGTCTGAGGTCACAAAAGACTAGGAAAAAACCCTTTTTAAGAGTGCTCAGGGAGAGCATTACTGATGTGCAAGTGTGATAGGTGACAGCTCCTCCCCCTCATTAACTCAGTGTGGTCCATCCTGCCAACACCTATCTCCCCTTTACCTCACTGTCTGGGAGCAATACACAAAGACCAACTACACCTAGTCATATGACCCAGGATCAGGAGGCAGACACCGAATGGTTAGGACAAGAAAATGCCAACTTTTTAAAATAGCACAACAAGAAATCTAGCTACCACTTTCTCTGCTGTTATCTACTTAAACAGACGAAGACCCTGTGAGCAAAATGACTGAAAGGGATACACTCATTCACTGAGGAACACATACAGAATTTAATCTCCACCCCTTCCCCTTTCTCCAGAATCACTCTAAGTACCTCAGCTAAACAGCAGAACGAGTCAGAAAAACGCATTCGTCTTCGCAAAAAACACATACGGACTGAACTGCATGGGTATTTTCCACTAGAACATTTGAAAGCAGGTACTATTCCTTGGGGTCTGCAAGTAAAGAATATCCCAGTGATTTTCACGGAGGATCCTGAATATAAGAAAGGGTTCCGCTTTATCAGCCCAAAATGTAGCCGGGACCTCATGGTCCACACAATTGAGACTGCGCGAAGAATATGCAAAAAAGAAGCAGAAGAGTTGGAATCACAAGTTCAGGCAATTAAGGATAATCACACTAACAGAGGCTAAGGCTCTACTTGAAAAGATTGACAAAGAAATTCTTACGTTCAAGGACATTACCATTGATTTTAAAGCGGCGAAATTTGAGAAAGACACCAAAACATTCAACATATAGACTGCTTGACCCTTTCTTGAAAGACGATTTCTAAACGAAAGTCAAATCACGCAGAGTGTTGTCAGATTATCAAGGGAGATCGAAAAACAGATTCCTCACTTTCTCTGAGTCATCATCGTCTGATTCAACAGGGGACTCTGATCCCGGTGAAGGTTCTTCTAAGAGACAAAACTCTTTTTTAGACAAAGGCCAGCAAAAGACAAGGGTTCGCTTCAAACAGCAGCCAAGGGAAATGAGAACAAGGCGCCAGTTCTACAAGACATAACATCAACGTCTATTGTAAATTTATCCAAGAAACAACTGACTAAGGAAGAGGAATCCGTTTTAGAGTTAGGGCTCAAGTTAATTCCAAGTAAATCTACTGACTTCACACGGCTGAAGATTGAAGCAATAGAGTTCTTTCGTAACATCAGATTAAAAGCCTTTTTTGCGGGGAAGGAAAGCAATACGACCAGCAAACCTTCAGGTCTAGCTAACAAATTAAAATGTGTCCCTCCTTCTTATAACATACCTAAAGAAATTGCAGCCTTTGAACAAGTAGTCCTTTCATCAATTAGCCAATTGGAAGGTAAGAAGAAATTCAAGAAAAATTATTTAACACTGCAGCAACAGAAAAACCATCCAAGATGGCCGATAAAGGCGGTGCAGTAGTGATTTGGCCAAAAGAGATGTATCTGGCGGAGGGTAGAAGTCAAGTCTACAATCAGGAGTGGTATCGACAAATTAAGGAAGACCCCACACGACAGATAGGGGACATGATCACAAAGATACTCAAAGAAGGGTTGGAACAAGGAATTTTGGGACCTAAAAAATTTGATTTTCTGAATAAAAAACATCCAGGGACCCCAATCATTTATTTTTTACCTAAAATTTACAAGCGTTTAATATAACCACCCAGAAGACCGATCGTTTTGGGTTGTGACTCCCTGATGGAACCAATTTCCAAGTACGTGGACATTTTTTTAAAACCTTTTTTGAAAGATGTTCCTTCATATTTAAGGGACACAACAGATTTCATCAACAAAATAGAAGGCCAAGAATTCAGCATCTCGCAACAATGGTTGGTGTCTTTTGACATGGTCTCGTTATATACACAGATTCCCCAAGATGAGGCTTTACAAGTCATTGAATTCTATTTGGAGACCAGAACACATTCTCATTGAGTGCCAACAGAATTTGTACTTCAACTTGCAGAAATAGCACTCAAGAAAAACTACTTCAAGTTTGAAGATATGTTTTACATCCAAACGAAGGGGACCGCAATGGGTTGTCCTTTCGCCCCAGAGATGGCGATACTCTACATGGCCAGATTCGAAGACAGATTTGTCGTCAATGGTAATCCATTTCAAGAACATTTGATACAATGGTATCGATATATTGACGATATCTGGTGCCTCTGGAATGGACCAGAAGAAGATCTAGAAATGTTCCATAGATGGTTAAACTCTAGGTATGAGGACATTAAATTCAGTATCACCAAGAGTAAGACAAACTTGACTTTCCTTGATGTTGAAGTTATACCTTATGGAAACGAATTGGTGACCACATTACATAGAAACCCGACAAATAAAAACACAATCCTTCACTATAACAGTTCTCACCCAAGAAATTTGTAGGACAATTTATCATATGGTCAACTACTGAGAATCAGGAGAAATTGCTCCCGTAAAGAAGATTTCGAAATCCACGCTACAGCTTTTTGTGATCAACTGAAATACAGGGGGTATCCTAAAAAATTACTCAAGCACGCCATTAAAAGAGCTTGGTACACACCACGTGAAGATCTTCTCACGGAGAAAATAAAACAGCCCTTGGACAAATTGGTTTGTGTTTCGACCTATGGTCAACACACCGATAAATTCCGCCAAGTTATTCTGAAGAATTGGCATCTTCTCCAAAATTAAGAATACCCTTTCCAGTGTCCTATATTTGCGATGAAAAAGAATGCCAGCATTGGCCAACATATCGTCAGAGCAGAGATAGCTATGCCCAGGCAAAAGAAAGATCTAAGAGCCCAATGGAACTTGAAACCTATTGAGGGGCACCATAAGTGTGGTAACTGTTTGGTTTGTGAATCCACAGTTGAAGGAGTTGAATTTATACACAACACTCAGAAATGGACTCACAAAGAATTTTCCAACTGCAAAACAAAGAACGTTGTGTATGCAGTCGTCTGCTCTTGTCCAAAAATATATATTGGAAAAACCAATCAGCAAGTGAATTAACACATTGTGCAGCACCGTTCTAGGATTAAAACAAAGGTGTTGTCAGCCCCTATGGTCACTCATTTCACCGAAAAGAAACATAGTGAGAAAGAGCTAAAATGGACTGTCCTTTCAGTGATTAAACCAAATCCTCGAGGTGGCGACATAGAAGAATCCCTGCTACAGAAGGAGGCGTACTTAATATTGAAATTCAATAGTATGATGAATGGCCTGAATGAAATGTCAGAATTATCTGGGACTTAATTGTTACTATTCCAAGCACTACAACTCCCAGCATGCAACATAATCTGGTTCGTAATAGGGCGGTTGATAAAGGTTGTTGCCACTGCATGTGTTGAATGTTGAAAGGCACAATAAGTTGTATTACTGCCAACTATGATCACACTTAAAAATAAGAAGAATTCTTGGAATGCTAGTACCACTTTAATACCCAGAAAGCAACTCGCAATTTACCAAGCAGGGGGCTGTTTAAAACCTGCCAAAACCGGAAGTAACCGCGAGCGCTACGATTCGGAAAGACGATGACGGAACGTCGCTGTTGCACTAATTAAAAAGTAAGCCTTTGCTGTTCTGCTTGGCCGCAAAGTAAAACGGCAACCCGTAAGATGTGCCCCTAACTGCATGCCTGTTTTCTGTATTTAGAAAGAAACAAACCGTATTTTTAAAAAACGGCCCAAAACGTTCCAACTGCGTGTGCTAGGAATGAGGATTCCTGATAGTCAAAGCTTCTCCGATCAAAAAGTAAACCCACATTTTGTCTCTCTGTCCACATTGCAAAGCGGTAATCAGTAAAGACGCGACATGAACTAAATGTCTTTACTTTGATTGCAGAAACCAAGCTGCATTAGAAGAACTGCTCTTCATGTTACAAATAAGAAAGATACATCGGCGGTGATGCCGCCTTGAATTAAGTAAGATGCCACAATAACTCATTTGGGTTCTTCATTAAAAGAAACCTAGCAACCAGTTGCTTAATGATTCCCTTTCATTACCTCCTCGTCCGTCTTCCCGTCCCATTCCTGATCAGTGAGCAGCTTGTCTGCTCCCCAGAAACCTAATACCTAGCAGAGTTTTTAGCACTTCCCCCAATATGGCGCCACCTATCAGGTGAGGATATAGGGGGAAGCGCGTCACACAACATCCTGTTCAATTTTTTCTGCCTTCGTCAGTTGCCTTTGCCTAGCGGAGCTGTTTGTCGGGTAAGTGTTGCTTTCTCCTTCATTTTTGTATTTGCTTTGACGGCCTGCTGTAGCGGCCACTTTTCTCTTTTTTTGTGGGAGGGGTTGTGTTCTATGTATCCCTCTGTGGCCTTATGGTGAACTTCCTGCCTTTGCGCGGCCCGCTCTAGCGGCTGCTTGTGCCTGTTATTTCTGGCTTCGGCAGGGTGTCCCCTCGCTTACCTGTACGCGGCCTGCTTTAGCAGCCGCTTCTCTTCTGGTGCTCCCATCACGCCCTGCTTTAGTGGGCGGGGGTCCACTGTTGTTTCCCTGCGGCGCGGAGCATCCTGTTGGGATTCCTGCCTCCCCTGGGTTTTTTTTGGGCGAACTGATACTTTTTTATGCGTCCGCCCCCTTTCCTGGTAGCGCGAGAGGTCGGGGGCCTCGGGACTTCGTTGCCTTTGAAAACGGGTCTTTTTTCTGTTGGTCCCCGACCTCTGCTGTTGTGTTTGGTGCCTGTTCTTCTGCTGTTGCACTATTCTTGCACTGCCATGGACCAGGGTGCTTCTGGTTCTGCCGCTCCTACTTTGGATGCCCTGCGCCTCCTTATTAGTGAGGCGGTTGCTGCTGCTTTCCAGGCTCGGGAGGTGGCTGGCCCTCCTGCCAAGGTGCCTCGTGGGTCTCTCGTTCAGCCTGACCCTTCAGCTGATGATGTGGGGACCGAGGAGGATGATTGTGTGCGTGGTCGCTTTTTTCAGGGTGCGGAGCTCTCTGCTTTGTTTGACCATGTGCGTGGCAATTTGGGTTTCGCTCCTCCTGTGCCGGATGTCCTGGAGGATGACTTTTTTACTCAATATCACCAGCCGGATCCTGAGTCCTTGCCCTTGCATGGCGCTGTGCGCAAGGTGCTTGCACATGAATGGCAGGATGTGGATAAATCTGTCTTCCCTAGCTTCTTGTGTAAGCGTTATCCGTTGGAGGGGTTTGCTGCTGAGTTTCCTCAGTCGGTGAAGGTGGACAATTTGATGGCTGGTCTTTCCACGTAGGGCTTGGTTCTGTCTGATGATGCCCTTCCTTCTGACACTGTGGATAAGCGGGTGGAGGGGGCGGTGAAGCGTTCCTACGCTGCTTCCAACTTTGCTGTCAGGGCGACGACCTACTCCAACTACATGGTCCAGTCCCTGCTGAAGGATTTCCAGGCCCTGGCTCTTCTTTTGCAGGGACGGGGAGGATGCCTCCTCTCTCTTCGCCCTCATGGAGCTGCAGGTGCGCTATTTGTCGGACATTTCTTTTGACAATTTGGGTGCCGCGGCGGCTGCTTCTGGGGCTTCCATTGCTGCTAGGCGTCATATCTGGATGCGTTCTTGGAAGGCTGAGTCCTCTCAGAAGTCGGTCCTGCTTAAGTTGCCCTTTGTGGGGTCCAAGGTGTTCGGGCCCCAGCTGGAGAATTTGGTCAAGCAGTCGGCAGAGAACCGTAAGCTTGTGGCTCCTGTTCGCCCTCCTTCTCGGGGGCGAGGGTTTGGCTACCGCCATGCCTTTGGTTTTCCTTCTGCATGGGGTGCTCCGCAGCCCTTTCGTGGCAGAGGTCGTGGCCGGGGGGCCACTGGTGGTGCCAAGTCCCGGGCCCCGGCTGGTGGTGCTGCCCCCGCTCCTTCTCCTAAACATTGACTATCTGCCTTTTCCGGTTGGGGGTCGCCTTTGCTTTTTTGTGCATCAGTGGTTGACTCTTCCGGATGCCTGGGCGGTGCAGACTGTGTCGGCAGGTTATCGGATCGAGTTCTCCTCTCCTCCCCCACCGGTCTTCCGGGAGACTCCTCTGCCCCGTCACCCTCTGAGGCGGGCGGCCTTGCTGGAGGGTGTGCGCCTTCTGTTGGAAAAGGCGGCTGTCGTGGAGGTTCCTCCTCTGGAGCGGGGACGGGTTGTTATTCCATCCTCTTCCTGGTCTCCAAGAAGGATACGGCGGACCTGCGCCCTGTCTTGGATCTGAAGAGGGTCAATCTCTACATTCCCAGGCATACTTTCAAAATGGTGACTTTGCTGCATATCCTGCATCTGGTGCTGCCAGGGTGTTTCCTGGCTTCACTGGACCTGATGGATGCCTATCTGCACATCCCTATCCATCCTGTGGATCAGCAGTATCTCCGTTTTACTGTCGGCTCCCGGCACTTTCAGTTCCAGGTGCTTCCTTTCGGCCTTTCATCGGCGCCAAGGGTTTTCATGAAGCTCTTGGCCCCTCTGGTGGGTATTCTCTATTCCAGGGATCTTCAGGTTTTTTCCTACCTCGATGATTGGTTGATTGTTTCTCCTTCTTTCTCTCAGGCTCTGTCGGATGTGGACCAAGTCTGTCGTCTTCTGGAGTCCTATGGGTTCCTCATCAATCACCGGAAGTCCTCCCTGCTGCCCTCCCAGACTCTGAAGTTCCTGGGGGCTCTCTTCCGTATGGATCTGGGGATGGTGTTCCTTTCCCAGGAGAGACAGTTGACTTTGTTCGCTCACCTTTCGTGGGTTCTGTCCCAGTCCCAGGTGTCTGCCCGGCTCTGGTTGCGGAGTCAAGGGGAGATGGCTTCCACTCTGCATCTCCTCCCGGGGGCCCGTCTGCATTTGAATCCCCTCCTGCATCATGTCCTGACCCCCTGGGATCCTGCCTCTCAGGACTACAACGCTTTTATTCCTGTCACGCTGGGGATTCGGGCTGCTCTCCAATGGTGGTTGTCCCCTCAGTCTCTTTCCCGGGGGATCGACCTTCTCCCTCCTCCGGCTGTGGTGGTGTTGTCCACCGATGCCAGAGCCGTGGGTTGGAGTGCGGTTCTGGGTGCTTCCAAGGCACAAGGTCGGTGGTCTCGATTCGAGTCTCTCCAATCCTCGAACTGGAAGGAGCTACGGGCGGTTTGGTTGGCTCTGCTGTGGTTTGCTCCTCTCCTTCTGGGCCGTGCTGTCTCTGTTTAGACCAACAACCAGGTTGTTCGGGCTTATGTGAATCGTCAGGGGGGCATGTGCTGGTCTCTGTTTCTCCTTTCCAGGATGATCGGTCTTTAGGCCAAGCGGAATCTCTTGTCTCTGACGGCTGTCTATCTTCCGGGGAAGGAGAATGGGCCTGCAGACTCTCTGAGCAGGGTGTTCCCTTCCACTGTGACCATGTGTCTGTCCCCTCTTCTGTTCGATCAGATTGTCCTCCGGTTCCGCCTTCCATGGCTGGATCTGTTTGCCTCGGAGGAGTCGGCCCTTCTTCCTAATTTTTGCGGCCTCGTTCCCTCACGGCTGGCTTGGGTGATCGATGCTTTCTCCATTCCATGGTCGCTGGGTCTCCTGTTTGCCTTCCCGCCATTTGCTTTGATCCCCCGGGTCCTCAGGAAGATTCGGTTGGACCGGGCGGAAGTTCTTCTGGTGGTGCCGGAGTGTTCCCGTTGGCCTTGGTTTCCCCTTCTTTTGACTTTGTCTGTGTGCCCTCATTGGCAGTTTCCCCTGTGTCCCTCCCCTCTGCGGGCTCCTCTTCTCCGCATGTCCTCCCTGCGCCGCCTCCGGCTGGGGGTTTGGCACTTGAAAGGTTGAGTTTATTGGGTCAGGGTTGTTCTGTTGAGGTTGCCCAGTGCATCCAGTTGTCTAGGCGCCCTTCCACCTTGAAGTCCTACGACTGTCATTGGAAAAACTTCTCCTCCTGGTGCCTTGGGAAGGGTCTGTCTTCCTCCTCTTGTGCGGATGTGCGGGTGCTGGATTTCTTGCGGGATGGGTTTGTCCTGGGGCTCGCTGTCTCCACTCTCCGTGCGCAATGGGCTGCCATTCTTGCTTTTAGGGGTTCTTCTGTGCCTTCTGTCTCCCCTTTGGTGACTCGCCTCTTGCGGAGTTTTTTGATTCAGCGTCCTGTCTCTCGGTCTCCTGTGCCGGCCTGGGATCTTCCCCTGGTTCTCCAGGCCTTAACTGGGCCCCCTTTTGAACCTTTGCTCTCTGTGGACCTTAAATTCGTTTCTAATAAGGTTCTTTTTCTGGTGGCCATTACTTCGGGCGGTGGGTTGGTGAGCTTGGTGCTTTGATGGCTCCCCCCCCCTTTTTGCGTTTTTGGTCTGACAAGGTCATTCTTCGTCCTAGTCAGTTTTTTCTGCCCAAAGTTTTGTCTTCTTTCCACTGTCAGGAGGATGTTGTCCTCCCTGTCTTTTTTCCGGACCCTTCCTCCCCGGAGGAGGTGGTGCTGTATTCTTTGGATGTGTTGAGAGCTCTCCGCATCTATTTGGATCGGACCAGTGGTTTTCGGAAGGTTGATTCCTTGTTTGTCACCTACGGGCTCTCTGGGAAGGGGCTTAGTCCTTCCTTGTCCACCTTGACTCATTGGGTTAAGGGTGCTGTTGTTTCGGCTTATGAGTCCGCTCGCTGTGCTCTCCCTTCTTCGATTCAGGGTAGGTCCACCCGGGGTGTCTCCTCCTCCTGGTCCATGTTCAAGGGTGCCTCCTTGCGTGACATTTGTAATGCTGCCACGTGGGCTTCTCCCCATACCTTTGTTTCCCATTCTCATCTTCAGTTGGGGATGGCGGCCTCGGCTGCCTTTGGCGCTCATGTTTTGTCTGCTGTACATGGTTTGTGATTTGTACTGCTTTCTTTTGATTAAATTGAGCTGTTTGCCGCACTTCTGGTCTTTTTTCTTACAATCACCGTGTGCTTGGGTATGGGCTCACTGATCAGGAATGGGACGGGAAGACAGACGAGGAGGTAATGCCCGGTTACTCACCGCTAATCTTCATTACTCCGAGTCCTGGTCTTCCCGTCCCATTCCTGAGCCCTTCCCTCCCTCCCTGGGGTTTGTTTGTGGTGATTGTTTTTGTTTCTGGGTTTCTTTGGTATTCTCAGGATGTTGTGTGACGCGCTTCCCCCTATATCCTCACCTGATAGGTAGCGCCATATTGGGAGAAGTGCTAAAAACTCTGCTAGGTATTAGGTTTCTGGGGAGCAGACAAGCTGCTCACTGATCAGGAATGGGACGGGAAGACCAGGACTCGGAGTAATGAAGATTACCGGTGAGTAACCGGGCATTTTCTAGAGCACCTGACAGAACTGTCAATGAATTTGTTTTTAAATCATCAGCAAAGAAGAGTACTTTATCCAGCAGTAAAAGAGCACGTGCTTACCAGGTATGGTGTAGGGTTCTTGATAAAACTGACACAGTAGACATTGAGAAAGGGTAAACTATTCATAAAACAGCAACATTGTTTATTATTTTTTAGATCACACCAAGTCAAAACCCTGAAGAAAGCCCCATGAGGACTACTGGGACTCGAAACGCGTCGGCATTTTCCTACCATTGAGGAATTAATAATTTATGAACACGAGTAGCTTTGAGGGAAATTTTGTATTTATTTAACCCCAGCGTTTTCTAAACTTATTCCCAATGGGCAGCATCTCTTCAAAAAAGACTGTTTAAATCCTGTACAATGGGATTGCTGCATGTATGAAGTTTATGAAAAGACGGACTGGTGTATTATTTTGAAGTTGTGTCCATGTATTGGTGTTTATCACGTTTATAATGTATTTTATGTATTTGCTTGAAACAAAAAGTGTTTTCTCTATTTCTGACATATATGACATTTGAAAAATAAAAAAAATGAAAAAATGAAGGAATGGTTGAATAAATAATCAGGACCAATGAATTCAGGTATTGGTTCTTCGTCTGTTAAGTAGTTAACAGCAGAGAAAGTGGTAGCTAGATTTCTTGTTGTGCTACTTTAACTAGGCCCTATCTAGCTACTGGTTCTTGGGCCTACCCCTTCAACTTTATAAAAGTGGCATTTTTAGAATTGTGATTAAAAATCCGACTTTACCATTAAAGAGGGCTTTAAATTACAATTCTAATGACACGAAACTCGACCTGTCCAACTGTTCCCACTTGGACATCACAGCATATTAAATGTAAAAAATAGGAAAACTAATTTAGATGGTTTTCACAACTAGGACATGGAAAACCTATAAGTAAATCTTTTTGAAAACTGTGCAGTTAAATGCACCATCTGGATTTCTTTTTTTGTCTTTTTGAGGTGAGCAATGGTGATGCAGTATCAGTATTCTTCATTTGTATTTAATAACACACTAAGGTATAACATATATAACCATTGCTTACATATATGCACATCTGATTTTACATTTAAATTGACTATAATGATTGATTTTTATATTAACAGTTTACCATAGTTAGCGTGCTCATGTTAAGTAAGCCATAGCTATGGTAGGCCTTAATCTGAAAGGCTCCATATTAGATGAAAAGTTGTATTTTTGCTTTCTGTGCATAATCTTTCCCTGCTTTCAGGCGTGAAGTATCCATCGTATATTTATTAAACTGTACTGTTATTGTGAATAATAATAATAACCTGGTATTTGTAAAGTGCAAACTAATCACCCCTAAGGGTCTCAAGGTGCTGGGGGCCGTCGTGAAGATTAAGCTAGCTATTGCCCAGAGTCACATGGTGCTGGGCTGAGCTGCCGCCAGGGATCGAACCATGAAGCCCCGCGCTCCGGAGTCAGCCGCCCTGGCCGATGCACCACACCTCTCCCGATTACACACCTCTCCTGTTAAGTTTTGTGTGAAGGCTGTTTTTAATGATTTGGACTGTGAATCTCTGCACCTGTGTGTGAGAGGAGCCGATGGAGAAGAAATCCTCCCTTGTCCAAGAACTCTGAAGGCCATGGAACTGAAATTGTGCATTGTATGCCTCATGAGAAGTGGACTGACACTAAGCGCACTGTGAACGTTAAATTTTAATTGGTTCTTTCTTTATGGGAACTGTGCAGTGCGTCTCTTTTTTTGAATTTTAATTGTGTTTGTTATGTTAAATGAGCTTGTAAAGCGCAAGTACGCCAAACGGTTTCATGGCGCTGGAGTCCAGAGGGTACTGCCGCTTGGGAGGTTTAGTCATATGCCTGGTGGAAAAGCCAGGTCTTTAACTGTTTCCTAAACTGAGCGTAGGAGGTCAGTGATCTAATCTCCAGAGGGAGAGAATTCCAGAATTGAGGGGCCAAGACCGCAAATCTTAGTCCCCTGTGTTTCTTACATTTGAAAGACGGGATGACCAAAAGATTCAGATGGAAGGACCTGAGGTCCTGAGAAGGGACGTAGCGCTGAATACGAGAGGATATAAATGCCGGACTGTTGCCATAGAGAGCTTTAAAAGTGATGCACCCCAGCTTAAATGCGCAACGTTTGGCTACTGGAAGCCAGCGTAATCTTTCCATTAATGGCGTAACGTGGTGCCATTTGGGCTGGTGGTAAATTAATCTTACCGCCTGGTTTTGCACCAGCTGCAGACGTTTTAGTTGATGTGCCAGAATACCTGCATAAAGTGAATTGGCATAATCAATGTGGGAGATGACTAAGGCCAGGACAACTTGGGTCAGGGCTTCTGTAGAAAAAAATCTACTGATCTTCCTGATCCTTCGCAACTGGAAGAAACAAGAGGAAACCAATGTCCCAATCTGGGATTTCACCGACAGATCGCTGCTCATGGTAATACCCAGACTTTTGATTGAACATGCTGGGAGTGGAGGGTTGCCCAATTCGGGTGGCCAGAAGATGGAGTTCCAGGGTTTAGCTGGCCCACCGATTAGGATCAGCTCCATTTTATCGGGGTTCAATTTCAGATGGTTATTGTTCATCCACTCACTTATAAATCTCTTGGTGGATTGGAAATTGAAGACAGAAGATGTCGATTGATTGATGTCAAATATCAGTTGGAGGTCGTCAGCATAGTTGAAGGTGCCGACCTTCCTTTCTCCGAGGGAACGGATCAGGGGCAGCAGGTACAGATTAAAAAGAAGCAGTGAAAGAGAAGAGGCCTGCGGTACTCCGCAAGCCAATTTCATTTTGGGGTAATTGATATGAGCAAGGCAGACAGCTTGAGAGCGGTTGCTGAGAAAAGATAAGAGCCACTTAAGAGCCAGGCCCTGGATCCTGGCGTTACTGACACGATCGGCCAAAAAATCATGGTCGACCGTGTCGAAGGCTGCCGAAAGATCAAGGAGTACCAGGTCCTGGGTAATGCCCCCTCCTAAGTTCATCCACAACCGTGAGGATGGCGGTCTCTGTGGAGTGAGCTGGTCAGAAGCCAGCCTGGTGAAGGTCAAGATAGTGGGAACGTTTGATAAAGGAGCTGAGGCAACTAGCCACATGTGCTTCCAGAACTTTAGCTAAATAAGGGAGCAGAGAGATAGGGCGATAGTTTGTGAGGGCTAGGGGGTCTGACCCTGGTTTCTCCAAGATTGGGACAATTTCCACATTTTTAAATACATTTGGGACAATACCCTGCTTGAGGGAGTTGTTCAGGAGCGCAAGAGGAGGATCCGGGCAAGTGAGAAAAACTTCCCGTAATATGAGCAGGGGACAACACTCAGTAGGGGTTCCAGATCCAACCTTCCTTAGAAGGCTAAAAAAGACTTCCCTGGTGATAGAAAGGACCTGATCTAGCAGTAGAGGGTTCCTACGTATAGATGGTGGGGCTGTAAGAGAGGTATTAGTAGGAATGCTAGACTGTTTCACTGAACTATATTAGTTAGATTTACTTTTGTCCACCCTTGGAGGAGGATGCCCCTTTTCCACTCCTGAGACGCTATGCTCCTTTTGCTTCTGCTCATAGAGTCATTCAAGAGCAAGCATCATCATCTTGTTTCCTTTATTTTGCTTCTATAGAACCATAAAAGGTACAATATAAAACATTTAATGAAAAATACAATTAAAAAATGCAAATTCATTTTCAAAGAGTGACATTGATCTTTAAAAAAGCAGGCTTATTTAGCAATTGCAGTTCACCAATCCAAGTCTCATTATATTTCCAAATCCATAAATATTATAATAAAAGTTCTTAAAAAGGAAACATCCTTTGGTTAAAATAAACTTTTACGAAGTCATGTAAAATTCTTCAAAAAGATTAAAAGTGGTACATCAGAAGAAACAGATTTGAAGGCTATCACAAATACATGAAGCTCAAAGGGTGACAAATGTGCAAAAGTTACTGTTTTGAAAGTGCATTCAACCTAACATGCCATGTTGCCACAGATATCTCGCACTTGAGCACACAACACAGTCTCTGGTGTTGGTTTTACATACCCTGAGAGCTGTGTGGCGATCCCTATCACCTAAAAGTTTACAAAGAGGAATTATCCAGGGTGATCGTTGTTTGGCATAGGCCTTACAAAAAAATAACACATGCTTGATATTCTCAACTACCAGAAAACTCATCTTGCACATGGTTGATGTGTCTCCCTTTTTCATCCAGGAGCAAGGAACTATGGCCAGGGGTAGAATGCCTAATCTAAATGTTACATAAAGTGCATGTGCAGCAGGCTTAATAGCCATATTTAAGAATGGCTTGTACTCAGATGCCCACTTAAACAACATGAAGGAGTCTACAAAGGTACCTGGGAATGCTGTGGAAAGTTTGGCTCCTAGAACAAAGTCCCAAAAGGACATTTCTAGCTTATCCCAGGCACCCTGGGATAATGCAGAGGGCTGCAGTCAAAAACCTTCCAAGTTGAACTTGAATAACCAAGTTTTTATATGTACAAGCCAGGGAATCTTCCCAATATGGTGGTCATCTAATATGACTCTGATACAATCCCTATAGGGTCCTAAATCCTAGTTAGACCAAAGCCTTATCCAATATAGAATAGGTCTCAACTTAGCGATGTCAGAGATTGATCTAAGGTTTAAATCTAATTGAATTGGAAGCATAGAGAGTCTCAATAGGGTTTTTATAAAGACATTTTCAGCTTTTTCAAGAGTGCCAAGGTTACAGTGCATACGCAAGTCAGACCCATACAGAGCACCCTCACAGGCTTGAATCTTATATATCTAGAGCAAGCACATTATTTCTTTTCCTTATTGAAACCCTCATATGGTTCTATTTGAGATACTACATTTGCTAACACTTCCAGCTTATGATAAATTTCCCCGACTTTACACACAACTTTAGTTTAGCACTAGGGAGTTTCCAGTCAGTGGAAATTAGTTCTTTATTATGTGCATCCTCTGTCTTTAAATAACTTGGCTTTGCATTTGCTGTTTGACCTGTCTGGATTATATCCATTTATGCTGTGATGAGGTGATTATTGCTTTATACCTAAACTGATGGATTCGAGTTTGTAACTTTACTAATTTAGTTGATTTCAAAACATGAATATTTTGATTATCACTCTGTTGTTGCTATGGGGCACATTTGCTTCACTGTCAATGAGATGGTAATAAATTGTTGATGTCAAGACTCATTTTGAGTTATACAAATGGGGTAACCCGTCAGACCACTGGACCCGTGGTCACAGTGGAAAAATGATTTCAAACCAAATATGTAGAACCAAATTCAAACACATGAAATAATTCAAACGTCACTACGAGAAATAGATGAGTTCTTGTGATTTAATTTGCATCACAAAAAGTTGAGTTAATCAAACAAATAGACATGGAATAAATCAACGGTGGTAAAATTTGGTGCTCAGAAAAGAGGGAAGGGGTCAGTGTTGAGGGAGGGTTGTGTGATGGTGTAAGGGAACGGAAAGGTAATGTGGTTCAAATACATCCCAGCATTGTAGAACCAATCCCGCCTTTTACTTGGCAAATAAATGTAAACAAGAAACATAACATGATAGGCACAGATAAACATGTCTCTGTCACCTATGTTCGATATATGTTACAATATGTCGACGTTTCGACCCCTATAGTCATAAAGGTAACTTCATCCTTATTGGGGGGTCTTCATCAGGACTCTAGGAACTAGTGAAGGTGGGGAGGGAGCACCTAGAAATAAATAGGCTAGAATTAGGTGACGTAATTATAGACCAATGCTAAATTGAAGGATAATTAGGGGTAATTACCAATGGAATGCACCACGATGAATCCAGCTGTATGTTTTAAAAGAAGAGGGCCCGTAAGCTCCTAAAACAAGTCGGAGACAAAAGGGAAAAATCAGATATGGATCCATAGAAACAATGTAAAAAGATCTCCCAAAATTGGCGTAATTATAGCGAAACTCACTGTAAAATGAAAGGTAGCCAAAATCCAATGAATGAAAGTGATGGCTGCCCCAAGTGCACCTAAGTATCCTTACGAGGTTGATTAGTAACCTGAAAGACAAGGGCCAGTATGCTTGAGCAGGCGTAGGAACCAATTCTGTCTTAAGTATACGCAATTCTGTCCTAAGTATATGCACGATGCCCACTGTCAGTGAGCGTTGCCAAAAGGTAATAATAAGAAAACCTGTGCTCACCTCTCAAAATCATAACCATGGACATATAGTATGGAGATGCGCTCAGGAATCAGCAGCATAGAGGTACCGTAATATTGTAAAAATACCCAAGGCGTGTTCAAACCCATAGTAGAATGGAGCCATAACTAAAAAACCCAATGTAGTCCTTTACCAGAGCTGGCCATCCAGACAGAACTGTAACAATAATCTATATGTATATACATGTTAAAGGTATGCCTCGAGTCAGAGAGGACTAACCATGCGACACAATTCCAGTATATAAAAATCCAAGAAAATCTTGTAAATCTTTACATGGTCATGCAGAGCGCACTCGAGTTATACAAACAATGATCCACATTATCCAGGCATAAAACAAGTAGTTCCGCGGTATCAAATCCATCGGGACCATGTCAAAATCAAAAATCTTCCGAACAAAGTGTTCCAAACTGTTTTCTCAAAAGAGGTTTCACTGCTGTGTTATGGCAAACAGAGGCACGTCACGATATTAACCAATGTCTTAAAGTAAAAAGAACAGCGGTACAAAATCCCCTTAGAAAATTCCACTGTTATCTAAACAAACCACTACCGACCTCACCAGACATGTGCAAATTTAAAAATCTTTGGCATGATAGTTTAGAGAGGCTCAAGGCTCCGGTCTGCATCAAAGAAGCAGCCGACGACGTCATCGATGCCCTTTTAAAGTGACGGAGGCGCGTGCATGCTAGAGGTGCGGCGCCGAAGTCGCTGGATGCTGACTGTACTAAACCACGTGTCTACAAACCACCCGGGGCTAATTAAACGCTGTCTCAATGGGAGGATGGCTGTCCCTAATCGCTACGTGTATGGACCTTATGTGCAAGATGTACAGTAGATATCTAAAGTCCCTCAATGACACATACACTCTTAATTGGTCTAACTGCGAGGTGGCAACACCCCCAAAGCCTAATCTGCAGAGTGTTGATTAAAGAGGGGGCTGTCCAAGGTGGTGGCGCACAGTCTGAGTGTAAACATTACAATTTGTCGCATATTTAAGCAATGGGAACCCATTAAAAACATGACCATTAAATGTAAACAGAATCGCGGAGTGTCCCCAATAAAGGCAGTTCAAAAGAATAAGCAGAAATAGATAGTACATAGTTTTCGTGGACGTACCCAAATTCAAAGAGGGTTTCAGTCATGTGGCGAATAATTGCTCACACCACTGGATGGTCCTTGGCATAGAAATCGCCTTGGAGCAAGTGGAGAAACTACTTAAAGAAATTACAGATCTCAAGTGTAAGATATCTGAGGACTCCACCTTAACCAATGCCAAGGAAGCCCTAGAACGTTTGGAGAAAACAGTGAGAGAATTTGATACTACCACACAAGCAAAAAAACTTGACAAACTCTCAAAGGACATACGTTTTTATGACAAAAAAGTCACTTATCCTTACTTGCAAGAAGACTACTATAAGCAGGATCAACAAGGAAGATTTGCCAACAGGGGACGGGGAGGTTACAGAGGTAACAGACGATTCACAACTTTCTCGGAATCCTCTGGATCTAACAGTACAGGCAGTGAGAGCGACCAACCAGGACCCAGCACTGGGTATCAATACCAGGAAGGATGGTATCAACCTCAGGCAGGTCCGTCTTTTTTAGAGGATGCACAATGGCGACCACCAAGGGGGCGGAATTACAATTGGAGCAGGGGCCCACCACGTGGCCCTCCTCAGCAGGGTCAGAACTGGGATGGCGGGAGACAGCGAGGCCAGAACCAGAAGCAGGTGAGGTTCCCTCAGGAGAACCACGGAGAAATCCAGACGCGACGCCGGGTGTACAGGTGGTAAAAAATCCCATTATTAACCTATCAGCACATGAACTGTCAGAGAATGAAACCAGAATTTTGAGCTAAGGACTCTCATATGTACCTACCACCCACCCTAATAAATTCAATATCAAGGTGGAACTTCATAAGTTTTTCAGAAAGATCAGACTGAGATACCATTTTAGGCCCTCGCCATCGCTACCATCCACGTCCCATACTGGACTTAGGGTCCCATCAACATTCATGCCATCAAGCCGCATGATGTCCCATCGAATTTTGACATACGAAAGTATGTTACTCAAGAAGGCTCTGAAGGCTTGCTCAACCAGACGTTATATTCAACATAATGTCACCGCTGGTGAACGAGAGGCACTTACCTCCCTCAAGAACAACAAATCAATTGTCATCAAGACAGCCGACAAAGGCGGTGCCATTGTCGTGCAGGACACCGAGGATTACAAGAAGGAAATCTACTCCCAACTTAGGGACGGTATCAGCTATACATGACTTAATACCGATCCCACCAAGGAACTCATGAAGTTGGTGTCTAGGATCACAAAGTCTGCAAATGACTCCAGTTTCCTTTCGGATTTAGAGTACAACTACCTCAACCAACGTCAACCACGTCTCCCCACTATCTATACCTTACCCAAGGTACATAAAAACATGGAGAAACCACCTGGGAGACCAATTGTTTCGGGCTGTGGCTCGGTGCTAGAACCTTTGTGTAAATTCATCGATTTTTTCCTTAAACCCCTGGCTGAAGACACAAGATCATACCTCCATGACACCATGGAGGTTATCAAATTGGTGGACGGAATGACCTTTGATCCTACAACACAGATTCTGGTCACCATGGATATCGTGTCTTTATACACTAGTATTCCGCAGCTAGGTGCTCCCTCCCCACCTTCACTAGTTCCTAGAGTCCTGATGAAGACCCCCCAATAAGGATGAAGTTACCTTTATGACTATAGGGGTCGAAACGTCGACATATTGTAACATATATCGAACATAGGTGACAGAGACATGTTTATCTGTGCCTATCATGTTATGTTTTTGTTTACATTTATTTGCCAAGTAAAAGGCGGGATTGGTTCTACAATGCTGGGATGTATTTGAACCACATTACCTTTCCGTTCCCTTACACCATCACGCAACCCTCCCTTAACACTCACCCCTTCCCTCTTTTCTGAGCACCAAATATTAACACCGTTGATTTATTCCATGTCTATTTGTTTGATTAACTCAACTTTTTGTGATGCAAATTAAATCAGAATAACTCATCTATTTCTCGTAGTGACGTTTGAATTATTTCATGTGTTTGAATTTGGTTCTATATATTTGGTTTGAAATCATTTTTCCACTGTGACCAAGAATAATTTTGAGGCAAAGATCTTTCGTTCGAGTGCAGCTGAAGGTTTGCACCAAGATTTGTAAGGTGCAGATACCGTCCTTCCCCTCCATCAGCAATAACCGAAAATGTCTTGATCTCGAATCAGGGTATTGTAGCTTCTACCTCACAATTTGATAGTTCACCTCACCACTTGCCATTGTCCCTGTTGGTGCTGACAAAACGAATTAATTACTAAAATCTACTTGTGTGCGATTTAATTAGGCTGCAGTGTATAATTCAGATAAGAACTGCTTGAACACTTAACTCAGACACAGCAGTAAATTGAGACTTTTCAGACATGCAGTAGAAAATCTACACCAATATATGATGCTTAAAAAGAAAAGCATATCTGAGAAGTATTAACAGAGTAGTATGCCCCTTAAAAACGTCAATTTCGCTACAAAGAATCTTTGTTGCAGCTACTAGGTTAACGTTGCTTTGTTCCAGATAGCCTCTCAGGTCGCACAAAAAGTGGAATATCTGCAACTCTAGCTACACGAAAACATATTTCAAACCATCCCGGATGAAACAATCCTGAATGTCTACGGCCCATGCACTTTCTTGTCCTATATATTTCATCTACTTCGTCCGGGTGAAAACTCACTAAAGACTGTGGTCTGGATAAAGGAAGAAACGCAGTAAAATAAATCGGCTTTAAGACAGGATAAAAATCCATTTCTATATCAGTCCGAAATGTCTGCTACAGAACTAATATGTTCTAGGTTCAGTTGCTGTCCGTGAATTCCCAATGACGTCATCCTAGACGCCAAGCATGGATACAGAGATTTCCTTTAATTTCATTTCTTTAGTTATATCCCTGCAGCTTAGCCGTTCCACACGGATGGAGTCCTCTGACAAGTCGTAGAGTTCAACAAGCTGTATGGTCTTTCAAGCTACAGCAAGAGGAGTTTATGTGGCTCAGTGAGTTATTGTACTTGTTAGGAGAAATTCTCAAATTAATTGATATCACTTACTTTGTTATGTAATGTACAGGTTATTTATTAAGCACATGTAGACTTGTGTTTCATAGTGATAGAGTAACCAAACGTACGCAGAATCCAATGCCTTCCCTGCCTGTGACTGACATTTCTTGCAGGATCCATGTGCACCTTCAACCAACTTAATTCAAATATTGTTGACTGACCCAGAAACTTTGTTATTGTGCAGTGAATATGCTGTTTATTGCATCATAATGAGGAATACTTTGACTCTCACTCTAATCAGGGTAAGTTACACCCTCAGAATAACTCGTGCTCACCCCCTTGGTAGCTTAGCAAGAGCAGTCAGGTTTTTCCCAGAGGAAAAGTGTAAAGTATTTGTACACACAGTAACAGTGAAAGCACTACAAAAGTACTCCACACCTGTTTAGAAAAATAGCCAATATATATCTGAGTAAAACAATACCAAAACGACAAAAAAATCAACATACACAAAGCAAGATACGATTTTTCAAAGATTAAATGTAGTCATAGCTCGTAGATACCCAACAGCTCTGACTGGGCTACACGAAGTGCTTGACAAAGTCAAATTCGACAGTTTGGAACCAACCGAGATGGAGTGTGAGCTGGCTACGGAGTCACACGGAGTACCTTTGAAAACAAGGAGAAACAAAGATGTTGCATGGTGCAAGGGAGTTGAAGCGTAGCTCAAGCCGGTGCAGCATCAGTTCCTTACTGCTACAATGGAGGTGATGCAGCGTTTGTGGTGAGGTGTTGGTTCCTTACAACAGTTTGTGGTTGATCAAGCTCAGAAGGCCCATCTGCAGGGGGTCAACTTCATTCAACATACACAAAGCAAGATACAAATTTTCAGAGATTAAATGCAGTTATAGTGCTTAGAAACCCAGTAGCTCAAACTGTGGCTAAACGACCTGCTTGACGACGTCGAAACCAACAGTTCGGGGCCTACCTCGTTGGAGCACGTGCCAGCTAAGGAGTCACAAGGAGCCCGGTAACAGTACTTTGGAAAATTATGAAAAACAACAAGTACACTACAGGCCCCTACCCTTGATAGTGAGGTCTACGCTCTGCGGGGCCTCAACACCTCCTGAAGATGGTACAAATAGTCCTCCCAACTGGAGCTGAAGACTGCAATGTCATCAGGTGTAGGCAGCACTGAAGTTCTTCAACCCATCCAGGACCTGGTTGACCAACCTCTGGAATGTGGCAGAGGTATGACACAGAACTGGTAGTGCCCTTCCGGCATTGAGAACGCTGACCTCTCTTGTGCTCCCTTGGTCAAGGCAATCTGTCAGTACCCAGACCTTAGATCCAATGTGCTGAGGAACTTGGCAGCTTCAAGCCGATCAATGAGCTCACCAGCTTGGGGGATGGGGTGCCCATCAATCTCAGTGACAGCATTGAGCTCACGGTAGTCAACACAGAACCGCAGTTCAGATGTGACACCAGGTGGGGCAGCCTTGGGGACCAAAAGCACAGGTGTTGGAGGGCTCAATTACCCCTAACTTCAGCATCTTGAAAACCTCCTTCTTGATTCTGTTCTTCACTCTGTTAGACAACCTGTAAGACTTGTGCTTAATAGGTAGGCTGTTCCCAGTGTCAATATCGTGAGTGCACCATTGGGTGATTCCAGGGAGGAGTGTGAACAGAGAGACAAACTGCCCCAGCAATTGGCAACAGTCTCTCTGCTGTTCTAGGATCAGAGTATGGGAGACAATCACACCCTTTACTGACCCATCCTCCTCTTTCGAAGACAGGAGGTCGGGGAGAGGCTCACTCTCCTCTTCCATCCCATCATCTATGACCAAGAGCATGGTCAACTCAGACCTGTCAAAATGTGGCTTGAGGCGGTTCACATGGAGGACCCTCAAAGAGTTCCTAGGAGTCTGCAGGTCCACCAGGTAGGTGACATTACTCTTGTGTTTCTTCACCTCAAATGGCCCAGACCAACAGTCTTGGAGAGCACATGGCTCTACTGGGGCCATCACCTTCAATTTCTGACCAGGCTGAAACTCAACCAGAGTGGTATTCTGGTCATACCAGCGTTTCATGTCCTCCTGGCTAGCTTCCAGATTCTCCTAGGCGAGTTTCTGGAAGCGGGCTGTCTGGTTCTGGAAGGGCAGCATGTAAATGAATACATCCTGGAGTGGCTTCCTAGGAGCTTGCTCCCCGCCCTCCTTCACCAAGCTGTGAGGTCCTCTCACAGGGTGCCCATACAGAAGTTCAAAAGGGCTGAAGCCAACCCCCCCTTCTGCAGCACCTCCCTGTAGGCAAACAGAAGGCATGGTAAGAGGACATCCCACTTATGCCTCATGAGTTCTGGGAGACCCATAATCATGCCCTTCAAGGTACGGTTGAATCGTTCAACCAACCCATTGGTCTGGGGATGGTAATTAGTGGTAAACTTGTAGGTAACACCATGTGCCTTCGACATGGCCTTCATGTGCAGAGACCCTGGTCAGATACCATCTCCTTGGGGAAACCCACACTGGGAAAGATCCCCATCTGTGCCCTGGCCACGTTAGGTGCAGTCACTGCCCTCAGAGGGACAGCTTCCAGCTACTGGGTGGCATGGGCAACAAAGACCAGGATGAACCTGTTGTCCATGGCTGTCTTAGGATCCAGAGGCCCCAAAATACTACTGCCCACCTGCTCAAAAGGGGTGCTCATGACACAGAATGGTTAGAGAAGAGCCTTGCACCTCTTTCCAGATTTGCCACTCAACTGGCAGGTTTGACAGGACTTGCAGAACGCATCTGAGGTCTCCCTCATTTGGGGCCAATAACAGTGGGTGACCAGCCTGCCAAAGGTCTTGTGCTGCCCCAGCTGACCTGCCAGAGGCACATCATGAGCTCTGAAGCACTGGGGTGCCACAAGCACACGGGCTGCACCAGGCTCAGCAACCTTAGGCTCGCTATACAAGAGATCATTCTCCTAGTAGATCAGGTGAGATCCTGAGGCACTACTAGCTACCTGGTCCTCAGCCTGTTTCCGAAGACCGACAAATATGGGGCACTCTTTCTGCACTGTGCAAAATTCTTCCCTGGTGGGGCCTCCTTCCTACTGCCAAAGTGTCAGCTCGACAGGTCCCCCAGTTCAGACACATCTTCCCCTGTAGGTTCCCGGTGTCACCATCAGGTCCCACCTCCTCTTGGACTGTGAGAATTTCAGTTGCAGGTTTCCTGTGCCCCTTGCCCCACCTTTTCCTGGCAGGCACCTAGGGCCCCATGCATCATCCGAAAATCGGGTCGCAAACGGGCAGATTCGCAGAATCTGCCCCTTTGCGACCTGTATTTTTGCGTTTGGGATGCATCATCCCAAATGCAAAAATCGCAATTTAAGGAATCGCACAATTGCGATTACTTAAATTGCGATTGCATTTAAGGAATCGCAAATTGAGATTCCTTAAATGCAATGCAACAAAGTAAAAAAAATAGCGATTTCGCTACTAGGGGCGCAATTTACCATGAAGTTGAACTTCATGGTAAATTGCAAAACTTTGAGAAATGCACTAAAGTGCATTTTTCAAAGTTGAAGGTTACACACACACATGTCCTTGGGACATGTGTGTGCGCAACATATGTGCATGGATCAATTTCAGGGGTGCAACAGGGTATCCTTTTGACACCCCTGCACCCTTGAAATTGCATGCGCAATTTGCGAGTACCTATTGGTACTCGCAAATAGCGCTTGCATATTTCCCATTCATTCCTATGGGCCTGTAGGCCCATAGGAATGAATGGGAAGCCATTCCTTATTTGCGACTCGCAATTTGCGAGTCGCAAATAAGGAATGTGAAGGAATCGCTATTATTATAGCGATTCCTACATGCATAGGATTTTGCGAATCCTTAATTGCGAATCCTTAATATTCGCTATTAAGGACTCGCAAAATCCTAGCTTGATGCATGTGCCAGCTAGGCCCTTGTGCACCTGGGCCACTGTTTCAGGCTTCAGGTCCTTCTGATCACCCTCACTGGCTGCCATGGACCGTGTGGTGAGGCACACTCATTCTGGCAATCCAAACATCTCCAAGTGCTACCTGGGCTCCACCTCCTTCCAGGTGGTATGCTCCAGGTCGTTGCCCGGCAGACAATCAACAGGCATGGATGGACAGGGAACCTGAGCCACAACACATTGGTGCTGACTGCTGTCTACAGGAACAACTTGGTGGACACCATTAGGGACTACCGTTCTTCAGACACCAGATGACAGTGGACAGTTGTCATACTGGCTCCTGTGTCTCTCAGAGCCTCCACCCGCCTCCCATTGATGGTCACCCACTGACTGTACTTCTTAGTATTATCAGGCATGAGGTTTCTCTGGACCACATCACCCAGGGAGCTTAGGGTCATCTCTGCTGGATCCCCACCACTAACTGGGATCAACTCCTCCCCAAGTGTTACACTGGCCATCTGTTGTGACTGTCCACTGGGGGGGCCTGTGCTTGGGACACTTAGGAATCCCTCTAAAGTGTCCTTCCTGGCTACCATCAAAATACTTCAGGGATCACTTCCCTGCAGGCTTTCCTGATGGGAACTAACTCTTCTTCTTCTCAACAGGGGGTTGGGATTCCTTACCATGGGAACTATTTTGGGGCCCTTTAGAGAACTCCTTGCTTTTACCGTTGTCCCCCCTCCTTATTCTGTTAGGCACCCTGCCCACCCTTGGTGGAGTCTCCCACATGCAGCTTCTTTTGGACCCTGGTGCTGAGCCAAAGGTCTGCATCCTGAGCAAGCTTCCTGGGGTCTGTAAACTTACTGTCGATCAAGTGCTAGCACAGCTCTGGAAAACAACGACTAGGCAAGTGCTTCCATGCAATCAAATTATACAGTCCCTAATAGTGTTACCTCACTGCCCTTCACCCAACCATCCAGTGCTCTGCAGTATAAATCAACATAGTCAACCCAAGTTTGAGCACCAAGGTTAGTACTCTCCCTAGACTTTACCCTGTAACTCTCTGGTGTGAGACCATACCTAACTAAGGCTCCCTTTATGGCAGGGTACTTTATCTGGTCTTGTGGCGCTAGCACCAGCAAGGTGTCCCTCCCCTCCATAGTAAAGGGCTTCCACAGGCGTACCCCACAATCTCTCTCTGGGACCCAGTGCATTTTTAAAGCTACTTCATAGCCCCTAAACCACTGATCAATATCATCTCCCGCCAAATAATTCTTCACTAAATCCTTGGGCATTTGTACCTTTCCCTCTGAGTGCACCAACGAATTGCTTGCACCATCTGTGCTGGACTTGGCCTTCAAATCCAGCTCATTCAAGCTCAGCTCTTGAGCTAAAATCATTTTTTTCTCCTCCACAGACAATTTAGCCTTCTCTGCTTCCCTTTAGAGTCTGGCAGGGTCCAACCGGAACTTCCTTTCTTCATTCTGCTCCTCTGGGGACAGACCTTTAGAGGAAACACTGCTGCTTGCCCTGGAGGCTCTCCCCCACCGGCAGATCATGATTCATAAAATCACCATGCAGGCACTGTTCCTCCATATCCACATTATCTTTCCCATTCTCTGTGGGGTCCCCAGCCTCCCTGGCTGCCAACCAGGCCCTCAGCCCCTTTTGCAGATCCTCCTTCCTATTGAGGCCTTTAAAAGGTCATTTGAGTTCCTTGCAAAACTGTTTTGAGTTGAAGAACGAATGGGTTTCCAGCTTCTCCTCAAACACCAAGTCTGCAAGTACTGCTGATGGCTCCCCAGACTGAGACATGATTGTAGAACCAAAAATAGAGAAGGAAATAATATAGTATGCTAGAACGATATGGTCTTCGATATGGAAGTAGTGTACACCAATCACTGTATGCAATGTGCAGACAAAAGTCCTATCCTCACCGCTGATCACCAACTTTAGAAATGGCGGCCTCTTGTTTGCACACTGTCCAAGCAGGGACCCTCACTCTAGTCGGGGTAAGTAGATTACACCCTCAGAATAACCCGTGCTCATCCCCTTAGAAGCTTGGCAAGAGCAGTCAGGCTTATCCCAGAGGCAAAGTGTAAAGTATTTGAACCCACACACAGTAACAGTGAAAACACCACAAAACTACTCCACACCTGTTTAAAAAAAACAGCCAATATTTATCTGAGTAAAACAACACCAAAATGACAAAAAATCAACATACACAAAGCAAGATATGATTTTTCAAAGATTAAATGTAGTCATAGCTCTTAGAAACCCAATAGCTCTGACTGGGGCTATACGAAGTGCTTGACAAAGTCAAATTTGACAGTTTGGCAACAACCGCGATGGAGTGTGAGCTGGCTACGGAGTCACACGGAGTACCTTTGAAAACAATGAGAAACAAATGCAGGGGAAGGGAGGCGTAGCTCAAGCCGGTGTAGCGCCGGTTCCTTACTGCTACAGGGGAGGTGATGCAGTGTTTGTGGTGAGGTGTTGGTTCCTTACAACAGTTTGTGATTGATCAAGCTTCGAAGGCCAATCTGCAGGGGGTCGACTTCATGGTGTAGATGTCGATGTTACTCCACGGGGCCACAGGTGCTGCAGCGGAGTCAGGTGTCATGGATGTCGGTGACACTGTACTAGGGAGTCATGCTGTGGCGGGACTTCGGAGGCACTCTGGCGGCATCTGGCCTGTATTGTAAGTTGCAGACGTTGCACTCAGCAGGTACCCCGGCTCCGGTGCAGACAGCGGCGCTGTGCCTAAGAGTCGTGCTGTATCCGAAGTCACACTCAAAGTTAATGTACCAGTTTCTTCTTGATGAACACAGCAAACTCAATTCCAGGGGCCCGAGAACTGGATTTGGCACCATTTGGCAAGTTAGGACTCCAAGCAGAGGAGCACAGGTGCTGCAGGGAAGTCTTTGAAGGCCTCAAGACATCTTAACAGGAGGCAAGCTCAACTCAAGCCCTTGGAGTACCTTGGTAGCAGGATGTATAAAGCAAAGTCCAGTCCTTTCACCTCAGTACAGAAGCAGCAGGCCAGCACAGCAAAGCACGCAGCAAAGTGTTAGTCTCTCCTGTCAACAATCCAGCTCTCTTCTAGGCAGAATGTCCTTAACCCAGAAGTGTTCCGATTATATGGTGTCACAGGTCCAGTACTTATACCCATTTGAGCCTTTGAAGTAGGCAAATTTCAAAGGAGCGTCTTTGCAGTGCACAAGACCCTGTCTTTCCCTGCCCTGGGTCCAGACAAACTACAGTGGGCCTGGTAACGGGCCATCAGGATAAGCAGGGCACACCTCAGCTCCCTTTGTGTGACTGTCTAGAGTAAATGCACAAACAGCCTAACTGTCATACTACCCAGACGTGTATTCAGAGACAGGCAGAGGCACAGAATTGTTAAAGTAAGAAAATGATAACTTTCTAAAAGTGGCATTTTTGGGCCTTCAATTTAAAAACCACCTTTACTAAAAGATGTATTTTTAAAATTGTGAATCTGGAGACACCAAACTCAGTTTTTCTATCTATTCCCAATTAGCAGATACACTTGTAAGATGTTAAAAGGCAGTTCCCGATGTTAACCTATGGGACGGATAGGCCTTGATGTAGTGAAAAAAGACAATTAGCAGTATTTCACTACCAGGACATGTAAAACACAACAGTACATGCACTACCTTTTAAATACACTGCGCCCTGCCCATGGGGCTACCTTGGGCCTACCTTAGGGGTGCTTTACATGTAATAAAAGGGAAGGTTTAGGCCTGGCAAGTGGATGCACTTGCCAGGTTGAAATGGCAGTTTAGAACTGCACACACAGACACTGCAGTGGCAGGCATGAGATATTTGCAGGGCTACTCATGTGGGTGGCACAATCATAGCTGTAGACCCACTACTAGCATTTGATTTATAGGCCCTGGGCACACATGGTGCACTGCACTAGGGTCTTACTAGTAAATCAAACATGCCAATCATGGAGAAACCAATTACCCTTACATTTAGTAAGGGATCACTTGCACTTGAGCACTGGTCAACAGTGGTAAAGTGCCCAAAGTCCAGCAAAAACGAAATGCAGCACACAGTCAAAAACAGGAGTTCAGAGCAAAAAAAAACAGGCAAAACCAGGACACAAGTCAGGGGTACATGTGGGTTGATTGTGTCCCCCACTGTTTTTACAGGGTGGACACTGTCCACCCTGCGAAGAAGTTGGGCCACACTGTAAAATGTGCTGAACTCATCCTAGTGTAATTTTCTAACACTGGGACACATTCAACAACACCTGCACGTTGTCTGCTTTCGATTGGAGCAATAAGGTGCAGGGTTTATCAGATTGTAGGTGGGCCCTTAACAAAGGTCGAATTTAAGGGGCCATCAGGCCTCGTTTTTTTCGAGTTTTCTGGATGGGTGCTATCTGAGCCTCACACCTAGGTGCAAGGGAGGGGAAACAAAGGCTCACAGCTTGTTATTACTTCACAGATACTTGAAAGGCATGCTTTTGACTTTGTTCAGTCGTTGTATACAAGAGATATGTATACACTGTAATACTGTCTGGTGTGTTGGTTCGTCCCAGTATTTACAGAAAATAGCAATTTAAATACCACCATTTTTTATTTCTTTTATAGAGTTACTCATCCCAGTGCATGGTGTCAGATCACGTTACATCATACGTACACATTATATCAACAATAAATCATACAGGTTTGTAAATTATTGTACTGGATATGTTACTTAAGATAGTGAGGTTCACAAGGTGTAGGAGTCACA
The DNA here is from genome assembly GCA_963921515.1 of Calotriton arnoldi. Classification (NCBI taxonomy): domain Eukaryota; kingdom Metazoa; phylum Chordata; class Amphibia; order Caudata; family Salamandridae; genus Calotriton; species Calotriton arnoldi. The sequence continues at coordinate 381,793 of CAWUFW010011757.1, forward strand.
TATCACCCTTCATACCTCACTGTGATATATTAGCAGTATTACAATGTAACTGCAAGTAACAAAAGGATCATTGTGTTCAAAGCAGTAAACCACTTACCTATCTACAGAAAATAAAAATCTGTCATCTGCATGTTGCACAATGTGCTTTGCAGGAGACACATTAACTCTCTATGCTACTTTGGTTCAAAACTGGGACTAGACAAAACACATCTTTCCAGCAAATGTGTTTCTGACACAACCCTGAAGCAAAATCTATTTTGGAATTTGCAGTGCGACACAAGTCCTGTTTGCGTGGCTTTGAAGAAAAGAAAAAAAAATGTACACACGGCAACACATTGCTCTACCTTGCATTAATCAGGCGTTACATAGGTGGTGCTTGGGTGTTTTTGTGCATCCACCCATGTATTTTGACGCAAAAACATATTTACAAAAACTTATAAACATAGGTTATTGACAAACTGGTGGTGTCTACCTGAGGCTGGCATAACAAGGAGAAATATATTTATTTCTCCTCATTATTTTCTCTTTGCATAGATCCTGCAATCTGCAGCACACATACAAATAGGAAATAGCCTCATCAAATAGTTTTTGCGTGGCTTTGTAGAAAAAACCCCCAAACAAAGCGAACACAAGGCAGCACATTGCGCTACCATGCATTACTGTGCATCAAATAGGCATTAGATGGGTGGAGCATAGGTGTTCATGTACATTAGCCCATGTATTTTGTGTACAAATAATTATACACAGTCTTCTTAAGGCAGACACGCTAGCTCTCCCTGGGTCAGCTCTGGAGTCCCGCCTCCCTGTCAAAGTATTGTGGTTATTCCCCATTTATGTGAGCTGGCATTCCAGCTAGGCCCTGCTAATGAGTTCAAGTCTTAGAAGATCCATGATGGCTTGAGCGCTGCAGGGTGTCATTTAGAGCAAGTTGCCCCCCGAGGCATGGCAGCCCAGTATTCAGTCTTACTCGCTCTCTCTGGAGTGGAAGTTCGGAGTGCCAGACATGCCTCTGCGGCCATGCTGTTTAGCAAAACTCTTGATGCTATGGAAGAGGTGGCAGGGTTCCACATGCTCCTACGCCTATGTGGTAAGCCTCCCTGAATCTGTGGGCAGGTTTTGGGCCCTCCTGTGTTGTTAGATATTTGAATTGTTGCTCTCCTCCTCAGGTAATGGTTTGCTTCTCCTTCACAGCTCCTTGCTCCAGGGCGATGGTCTTCTCATTTCACTTTGGTCCCCTTCTGGCAAACGGGGTTCATAATGCTGCATACAGGGAAATGGCCCCTTCAAGTCATAGCATTGCATATGGCAACGGCCCTCTTCTCGACAGAGCAATGCACCTCAATCATTGCAGCCCCCAGCTGGCATACAGAGGTCATGGACAGCACACAGGTTTACTGCATTCACTTTGTGCAATTCAGCCACTAAATAAACATCTTTAGTTTTCCTATTTCACATCAAAGGATAATGATTTGTCTGTGATTCTTGGTGCATGAGGTTGGAGTGTGGCTGGCAGGCAGAAGCCGCCACATGAACGTCAAGCGTTAAGTGCATCCTAAACGTGGCCTAGATTCTTATTATACATGGTGCAACATTACAGCCTATCAAAAACAAAAGAGATTTGCCTAGGATCACACAATTTCTGCAACTAGATGGACATCTTTTATTTCTCCTGTCTCCTGTTATACATTAAAGGTTAATGCTTTGTCTCTAATTCTTGCACATGAGGTTGGAGCCTGGGTGGCAGGCAGATGCCGCAATGATGCACTTTTCATTTTCAAATAAGGACTTCCTTGCATAATCCTGCCGCTCCTCCAGAACCCAATTATTTCAGTTTGGTTCAGAAGTGTCTAAATCCATCAGACCACACCAAAAATAATTTCTAAACATTTAAAATTATGTGCTTTATTTACCAGTTCCAATCATTAAGTGTTGAAAAGCTGTTTTCCTCAAAAGGAAGACTAGTTGCTTTTTTGTAGCTCTGGAAATTTGAGCGCACTGGATATGACTGTGTTCATTTTTGCCAAGTTGTTACACTGCTGGGGTATGGGCAGTCCCGTTTTTTGCCCTTCTTACACCTGCCTATTGCAGCGATGCTGAAAATTTTGCGATGTACTATATTATAACACAAAAACACAGGGTAGTTTGTTGTTATGATGCTCTTAGGTCTAGGAGACTCATGTAATTCAGAGTTTGCTATGCATGAAATGAAAGAGCATGTGTACTTACGTAATGCTGGCTCCTTCAGGATAAGGTTACAGTGAATAGGCGAGACCATACGGTAGTGATACTGTAAACAAGTAGGGCAAGTACAAAATCTACAGTGCACCATGTTGGCAGTGTAACATGTCTAGGATAGGCAAAGTTCTTATTAGCGAGCGTAGTCTAGTGTAGATTCTGATTACTGGCCATAGTTTGTGGTGTCTCTCCCTGTTCCTACATCTCCCCACTTGGGTGGTTTTTCTATGCAAACTAGCAATATTTCCTTCTGAACTGGATTGGCATGTGCCGTTTTCTTGTGATTTACTTTTATTACCATTTCCTTCTCATCCTTGGATACTGAGAGGTGGTCCTTGGTGACCCGAATCGGGCCACTTCCTTCAGAGGTAGAGGGGCAGGTCATTCCTGGTCTTGGCGGCGATGTAGGAGAAGGAACAGCCACAGCTGCGGATGGAGGGAATGTGTGTGAGGGCTAGAGATGATGATCAAAGGTGTCTAGAAGGCTGATGGAGGCTCAGTCGATGTTTGATGCAGGATGGTCCATGGTCATGGAGGGCTTTGGAGGCATGCACGAGTATCTTGAGCTGGCATCTCCTCTAGATGGGAGCCAGTGGAGGTTTCTAAATTGGGGGAGATGTGCCACCATTTGAGGAGGTCCAGCATGCAGCATTCTGTATGGTCTGGAGTCTTTTGAGGAGCTGGGAGGAGATGATGGCATAGTCGAGGCGGTTGGTGATGCGGGCCTGAGTGACCGTCTTTCTGGTGTCGACAGGGATCCATCTGAAGCTTCTGTGGAGCATGCGGTGTGTGGAAGCAGGAGGAGGCCACAGCGTTGACTTGTTATTTCATGGATAGTTAGCTGTCGAGTAAGATCCATAGGTTGAGCGCATGGTCTGTTGGTGTGGGAGTGGGTCCAAGTTCAGCTGGCTATTAGCTGTGGTCCCAGGTGGAGGTGGAGTTTCCGAAGAACAGTATTTCTGTCTTTTCGGATTTGAGTCTGAGCTAGTTGTCTCTCATCCATTTGGCTAAGTTGGTCATGGCTTTGGAGAAGTTGCTTCTGGTATTGGAGGGGTCCTTGATAAGCGAGAGGATTAGTTGAGTGTTGTCCGCGTAGGACATTATGTTGAGGCTGTGGGATCTGACGACATCTGCGAGGGGGGGTCTTGTGGGTGTTGAACAGGGTGGGACTGAGAGACGGGTACGCTGCATATGATCTTGGGCGCGGAGGTGAAGGGAGGCAGCCGGATGCTGTGTGAATCTTGTAAGGAAGAAAGCGATCCTCTTGAGGGCGTCTTGCTGTATGCTAATGTTGTGGAGTCTGTGGATGAGGGTGCTGTGGGAGACAGTGTCAAAAGGCACTGAGAGGTCGAGGAGGATCAGAGCCACAATTTCTCCATGGTCGAGGGGAGTTCTGATGTTATCTGTGGTGGCGATCAGCGTGGTCTCGGTGCTGTGATCTGCCTGGAATCCTAATTGTGAGGCATTCAGTAGGTGGTTTTATTCCAGGAATTAAAGTTAGCTGTTGGTTAATGGCTATCTCCAGAACTTTGTTAGTTTTTGAGGTCAGTGGGGTCAGCGTTGGGTTTCTTTAGGAGGGGTCTGGCCTCCGCATGTTTCCATTTGTCCGGAAAGGTTGCTGTGGAGATGGATGTGTTGAGGTTTTCGGTGAGTTGCGTGCTGATTGGGTACGCACCGAGGTTGAAGAGGAGGTGGGGGCAGGGGTCGGTGGGAGCCCCTGAAACACACCTGTTGAAAGTATCAAGGAAACACCTTTAGCAGAAACACACATGGCAATAGTATACACAGTATTTCCAGGTGCAGGGAAGAGAAATCCTGTTTGAAGTTGTAGCAGTCACTAACTGAGGTAAAAGTTACCATTAAAGATCTCCACCAATATGAGCAGGTGGTCAATTATTCAAAATTATCAATAATAAAATTCAATTTAATGTCTCAAAACACTATTGTTAGGGAAAATGAAGTGTTAATAAAATCTCTGTTATCACAATTTGTGAAAAGAAAATACAAATACTCACATAACATTGAGATTTACAAATATATTTGGGAATAATGAAATAACAGGACACATTATCAGTAGAGGTGAATTTATATAGTCCATCAGAGCAATATACCTATGGACACCCCACACATGTAAAAGCAAACAGCACTAAGTGGGACGTACAGGCTCGGTGTCACTTCTCCAAGTAGAACTGCTGGTCTTGCAAACACAACTGCAAGGACAAGTGCAATATCATAAGCAACTACAAATGCCGAAGTTCATCCCTTAAGGCATGGGCAGAGGGACAGGATTCAACAAGATGCAATACTTACTGCCCATTGTGCTGACTGGCATGTAGGACAGCAACAAAGGACCTCCCCTTTTGTCAGTCTTAGGTTTCTATAAGGTGACCAAGTTGTGGTTCAGGGTCTTCATTTTTGTTTCTACAGTTCATCTCCAGGTGTTCTTTGGCCTGTCTCTCTTCCGTTGGCCTTCTGGGGTCCACTGGAGAAATGTTCTTGTGATGGTGTCTTGTTCTCATCTGATTGTGTCCTATCCATCTCATAATGATGGTGCCCATACCCCCTTGCTTGCATCTGTTGAGCAGTACCTGGTTGAAGAAGATTTTCGGTCAGAAAATGTGCAAGATTCTTCTAAGTTTACTGGTGGGGAAGGCTGACAGTCTGGTGATGTCATTTCTTGTGATCTACTGGCATTCTGATCCATACAAGAGTGTGAACAGAACACAGCTCTGGTAAAGCCTCAGATTGGTGTTCATGCTGTACTGAGACGACATCCACATATTGCTCAGCATCCTGAAGGCATTCCTGGCTTTGTTCAATCTACTCTTGATTTCACTGCCTACCTCTCTATCATATCCAATAGTAATGCCTAGGTAGTGACCTCTTCAGTCATGGCTAGGTCCTTTCCATCTACTTTGATTGGTGAAGGGTTTAGACATTGAGGGTCAGCCCTTCATGTTGATCTTCAGGCCCACTTCCTGTGTATAGATATTGAGGCGAGACATCTTTTGCTACATATGCCGGTGTGTATGACAGAGCAAGGCTATGTCAACCATATAGTCAAGGTCCTCCAGTGTCGAGAATAAGGTCCTCTGGTTTGGTATTCACCTGTGCGCTACCTCACCAAATCGATTAGCAGGTTGAAGAGCACCACTGACGTCACTCATCTTTCTCTCATGCTGGTCTTGACTTCGCAGCTATGCTCACTATCTCCCATCTTGCAGGTAAAATAATAGAAGGTCTTGTTGAGGAGAGCTATCTGCTGGTGTATGACATAGGCTCTCAGTGTATGTCAGAGACTGTCGTGGTGGATACGGTCAAAAGCTTTCTCAAAGTCGATGTATAATTGTCTCTGGCACTCAATGCACTGCTCTATGATGTTGCATAAAGATCTGATTAACACACTCTCTACCTTTGAGGAACCCAGCCTGTTCTTTTCTTAACTGTGTTGTATTGTACTCAATGTATCTTCTCTCTTTTCATGTTGCTATGGTTACTATGTTTGCATATGCTCGAATGCTCATAGTTATGCTGTCATTGATGACACTTAGAACCTAAGATGTCATCAATGATCAGTTGGGGAGCTGACACTTGCTGGGTGGATGTGCTGACCTCTGTTGGGAGAAACTGAATAAAAGTAATTGCATTCAACTGGACATCTACTGGATTTATTCTACTTAACAATTTTGGCGACGACTGGAAGAACCTGTGTGCACCTTTTCACCTACGGCAAACTTTTCTACAATGAGCACAACTGCTTTCACCTTATTAACTGCGTGTTTCACTTCTCCTTTACTGTGAGCACTGTTTTTATTACTTCGGAGGTCAGCCCCCCAGCGCGCTTCAAACGCGGCACTTATATTGCTTACTTTTCATTAATTTTCACTTCCCCGCTGTTCGCCTGCTTAACGGCTTCATTTGGAATGTGCCTCGCGGCTGTCTTTTGAACTGCTCCAGCGTTCGACTCCCTTCACGAGCATTGCTGCGCATCTTCTTTCAAGCTCCTACGTACTAGCGCAACGAACGTCTGACGTAAGACGTCAGCGCCATCTTGGATCTGGCTTTATTTACTTACGTACTCGCGGACATCACATCACGTAAGAGGCCATCTTTCATTTTCGGAAAGCGCTCATTTTCTCGCCTGTTGTCAACGGTGACAGGCACACCAACTACTTCGAGGGAGTTTATTCAGCAGTTTATTCTACGGTGACAGGCACACCATTCTACAAGGTACTACCATTTCAACAATGCGGAGAATGTTGGTTCTGTCGGGTACAGAAGTGATTCTTGGTTTACTGAATAATAATAAATAGAAAACAGTACTCAGACCTTTAAGTAATAATAAATGAAAAGGAAAGAGAAAACAGGACAAAAACACACCAAAAAATTGAATGAATCTGAGCTTGTAATGAGGGATAAATCAATATACTCATTTACACTTCATGGTGTCAAGATGACATTAAATGGCTGTCACAATTTATGAACATATGAATTGTTCAAACGGCGCAGGTGATAAGGTGAAGAAAGTGCGAAAAAAGTGCTAAACGTGAACAGGATATATACAGTGTTGTATGGATGGTTAACTGGTTATCCCTAGGTACATAAATCTCTGCGTTGTTTGGGATTTAAATTTCCATTTCATGTGGGGCGGAGAGAGTAGGGTCTGGATTATCGCAGGCATGTCGACGTTTTGACCCAGAGAAGTGCGTGAGTGGTTAGTGGGCACAGCGGGTCTTCCTCAGGACAAGACGAACCAAGAGTCAGCCCGAATTAAAGGAAGAAAGGTCTTCAGGGTATGGTCCACCGTAGGTTGGATTCAATTGGGCAATGACTGTGATTATAAACAATATCTCCTAGTACCTTTCTATTTCTGAATGAGATCAATCAATCAGGGGTTTATATAGGCGCTACTCACCTGTGAGGGTCTCAAGGCGCTGGGGGGGGAGGGGGGGAGAGCGGCTCTGGATCAGTCGAACAGCCAGGTCTTGAGGTCCTTCCTGAACGTGTGCAGGGTCGGGGAGCATCTGATGTTCACAGGGAGCTCGTTCCAGGTTTTGGCTGCGATGTAGGAGAAAGCTCTCCCGCCGGTTCTGTTTCTGCGGATGCGGGGGATCTCTGCCAGGGCAAGGTCGGTGGAGCGGAGGTTCCTCTTGGGTACGTGGAAGGATACTCTCTCATTGAGATATTTGGGTCCGATGTTGTTGAGGGATTTGTAGGCGTGGGTGAGGAGTTTGAAGGTGACCCTCTTCTCAACGGGGAGCCAGTGGAGGCCTCGTAGGTGTTGGGTCATGTGCTCGTGACGCGGTGTCCCGAGGACGAGTCTGGCTGTGGCGTTCTGGATGGTTTGGAGTTTGTGTAGAAGAGTTTTGTTGACTCCGGCGTAGAGGGCGTTGCCGTAGTCCAGTCTGCTGGTTATGAGTGCGTGGGTGACGGTCCTTCTGCAGTCGGGGGGGATCCATTTGAAGGTCTTATGGAGGATGCGAAGGCAGTTGAAACTGGTGGAGGCGACGGCGTTGATCTGGCGGTTCATGGAGAGGGAGGAGTCAAGGATGATGCTGAGGTTCCGAGCGTGGTCTGTAGGGGTGGGTGGGCTCCCGAGTGCGGAGGGCCACCAGGTGTTGTCCCAGGCGGAGGTGCAGGGTCCGAGGATGAGGACCTCGGTCTTCTCTGAGTTGAGCTTCAGGCAGCTGTCTTTCATCCAGGCTGCCACGTTCTTCATTGCTTCCTGGAAGCAGAGTCTGGTGTCTTCGGGATTCTTCGTGAGTGAGAGGATGAGCTGGGTGTCGTCGGCGTAGGATACGATGCTGAGCCCATGCTGTCTGACGATGGCGGTGAGGGGGGCCATGTAGATGTTGAAGAGCGTGGGGCTGAGTGATGATCCCTGGGGTACTCCGCAGTTGATTTCCGTGGGTTTGGAGAGGAAGGGAGGGAGTCGAATCCTCTGGGTTCTGCCGGAGAGGAAGGATTGGATCCAGTCGAGGGCGGCTCCTTGTATTCCCGCGTCGTGAAGTCTGGCTGCGAGCGTGCGATGTGAAACGGTGTCGAAGGCTGCGGAGAGATCTAGAAGGATGAGGGCTGCAGATCAATAAACTGAAGGTGGTGTTATGCAGTATGTTTGGGTTTTGCTAAGTGTCCCTATAAGTGTGAGGCTTGGGGAAGAGACCATACAATATGCCAGATGGCTGCATTATCTCCTTGTTAAGAGGCCAAGTTGTCTGCTGGTCTCTTCCAATTCGTTCAAACCATCACTCACGGTTTCAAGTAAATGGGTCCATCTGCATTCCTTGAAATTGAGTGATGACGCCATGTCCCCACCTCTTGAGTGCGTTAGGACCCTTTCCAGTACCCACCATCTGATGTCGTCTGCTTGATGGTTGAAGTTTAGAAAGTGTTCCACCAAGGGTACTCCCTGGGATTTGCAGCGCACTGTGCTGCAATGCTGTAGAATCCTGTTTTTCACTTTCTGTGTAGTCTGCCCAATGTAGAGTTTGTCACAGGGATGTCACGACTTGCTTCCTGCATTCCCGTGTCCACCACCAGGGGCTGAACTGGGGGACTTTCCAGTCCTCTAATAAACTTCCAGACCCTCCCCTGCATGCAAATCCTGACTTCCAGCCATTTGGACACTTTTTGGGAACTAACATCCATTCCCAATCCATGCCGGGTTTTGTGAAGCCAGCCTACTCATGCCTGAAAACTCCATTACCCAGGATTCCCTGCTCACTGCTTAGTCTCCACCCCTGCAGGCCAAGGATGGGTGGAGGAATTCAGCTCACCTGTGGCTGGCTGCTGCTAGCCTGCTCACACCTGCTGCACATGATTACTGTGAGCTCTTTTAAGCCCCAGCTCCCTTCAGTCCAGTGTTGGTCATTGTAAGCTGTTTACCGGTGAGACCGATCCTTGTTTCCTGTGCTCCCTGAGCTTTTTGTTTCCAGTGATTCCTTAGCTATAGATAATCCTTGTTCTTTGTTTCGTGAGCTATAGCTATTCCTTGTGCCTGAATTAGCACTGCCTGCAGTGCTACCTGGTTTCCTGTGTTCCTGAGCTAGAGCTATTTTCCTTGGGCCTGCCTTAGCACTGCCTGCAGTGCTACCTAGTATCCTGAGCTATAGTTAGTCTCTGTTCCTTTTCCTGGGCTTCAGCTATTTCTTGTGCCTGACTTGCACTGCTTGCAGTGCGCTCTTGACTCCTTGTTTCCTGAGCTATAGCCATTTTCCTGTTTCCTGAACCAGCACTGCTTGCAGTGCTTCCTTGATTCCTGAGCCTTAACATTTCCTTGTTCCTGACCTGTAGTGCTACTTTGACTCCTGAGCCTTTGTTCAATTCTTGCCCCAGCTCTGCATCCTATGCTACTTTGTTTTCTTGTTTCCTGACCCTGTACTATTCTAGTATACCCTTGTAGCCTCCCTTTCTGTATATCCTTTTCCAGTCCCTGCCTTTCATCTCATTTCCTTGGTTCCAGTTCTAGTTTGCTATCTTTCTATTCTGCTGTCTCGCTTCTGTTACCTTGTATGTTTGTTACCTGCTTTCTGCCAAGTGTGCCCTGTGATTTCCTTCCTTTCCTGTTAAGCACTCCTCTTTGCTAGCTCCTTGTCTATTGTGCTTGTGTTTAGTTCTACCCCTTTGCTGTTACTGCCTTGCGTGTTCCTGTTTGATCGCCAGGATCCGTGGGCACGGCTGACTACCTAGGTGGTGTTTCTTGTTCACTGTGAGTATTGTCTTTGAGTTACTGTTATAACATCACCATAGGTATAAGCTCCACAGACCCTGCCTTTGTATACATATCCTATATGTGGGTATTTCCAGTCAGTATCTGTAACAGCAATTGTGGGTGATGAACTTACTGAGCTTCAGTCTTACCGTGTGGAGCTCCTGAGTGCTTTACCCCACATCCCCTTTATTGTTAACGTTTCATGTTTAAGTGTATTGCACATCCGTCCGGGGTTTAAGTGATTCTGAATGCTGAGCCGCCTCATGAGTGCCCTTCCTTTCCGAGTCTCACCCTTCTTGTTCACCTCTACAGGCTTCCCCTTTCGATCCCTTTTCTCCTCTGACTTCCTGTGTGCTCCTGGGCAGCGCTGTACTCCTCTCTGTCTTTGTTTTCTACCCTGTTCCCAGTCCTTGCCCAAGTCCCTGACTGTGTTCCCCACATAGTCCCGGACAGGCCCTGACAAGGGACACTTGATGGCGTAGATGACATTGGTACTATTACAGTTAGTATGGTGTAGCAGTTGAAATGTTCGTCCATGATGAGTGAAGGAGGCGCCTTCAATTGTGAGTTTGCAAGCTTTGCATTTGCTGCACTTGAAATGGCCAATGAGTGCTGGTAGTTGCAGTTGTGTTCTAATGTCGGGAGGGCTGGGTGGTACCAAATCTGCATTAACAACGTAATCATGTATATTTCTGGCTCTTCTGAAGGCGAAGACAGGTTCAGAGTGACTAGGAGCTGTGTAGCTGACAGGCACACCAACTACTTCAAGGGAGTTTATTCAGCGGTTTATTCTACAGTGACAGGCACACCATTGTACAAGGTACTACCATTTCTTTTGTACTGTCCTGTTATATTCCTACTCTGCCTGTCATTTACAGTGACAGGCACACCAATTCATAATGCTTTACTAATTACTTGTGCGCCATAAATTTTGTACTCCACCTGTCATTTTTGTTGACAGGCATACCATTTCATAGTGCTTAGCACTCAACTTATTAGGGTGTGCTTTTGGTAAGTGGTAGCCTTTGCTATCATTATGTGTGCTTCTCAAACCTTTTCCTTAACACCTCCTCAGCCATTTATTTCTACAATTGGGGATTCTCCCATTAAATGGCTAGAATGGAGGGAATATTTTCTTAACTATATTGACACATTGGAAGATAATGAGGAAGAATTATCCCAAGTCAAGAAGAAAAAGATTTGACTACATTCTCTTGGTCCTCAGGGTTTGAAGGTCTACAATACTCTAGAAAAAAAACTTAGTTCGACTGATGACACTAAAATTTTTCTTCATGCTCTAGAAGATTTAGACAAATATTATTCCACTTCAGTTTGCATAGCCATAGATCGCCGCAAGTTCTTTGACAGAAAACAAGGGAAACTAGAACCTATTGAAGAATTTGTTTCCGATTTCAAAGAAACTAGCCTTAACATGCAGATTTGCTTCTTTACAAGACGAATTTATTCGAGACCAGATCATTATGTTTGTGAACAATGAACATGTTCAAGAACGTCTATGGGTTCATGGTGAAGCTCCATTAGCTGATGTTGTAGCTTTAGTTAAAAAAGCTGAAGTAACTAATAAGTGTGCTAAGGCAATATCTAGTGCACCAAAAGATAATGAGAAACCTATTGTAACCAAAGTAACTAGTAAGAGCTAATATAAGGTTGCCAATCCGCGATCAGCTATTGGCAAAGAGAATTTCAACATGGAATTGAAGTGTTACAGATTCGGTAGTAAGAATCATCTTGCTTATTTTAAGAAATGTCCGGCAAAGAATCAGAAGTGTGAAGAATGTGGCTTAATTAGTCATTTTGCTAAGGTTTGTAGGCGCAACAAAGGTAATAAGAAAAAAGTGACTTTAATTACCGAGAATGATGATGAATCCAGTTCAGACTCGTCTCATGGAGAAAAACAATTTAAAGATGTTGACTGTGTTTTAGGGATTTCTGACAATGTGATTCTCTTAAGTTTACAATGCAAGTCTAAACCTGTTTGTTCTATATGTCTTGGTGGGGTAGAAATGCTCATAGAGGCCGATTCAGGGTCTCCATACACCATCATTGATAAGGTTCAGTGGGAAAAGAATTTTATACATGTTCTTGGTCCATCCCTAATGCCTCCTGATGTGACACCTGAAAGCTTTACAGGTGAGAGAATTGCTCTTTTAGGTTACAGAGAACTTAAATTTGAGTTTAAAGGGAAATCATCTTTAGGAAAATTGTATGTCGCTCTCGAAGGACCCTCAGTCTTGGGGTGGATAGACCAGAGAAATGTAAACATCATTTTGAATCCAAATGGTCCTGAGCAGGTAATGGTGCTAGATCATAGTGAATCATATCACTTGAAATTCAAACAGGAGTTTCCTGAAGTTTTCTCTAACAAGGTTGGAAAGCTGGAAGGTTATGTTCACAAGATTATCCTTAAAAAGGATGCTATGCCTAAGTCCATAAATCAAGGGACATACCATGGGTTGTTGAAGAAGTCGCCAAAGAATTAAAGCGATTGTTGGATGGAGGTGTAATGGAGGAATTTGAAGCTTCTGAATGGGTTGCACCCTTGGTCGTAGCACGGAAGGCCAACGGAAAAATCTGTTTATGCATTGATTTGAGGTCTCTCAATGAAAATATTGTATTTGAGAGATTTCCCCTACCCAAAACCAATGAGCTGATATCTCTCACAAAGAACATGAAATGGTTTTCTGTGATTGATCTGACATCAGCTTATCACCAAGTTGTGTTACACGATGATAGCAAAAGTTTGACTACATTTATGACACCTCAAGGCTGATACCGCTTCTTACGAATGCCCTTTGGGCTAGCGTCGGCGGCTGCCGTCTTTCAAAAACTAGTGTATAAGTTATTTGTGGGTATGCCTGGGATTCTCTTTTTTCAAGATGATATCCTTATCGTGGGTGAGACCAAGAATGTACATGATGAGAGGGTTTGTGCTGTGTTTGGTAAACTGCGAGAGAAAGGTTTGACAGCTGAACTGTCTAAATGTAAATTTGGTGTTCAATCTTTAGACTACTTGGGGCACGAAATATCTGCAAATGGAATTAAACGTAAGATGAATTTAATGAATGCCATTAGAGATGCCCCTTCACATTCTAATAAGGATGAACTGAGGTCCTTTTTAGGGCTCATTGAGTTTTATAGTAAATGTATCTGAAATTCTTCAGAAAAGACTTACAATCTAAGACAATTGTTGAAGAACAGGTCCTCGTTTGTGTGGTCTGATTGTTTACAAAAGGATTTCACAAGTTTGAAGAATGATTTATGCAATGCTAAAGAGTTGGTTGGTTTTGACCCTGTACTGCCATGTATCATTACCACCGACGCAAGCAATAGGGGACTAGGTGCTGTTTTGTCACAGAAGGATGTTGATGGCAGAGAGGACTGTAGCTTATTCTTCCAGGGCGCTTTCTCCTGCTGAAGAGCGTTATTCAGTTATTGAAAGGGAGACCTTGGCAGTAGTTTGGGGTAGAAGTAAGATGTGACCACAAACCTTTAATCAAAGTATTATCGTCTGATGGTTTGCTCAAGGTCGCCCCCAGGATTGCTAGAATGTCGGTTCATTTGCTTGACTACAGATACACCTTGTGCTATATCCCAGGGGTGAAGAGTCATATTGCTGATTGTTTGAGTAGATTACCACTACCCTTAGAATCCTTCACAGAAACTTGGGAGGATATACAAGTGGCTTGGACGGATATTACACATGGAGATCCTGCTTTAGACTTTGTATAATGGAATGAGTCGGTAGCCAAGGATGGAGTTTTGACCAAAGTCAAGGCATTTGTGACTCAAGGTTGGCATGTTGAAAAATCCTTGTGTAAGGAATTGAAGCAATTCTGGGAGGTTCGTGAAGAATTCTCCCTGGTTGGTGACAACATTTTACATGGAGGAAAGATTGTTCCTCCAAAGGACTTAAGAGTGAGAATAATCCATTTGTGTCATGAGGGACATTTGGGAATTGTTAAGAGCAAAAAACGTGTGAGAGAAATGTATTGGTGGCCGGGAGTGGATACCGAGGTGGAGAGAGTTGTCAGGCAATGCTTGCTGTGTTTGAATTCTGACAAATCTCAGAAATTAGTCACACCACCCCTGTCTCTTGTTTCCTGTCCTGATATGGCGTGGGACACTTTGGGTTTGGACATTACTGGTCCAATTATCAGAAATGAGCGCAGTCAGTTTATTCTGGTTGCTGTGCATTATTTTTCTAAGTGGCTGGAAATAAAGGTAGTGGAATGCGCTGATTCCCACAGTGTTTTGGAATTCATGGATGAACTATTTCAGAGAGAGGGTCTTCCCAAGAGAATTATAACAGACAATGGTGTTCAATTCAAGAGTATTTTAGTAGAGGATTTACTTAAATGCAATGGGATTCAACACAAGGTCACGTCAATTTATTATCCCAGCGGGAATGGTGAAGTTGAAAGATTTAACCGAGTTATTAAAGATTCTATACAGTTAGCAAATCTAAGAAACCAAGATTGGGTTGTTAGTGTCAAAAAATGCTGTGGATGTATCGCGTGACTCCCACCGTCACTGGGTACAGTCCCTTTCCTATTATGAGAGGCAGAGTACCATTTACCAAGGATAATCAATGCTGGTTGAAAAATTCTTAATTGTCTGAATGGTCTCCTGAAGAAGTTAAAAAGAATATTTTGTTGCATCAGGAGAAGTATAAGTTATACTCTGATTTGAAACGCAAAGCAAAAAAGTTTTCTCTTGAGAAGGGAGAATTAGTGTGTGTGAAGTTACCTTTTAAGGTGAGGAAGGGTGATAGTAAATTTTTAAAGCTGTATGCTGTAGTGGAAGTTTTTGCCAATTCAGCCAAGCTGTCTGATGGGAGAGTGTGGCATGTTAGTAGACTTGTTAAATTCAATGGAAAACTTGAGGATTGGGTGGATGTACAGGAAGAAAGGAGTCTTCATTGGCTGGATTCTTGCCATGATGGGAATCACGATCTCACTGGGGTTGGAGACAACCACTAAATTGCTCCGGCTGTATCATTTCAGTAGGTAACAAATCGAGTAAAATGAAAAGACAGTTTCTATTTGTTATTAATACAACGCACTGTAATCATTCTCACTTGAATTGTATACACGTTTATTTATGCTAGTTTGTGTCTGCTCACACTATTACATTGCATGGGTGTGTCTGTTACCATGTTTCCCTTATGATTACCTTTCAAAGATGGCCACCATTTTGAGCCAAATGCCAAGTTCTTCTTTCATTGCTGACAATTCTCTTTTTTCATGAGACCTCTTGCGTCATTTCCGGTTCCGGGTAGGTTTAAATGCAGCTTTGTAGCAATGTAGTTATCACTAGGGCACAGACGAGAGGAGACTGCTGTCACTAGAGATCGGCGAGGAAATGAGGTTAGTGTGTAGGAGCAAGCACAATGAGATATGTCCCTTTTTGCTACTTAAATCTGTTCGTTTATTAATAGTTTACAAATTCTGAACGTGTCACGTGTGTACTATCTATAAAAGAATCACCGTAAATAGCACACTTGTGCCAATTAGTTCCAAAGATATTTTTATAACAGCGTAATGCGGCCCATTCGTAAATATGCTGTTCACAAGAATAGACAATACCTGGGGTTTTTCCGTTCGTGTCCGACATATAGTGTACCTCAATATGGGCAATAATGTGTATTAAGAACTTATTTGCTCCTGTTTATCGGCACATATTGCGTGCTCATTAACCTGCTCCTTTCACCAAAGATGCCGATAGTTGGCAGTACGGGCAACTATATGTACCAAAGAGCGCGATTATTCCGTGTCTCTGAGTGTACTACGTGTTGAGTAACATGTAGCTCCTAATGTGATTAGGAGACCCGTGACACAATATACTGCCTGCTCATAATAGGCTTTCAGCTTTTGCTGTGCCGCCTTCGTTTAACATACAGGTCAATTGAAATTAGGCAACAGATGTCTTTAAAGCGCAGCAGCTCTTGTATCTCGGTATATGCTGCATGTTTACTAACATTCAGCACATTATGTTGTGAGCATATCTATGCTCAATATTGGGAAGGTCAATAGAGAACTATCATTTAAGGCTGTTATTTTTTCCCTGATTATTTGTCAGCACGACAGATTTAGGATATATGTGTTTGGAATGTCCAATAAATTGAAAATTATTCGACTACAAGTATAACTGTTAGTCGCACCTCTCTGAATAATAACTGTTTTTTTCACAGGGACTTATCATAGTGCCCCAGATGCCGCATCAATCATCATCTATACTTGCTACAGAGAATATTTTGACATGTAAGTTACGTGCATTAATTGTTCATACAATTCCAAACTTGGACGTTATTACTTTAAATCTCATGTGTAATCACGGGTTTATGATTGATATACCCGGAAAACTTGAATTTATGTTTCTGATTCTTAGTAATTCTTATTTTTTCAGCTTTGTTTGCTGACATTACAGACTTACCCATATTACGCCTGTCGAGCCGTCCAACTTCTCCGAACAATTCTTACACTTTTTAAGGTTATTAGTCTTAATTTTACCCTTTTGGATACACAATTGTTTTGTTTCACATTCGGTGATTTCATGGTTAATCTTTTTATTCACGTTCACTTTCCTGTTTATCCTATGCACCAAATGGATTGAAACATCACAATATGTCTTTTCCTTTCTTCTTTATGCGATTGTCGGTATTGGTTATATCTATACTCTGCGTCACAGTCAATTTCCTCTATGAAACTGGTTATGACAGTTTTGCACCTTCTTCATGGTTTCAGACCTTCCTCTCTTGCTATATCCTACCTGTATACCGTCCTATGTGGATAGGATGCATTATATGTTGTAGGGATATATTAAATGTTTATATGTATTTTTATTACTGTTTCCACAGCCTTGAGAAAGTCACGGTGGTGACGAAACACGTGTTGGCTGTTTCAAGTTCTTTGTAACAAGGACTGGACGACTTTTCTCAATCATTGTAGAGATTTCTGACTGTTTTATCCAGACTGAAGTGTCTCAGTCCTTGCTATTGTGTGTACTAAGTTTGGTACTTTGTTATTTATTAAATAAACCAATGAATGTAGGGACAAATGCACTTTCCGTGTTTCCTGTGTCAAGAGGACTTTTCTTTCTTCGGGCTAGGCTGACAGAATGATGTCATTAATATAATCTGAAATATTGTGAGTGCCAGGGTTCTTCTGTTATAAGCTATTTCACAAGTCACAGCTGTTACTTGTGTTACCTACACCATAGGTAGTGGGGTGTTTCTTACCCTGAGTGGCACCTTATTATACTTTTCTAAGCTAGTTTACTACTTCAATTCACTTTGTAGACCGTATATTAGTAATTTTGAAGTACGACCAGTGTATCCACCACTACCCATTCCTGTTTTGTATATTCTGTGTGGTTGTCTGCTCTCAATTCTTCAGAATTAGGGCTTACAGCCACTTGACACATTACGTCACGTGGCGTCACATATATTATCCAAATTGATTATGACTTCTTTTGATGATGAGAGAGATCAACTTCTCATGGAACTTTTCACAGGCTCCATGGAGAAAGTAATTAAGAGTCATACAAACACAGAACGAGAAGGTCTGAAACTGAAATTTATAAAATTGGAACATCTCAAAAAGCAAGAATTGTCCAGGTGGTGGGACTCCACCATCCTGAAGAGATACATTGACATCAAACAAGTCCCACGTGGTTTACGTATTATTATTTTTCCCACCTTCGAGGATTTGGATCCTGATTTGTTGAAGGAGTGGGAGGAGTTAATATTTTCCTCATCATACACCATGATGGATATTCTTATTAGACACGCGGAACGTAAAAGTAACAACTTGCTCTGCGACAGAGAAGTTAGAAACAGAAATAAAGAGTCTCAACTTACAAGAAGCTACTGATAAAAACTATAAGATCCTAAAAGAGGTCCTTAGAGCGCACCAATTGTACATAAAAGATAAGAAAATGAGAACTTAGGAGGGATGACAATGACTATAAGAACAACAGAGTCTTCACCTTTGCTGAGGCATTTGATGATAAGACACATCAGGTGGCTCGCAGTGGTAAAGACAACACTCCGGTATTCACAGCTTCTACTAGTGAGTCGGACGTATCTAGTATACACAGCGAAGTCAGCTTGGGGAGGGATCCCGAGGTAGGAAATGCAGGCCTACTACAGAATGCTACACCGTCTTCTTTTTTTTTTTTTTTTGACGAAATGGTACAGTTCAGAATAGGAACCAGGACCAATTACAACAAACCAAATACAAAAAAACTAGGAGGGGGCAACACCGAAACAAATGTAAGAGAAGGGACGACCACGAGATCAGTCTCCCGCAACCTGAAGAATTGAATCAGACCACAAACACTGAACAGGCTAGTGGAAATGCTATATGTACCACCTCTAAAGAAAATGTAACAATTGTGAACCTGTCTGACCTTGCACTCTCGCAATGTGACACCGATGTGTTGAGAAAAGGACTTGGCTTTTGTCCGACAACACCACCGGACTTCACACGTGTTCATATTGACCTGTTTAAATTCATCTGTCGTATAAAATTGAAAAAATTCTTTGAAGAGAAACCTGTACCTGTGTATTCTGTAAATCCAATGACATTACCTTGTAATAAAACCATCAAGTAAATTCAGGATCTGCATCTACTGTTATATTTGGATGATTGTTATAACACTCCTCCATCTATCCTAGATATTTTATCTGATTTGGATATTGTACCTAATCTGAACTTAGACAGTGGCTTGAAACACAAATCCATGTTCATTCCTCCTTTACCACCAGACAATCTGGGGGATGCATTTTATAAAGCAGTTACACATGACTTACACAGGCTTGAAGACAATCTTACTACAAGTTCACGGTATTCCAAGTTCAATTTGACAAAAAAAGAAAATCTGGCTTTAAAATCGTTAGCAAATAAGTCAGGGATTGTCATAAAAGAGGCAGATAAAGGTGGGAATATAGTGGTAATGCGAAGTACAGACTATATTCAAGAAATTGAGAGGCAACTAATGGATGGTCATGCGTACGTAAAATTAACTAGCAATCCACTCAGTGAAATTACCAAACACATAGGGCACAAACTAACTATGTTGAGAGAACAAGGGCTTATCACTGATATTGAGTACAAATACCTGTTCAATTCTTCACCTAGGGCACCATGCCAATACATTTTACCGAAGATTCATAAACCCAGTACTTTCCCACAAAGAAGACCTATAATGTCCGGTATTGGATCTCCAACTGAACATATATCGGAATATATAGATGTATACCTGCAGCCGTTAGTTCATAATCATCCGTCCTACCTTAGAGATACAGGAGACCTTTTGAACAAGTTGGAAGATATTGTATGGGCTACAGAATTTTCCTTTGTCACATTTGATGTTTGCTCCCTCTATACTTGTATACCACTAGAGAAGGGACTCCAAGCTCTCAGTGACATACTATCCCAGAGAGCTGCAACCTTGTTCGAGCACACTCAGATGCTCCTAGATCTCACCTGCCTGACACTAGAAAACAACGTGTTCTTACATCAGGGGAATTGGTACAGACAGGCGGTGTGAGTCGCAATGGGTTCTACGTTTTCACCCTCCTATGCAAACCTCTACATGGGCAATTTCGAACAGAGACATCTGTTGAGGACTGCCCCTCCAGAAGTCATCGAGCATATCATCCATTGGGGATGGTATATCAATGATATTTTCCTTATCTGGTCAGGGAGCGAGGCATGTTTGTCAGAGTTGCTAAAACATCTCAATAGCAACTCCTACAACCTGTGCTTCACTCATAAAATAAACAAACTAGAGATTTACTTCTTAGACGTAGTAATATATGTCAAAGAAAATAAAATCATGTCTAGACTTTTCAGAAAATCGACGGCTTGCAATTCAGTACCACATGCCTCCAGTGCGCACCCTAGCTCGCAAATAAATGCCACCCCACTGGGAGAGATGACACAGATTAGGAGGAACTGTAGTGAAGACAGTCTTCCTTACAGAACTGAGCACACTGGAGGAACATTTCATTCACAGGGGCTACTCACAAAAAGTTCTTGACATCTCCAAGAAGAAAATTCTTAATACATCGAGACAGTCGTTACTGTACAATAAGAAGAAAAAGACTCCCAGGAAAGGCAGGGAAAACAAATTGGCTTTCGTTACTGGGTACAATACACAGAGCCACTCAATCTATAAGATCTTACACAAACATTGGTTTTTACTCCAATTAGACAAATCATTGAAGAAACACATTCCCAAGAAACCCCTGGTGGCACATAGAAGGGGTACCACATTACGAGAGATTCTATGCCCAAGTTATCTGCCCCCAATTAGACAGAATACCACCTGGTTATCTACCAGGCCATGTGGTTTCTATAAATGTGCACAATGTAACGTTTGTCCGTATGCACTCAAACTAACGGAGTTTCAGTATAACACTCCTACCAAACATTGTATACGACATTTCTTTAACTGCAATACCAGGTTTGTAGTTTACTGCATTATATGCCAGTGTGGACTAATTTACATAGGAAGCACACTACGCCCCCTAAAAGAAAGAATCCAAGAACACATGAGGGCTATTCGCAATAACAACCCTGACTATCCTTTTGCTGTACATTTTAACATCATACACCCTTCGGGGAACATGACGGGAATTAGATTCCATGGGATTGTACAAGTACAGTGTCAGCCTAGAGGGGGAGACAGATTACTGACTCTGAGAAGGACAGAGACACAATGGATCCTGAAATTGAGAGCCTTGGAGATGGGTTTAAATACAGATAGGGAACTACAAGTGTTTCTGTCTGAATAATCCCTGGAATAGGCTCTCCAGAGTTTCCATCTGCTATAAACACATGCTCAATGTATGCTAGATCAATTCCAGTACCATCAGTGCAGTGTTAAATAAAAGGCCTCCACATCAATGTTGCTTTATTTTTTAGTACTTTTTTCAGTTCTGTCCAAGCACCTCTCGAGGGATCTTAACCACTCGACATATGTCATTGTTATAAACAGTTCTCAAAGACTATAACGGAGTCTGTGTAAAGCATATATTTAAATGCTATTTGAAAATGTGTAAGAAACTGTAACATATGTGGAATCATATGTAGTTAAATGCTCTGCATGTCCTTATTTCTTCTATATATTTTCCTTGATGGTTATGCTTTGTAAATAAATGTCCAGTCATATATGGTGTCCATAAACTGTAATGCATTTCCATTAAGGTTGTAAATAATTGTATATAGTATAGCGTCTTACAAACATTCCTATTCGAATTACAGATGTTTTTCTTATTTGAATTGCATGTATGTTCAGTGACGCTATTTCTTGTCTGTTCACACTTTTATATTGCACGGAAATGTCTGTCTGCTACTTCTTTTCACTATAGATGTTTTTCTAAGACGACCACTAAATTGCTCCGGCTGTATCATCTCAGTAGGTAACAAATCGAGTAAAATGAAAAGACAGTTTCTATTTGTTGTTATTAATACAACGCACTGTAATCATTCTCACTTGTTTTGTATACACGTTTATTTACGCTAGTTTGTGTCTGCTCACACTATTACATTGCATGGGTGTGTGTTTGTTACCATTTCTCCCTTATGATTACCTTTCCAAGATGGCCACCATATTGAGCCAAATGCCAAGTTCTTCTTTCATTGCTGACAATTCTCTTTTTTCATGTGACCTCTTGCGTCATTTCCGGTTCCGGGTAGGTTTAAATGCAGCTTTGTAGCAATGTACCTATCGCTACGGCACAGACAAGAGGAGACTGCTGTCACTAGAGATCAGAAAGGAAATGAGGTTAGTGTGTAGGAGCAAGCACAACAAGATATTTCCCTTTTCGCTACTTAAATCTGTTAGTTTATTAATAGTTTACAAACTCTGAACGTGTCACGTGTGTACTATCTATAAAAGAATCACCGTTAATAGCACACTTGTGCCAATTAGTTCCAAAGATATTTTATAACGGCGTGGTGAGGCCCATTCGTAAATATGCTGTTCACAAGAATAGACAATACCTGGGGTTTTTACGTTCGCGTCTGACATATAGTGTACCTCAATATCGGCAATAATGTGTATTAAGAACTTATTTGCTCCTGTTTATCGGCACATATTGCGTGCTCATTAACATGCTCCTTTCACCAAAGATGCTGATAATTAGCAGTACGGGCAACTACATGTACCACAGAGCGTGGTTAGTCCGTGTCTCTGAGTGTACTATGTGTTGAGTAACATGTAGCTCCTAATGTGATTAGGAGACCTGTGACAATTAGTTTCAAGGATACTTTTGAGCAAACGTGACACGATATAATGCCTGCTCATAATAGGCTTTCAGCTTTTGCTGTGCCACTTTCGTTTAACATACAGCTCAATTGAAATTAGGCAACAGATGTCTTGAAAGCGCAGCAGGTCTTGTATCTCGGTATATGCTGCATGTTTACTAACATTCAGCGCATTATGTTGTGAGCATATCTATGCTCAATATTGGGAAGGTCAATAGAGAACTATCATTTAAGGCTGTTATTTTTTCCCTGATTATTTGTCAGCATGACAGATTTAGGATATATGTGTTTGGAATGTCCAATAAATTGCAAATTATTCGACTACAAGTATAATTGTTAGTCGCACCTCTCTGAATAATAACTGTTGTTTTCACAGGGACTTATCATAGTGTCCTAGATGCCGCATCAATCATCATCTATACTTGCTGCAGAGAATATTTTGACATGTAAGTTACAACGTGCCATAATTGTTCATACAATTCCAAACTTGGACGTTATTACTTAAAATCTCACGTGTAATCACGGGTTTATGATTGATATACCCGGAAAACTTCAATTTGAATTTTTTTATTTCAGAGCATACTATTGTTCGACTTTGTTCTTGTCAGCAGACAGATTACGAATACTATCCTTTCAGGACATGACCAAAAAGTGGTAGCTGCGGCAACGGAGACCGAAAATGACCTAGATGCTACCAAAAGAGTGAGCATCTAGCAGAGTTAGACAATATAATTTCGTTAGAAACATTTATATTTATGTTTCTGATTCTTAGTAATTCTTATATTTTCAGCTTTGTTTGCTGACATTACAGACTTACCCATATTACGCCTGTCGAGCCGTCCAACTTCTCTGAACAATTCCTACACTTTTTAAGGTTATTAGTCTTAATTTTACCCTTTTGGATACACAATTGTTTTGTTTCACATTCGGTGATTTCATGGTTAATCTTTCTTCACGTTCACTTTCCTGTTTATCCTATGCAGCAAATGGATTGAAATACATCACAATATGTCCTTTCCTCTTTACGCAATTGTCGGTATTGGGTATTTCTATACTCTGCGTCACAGTCAATTTCCTCTATGAAACTGGTTATGACAGTTTTGCACCTTCTTCATGGTTTCAGACCTTCCTCTCTTGCTATATCCTACCTATATACCGTCCTATGTGGATAGGATGCATTATATGTTGTAGGGATATATTTAATGTTTATATGTATTTTTATTACCGTTTCCACAGCCTTGAGAAAGTCACGGTGGTGACGAAACGCGTGTTGGCTGTTTCAAGTTCTTTGTAACAAGGACTGGACGACTTTTCTCCATCATTGTAGAGATTTCTGACTGTTTTATCCAGACTGAAGTGTCTCAGTCCTTGCTATTGTGTGTACTAAGTTTGGTACTTTGTTATTTATTAAATAAACCAATGAATGTCTTGACAAATGCACTTTCCGTGTTTCCTGTGTCAAGAGGACTTTTCTTTCTTCTTTCTTTGGGCTAGGCTGACAGAATGATGTCATTAATATCTGAAATATTGTAAGTGCCAGGGTTCTTCTGTTATAAGCTATTTCACAAGTCACAGCTGTTACTTGTGTTACCTACACCATAGGTAGTGGGGTGTTTCTTACCCTGAGTGGCACCTATTATACTTTTCTAAGCTAGTTTACTACTTCAATTCACTTTGTAGCCCGTATATTAGTAATTTTGAGGTGCGACCCATGTATCCACTGTTAGAAGTAATAAAGCCAAGAGTCAGGAATAAGGATACTTCTTTATTGGCCATCCATCTCTCCCAACTTACTCAGGTGAACCCAACATTCTAACATGAGCTCTCTCTGGGTGATACCAATCAGGAGGGGAACGGAGGGGTGGACGGAATAGACCATAACACAATGTAAGATTACAACACACCTCCCTTCCTATACACAACCGAGGGTGGAAATATATAGTAACTGAGTGGCTCCACCACCCCAGGATGGCGCCTAGCAAGAACATGGTTAGACAACGCCCCACAGGGAACAACATAACTGTTTACACTACTAAAACACTACTAAAGCAATTGTATGTTGTATTCTAGTTTTACAACTAGTCACATCTGCACCATTTCCCGTCAACATGTATACATGCTTGAGCAAGTGAGTTACATTTCAGACTTTACAATCTTGTCACAGCTCCACCATTGCCCATTATCCAGGAGAACAACATTGTCAAGAGCCTTGGCAATCCGGCAAGGGGGGTAGAACTTACTTTGGCTGTGCCAGTCTTTTGTGCTTCTCTTGACTTGCACCACATCCCCTACTTCCCAGTTGGGAACTTTAACGCCATTCTTATGATCATACCATTCTTTGTATTTGGTTTGGTGCAATTCAATCTTCCTGGTACTCTCTTCAGGATTGTGGGTTGATACCTTTCCTCCTTCTAGCCAACTAGGGTTGAACTTTGTGCACGGCTCTCTTCTGCGGAGGGAGACGAAAGGGGAGATCCACGTCACTGGGTTAGGAGAGGTATGGTAAGCCCATAGACATTTGCGTAGGTGAGCTTCTACGTCTTGACCATTGCTCACAGCTAACTGTATGTGTTCTTTGATCAATCTGTTAGCCCTCTCGACAAGACCGTTAGCTTTTGGGCAATATAATGCCGTCAGTTCGTGTTTTATGTTCATGTTGTCTAGGAATTCCTTCATGGCCTGGGAGGTGAATTGTACCCCATTGTCCGTGATCAATATAGAGGGTATGCCTTCCTTTGAAAACACTTCTTTGAGGAACTCCAAGACTGTACTTGTGTTAACGCGATGTACGAATTTCTGGGTAATCCAATGTGAAGTGTAGTCTATTAGGACTAACATGAATCTCTTCTGGACACCCAGGTTGTCCATAGGCCCTATGATGTCCATGGCTAGTTTGTTCCACGGCTTGGTTGGTACCTTGACGGGGGCTAGAGGTGCTTTCCGCGGTGTTTTAGACTTGTCACTCTTGGCACAGCTTACACAATCTTTGACTAGTTGTTCTGCCATGGTGTCCATCTTGGGGAACCAGAAGTTCTCCCTGATTCTCCGTTTCGTGATGCTGCGTCCCAAATGTCCTTCATGCGCCAATTCCACTATTCTTTTCCTGAGGTCAGTCGGCGGTATTACTCTGCTTTGGCGGTACACTCTGTTCCCAATGAGGCTCAGTTCATTTCAAACTTCCCAGTACTCTCTGAGTCCTTCCTCCAGGTCGCTAACCTTGTTGGGCCACCCTTCTCTCGTAATAACCTTGAGTCTGCATAGTATCTTGTCGCCCTCCATGTGCTTGTCCCATTCTTCTTCCGTGATGGCAGGGTTGTCTACTGTCATGATAGGACTGTCTAGCATCTCTTCCTGGTCCACTGTTGTTAGCGGAGTCCTTGATAAGAAATCGGCGACACCGTTTTCTTCCCCAGGTACGTACTCTACTTTGAAATTAAAGTTCTCGAGTCCCAGTATCCATTTGCCTATGCGGGGAGTACAGTTCTCCATTCCTTTCACTGTAAAAATGGAGGAGAGGGGCTTGTGGTCTGTCCGGATGGTGAAATTCAACCCCCACAAAAGAATTTGAAATGCCTTACGGCCCAGAAGCAGGCCAGTGCTTCTTTTTCGATTACCGAGTAATTGCGTTCTGCACTCGTGAGGCACCTGGATGCAAAGGCAATGATCTTCTCTGCCTTCCTTTTGTGTCAGTGTGGCTCCTAGTCCTTTGTTTGAGGCATCTGTGGTGAGAATGGTCTTCTTCCTAAAGTCAAATGACCCTAGCGCCGGCGAGTCCAAAATCTCCTTCTTTAGCTCGTCCATTACTCTACTGTGTTCTTCCTTCCATGCAAACTCTTCATTTTTCTTCAAGAGGTTTCGCATGGGTTCACATTTTGCAGAGAAGTTTTGGATGTACTTGGACATGTATTCCATGAGCCCCAAAAACGACTTAAGTTCCTCCTTGTTTCTCGGATAGGGGGCATCTTTGACAGCACCAAGCAGGCTATTTTTTGGCCTGAATCCTTCTTCGGAAATAGAGTGTCCCAAATAGTCAACGGATGACACTCTAATTTTGCATTTGTCCCTTTTTACTGTCAACCCAGCGTCCGTGAGCTTCTGAAATACTGATTTAAGGGTGTAATCATGTTCTTCTATGGTGCGTCCATACACCAGAATGTCGTCTTGGAAACACATCGATCGGTCCACTCCCTTCAAGATTAGTTGCATAATTTTTTGAAAAACCGCCGCAGCTGATGCTAATCCGAACGGCATTCTCCTAAACATGAACGCACCTTGGGGAGTGATGAATGCAGTGAGTGGCCTGGATTCTGGGTGGAGATCCACTTGGTGATAAGCCATGGATAGGTCAATCACGCTGAAGTACCTTGCCTGGTCCATGGTGCTCAGCATGTCATTGATATTAGGCAATGGGTGCCTTTCCACCCAAATCTTTTCGTTGAGGCTGCGTAAGTCCACACACAACCAGATGCCTTCGCCATTGGCCTTGGCTGCGATAACTACTGGGGCCAACCATTCGGAGCAATCTACAGGCTCAATGACACCCATGTCACACAATTTTTCCAACTCCTTCTTCAAAGGTTCCCTCATCTGTTGTGGTACTGGACGCAATTTGTGGACCACCGGATTGGTGCCGGACTTCAGTTTGATTCTGTGTTGGAAATCATGTAGGCAACCCAGCTTCTCTTGGAACAACGCCGGAAATTCCTCGCAGATGGTGTCTCTTCCTTGGTTTCCTTCGGTAAGTAGGACTTGCTCCCTACTGTTGGGGTCTAGGATGATGCCTAGTTCCTTTTGGTGTTGCCATCCTAGCAGGTTGGATCCCGATTCGACAATGTATATTTTGCCAAACGCCTTCCTGTCCTTGAATTGTATATTCATCTCCTTCATTCCCATGAGAGGTATCGGTTCTTTGCTATATCCTGTGGGGGAAATGTCCGGTTTCAGCAGGGAGCATGCCTTTTGCTCCCCCATATTCTCAAAATCGTTTTTGTTTAACAAAGTGAACGGGGAACATGAATCTGCAAACATGGTAACATTTTTGTTGTTAAGTAATATCTCGCATTTAGGATAAATGGCGTTAATGGAGCCCACATTACTTTTAAGCTGTAACACATACTTCTTTTCGCTCAAGGTCACACATTTTACTTCTTTGTTCTGTGCCTTACTAAACTCCCTCTCACTGTCTTTAGTATGCGGTTCCCCTTCTCTGCATACCCTGGCAAAGTGCCCCCTCCTGCTACATTTTTTACAGGTAACGCTTCTGGCCGGGCACTGGGTGTAATTCGCAAAATGATTGCTGCTACCACACCTGTAACACTTAAAGTTTCTTTCATTGTCCACCATTCTGTTACTCATGCCTCCTTTACTTTTCACTTTGTACACTTCCCCTTCTTCTTCTTCCTCCTGAACACTAGCTACAACCTCCGTGTTGGGCTTCATCTCTTTTATACATTTTGCAGTATGTTCAACGGATTTTGCAATCTCCACAGCTTCTCTCAAACCAGGGTTTTTTGCCAAGAGTTTCTCTTGGATGCGGGTATTATTGGTGCAGCGCACCAGTTGATCCCTTATAAGAGAATCTGTGAGATTGCCAAATCGCACAATTGCGTGGAGACCCCACAATGCAGCAATATAATTAGAGACCGACTCCTGTTTCCCTTGAACTCTATTGAAGAATTTATGTCGCTCTAAAACTACGTTTACTTTATCGCCAAAATGCGTTTCTAACTTCCCCATGGTACGTACAAACAAATCTACATCTTCACCCTCTTCTCCCCCCACCTGTTCAGGCAGTGTCTCGTATATTTTCCGTCCTTGTACGCCTAAATTATGAAGGAGTATATGCTGTTTGCGTAAAGGAGTGAAGCGTTCCCCCCCAATGGCTATGATATACGATTCGAACAGCTTGAACCACTCCTTCCAACATATTTCTGGTTCACCTATCTCGTTAAGGAAAGGTGGGGGTTGGCTCATGCTCGCCGCTGCCATCATGTAGATGCTGTGTGGGGAACTCAAAAGAAGAACTTCTGGCAGGGGATAACTTGTAGAGAACACTGCGAGGGACTAAACGGAAAAGTACACTGTACACAGGATGCCCCTTGGGAAACACTGCGGAGTCCCCCCCCCCAAATTGCCACCCACAACGAGGACCAGGGGACCACAAAGAAGGTAAAACCAAAGCAAAACCACCTGGATAACCCCAAGGCGTAAGGTCAAGTATCTTAGAGTATGTGGTCAATGGTCAACTTAATTCGTAGTCAGCACAGTATTTCACCCTCCTTGACTCAGCACAGTACCTTATGCCACAAATCCCATTTGGAGTGGTGAGGAGTAGGATTCCAGATTGCTGACCTTGATTATTTGGGAATTGATGAAGCGCTGACAACGACCAGGAGAGTGCGCGAAACTGCAGGGCTGGAATGCTCACTCGGTCACTTGGGCTGCCTTACACAAACAATGAAAATGATGAAAGTACGCTTCCGAAGTGCACCACAAAGCACAGTTGAAATAGAAGGCGGCAACAGGAAATGACTTGGCGGCGTCACGACGACTAGAACGCTCCCTCGTAGACGGCGGTCCCGTAGATCGGCGTCTGACAGGAACTTGTGAGAGGAGGCAATCTGACAGGAACTCCACAACACTGACCCTGACACTCCGCTGGCAGCCTTCATGTGACTACAATGCTCCCTCTTACACGGCGGTCACTGTAATCAACACGCCTGACAGGAACTCCAAATTGACAGGAATTCCACAAACAATGACCCTGTGACACTCCGCTGGCAGCCTTCATGTGACGACAATGCTCCCTCTACACCGTGGTCCAGTAATCGACACGCGTGACAGGAACTATCAGTAAAGGCAAAGCGGCAGGATTCTGAAGTAACGATTGCTGACCCCGTAACACCACTGCCTGCAGCAACCAGCACAACGTCCTCCTATTCTCACCCGTTGGACCTCCGCTCATCACACGCCACTTCGAAGTTGGAAATACGAAGGAGACAGCTTGGATTCGAAAACGGCGAGGATATTTCTAAACTGCTGCACGGGGTGAGTGCTCCTCTGGTACATATGTTGTTACGCCAGATGCGGAGAATGTCTATTGACTTGGTGAACCTGTACTCACACTTTGGTTGTCTTCTCTTCGTTGCTGACTTGCTAGTACATTCGTGTTCTTTTCGCTTCTTCTAGGATAGCATTCGCATGGTATTAATTGTAACTTGATGTCCGGTAGTCATAGGATTCTTCTTCTCGTTGCTGGAAAGGAGGGATGGACACCCCACAGGAACAGGGATGGAGAGTATACTCAGAGGGGAAATGGCCAAATCTGCCCCCTACGCAGAATATCGTCGCCAGTGTTAGAAGTAATAAAGCCAAGAGTCAGGAATAAGGATACTTCTTTATTGGCCATCCATCTCTCCCAACTTACTCAGGTGAACCCAACATTCTAACATGAGCTCTCTCTGGGTGATACCAATCAGGAGGGGAACGGAGGGGTGGACGGAATAGACCATAACACAATGTAAGATTACAACATCCACCTCTACCCATTCCTGTTTTGTGGATTATTTTTCTAAGTGGCCAGAAATAAAGGTAGGAACGCACTGATTCCCACAGTGTTTTGGAATTCATGGATGAACTATTTCAGAGAGTGGGTCTTCCCAAGAGAATTATAACAGACAATGGTGTTCAATTCAAGAGTATTTTAGTAGAGGATTTACTTAAACGCAATGGGATTCAACAGAAGGTCACATCAATTTAATATCCCAGCGGGAATGGTGAAGTTGAAAGATTCAACCAAGTTATTAAAGATTCTATACAGTTAGCAAATCTAAGAAACCAAGATTGGGTTGTTAGTGTCAAAAAAATGCTGTGGATGTATCGCGTGACTCCCATCGTCACTGGGTACAGTCCCTTTACTACTATGAGAGGCAGAGTACCATTTACCAAGGATAATCAATGCTGGTTGAACAATTCTTAATTGTCTGAATGGTCTCCTGAAGAAGTTAAAAAGAATATTTTGTTGCATCAAGAGAAGTATAAGCTAAACTCTGATTTGAAACGCAAAGCAAAAAAGTTTTCTCTTGAGAAGGGAGAATTAGTGCGTGTGAAGTTATCTTTTAAGGTGAGGAAGGGTGATAGTAAATTTTCAAAGCTGTATGCTGTAGTGGAAGTTTTTACCAATTCAGCCAAGCTGTCTGATCGGAGAGTGTGGCATGTTAGTAGACTTGTTAAATTCAATGAAACTCGAGGATTGGGTGGATGTACGGTAAGAAAGGAGTTTTCATTGGCTGGATTCTTGCCATGATGGGAATCACAATCTCACTGGGGTTGGAGAACACCCAGGTACCGGTGAGATTGGATGTGGTCTGACCCAGCCTGCTGCCGAATCTTCCAGTACCTCTGTACCTTTGTGTCATGGTTTCTACTTCAATAAATTTGGAAGGGAATTGAAACCACCTGGGTATCTCAAGGGTTACGTCACTGTTTGTTAGTTTTCCTTAAGGATGGTTTTCATCCTGATATTGTTTTTTTAAGTCATTCACTATCTATTTAGTTATTCTTTTATTATTTATTTATATATTTATTGTAAGGGGGAAGGTGTGTTGTATTGTACCCAATGTATTTTCTCTCTTTTCATGTTGCTATGGTTACAATGTTTGCATATGCTCGAATGCTCATAGTTATGCTGTCAGTGATGACATTTAGAACCTAAGATGTCATCAATGATCAGTTGGGGAGCCGACACTTGCTGGGTGGATATGCTGACCTCCGTTGGGAGAAACTGAATAAAAGTAATTGCATTCAACTGGACGTCTACTGGATTTATTCTACTTAACATGCTTGTCCACAGAATCAGAGATGTGCTGTATAATAATTTTTGCCAGCATTTTACTTGGAATTGACAGATGGGTGATTCCATTCCAGTTGTTGCAGTTTGGTAATGCACCCTTCTTTGGAATCTTGACAATGATGCCTTGGTTTCAGTAATCTTGCACTTTCATTCCCTCCAAAAATCGATGTAAATAGTGGTTGGAGGATCTTGGCTGATGTATGCATCAGGCTCTGCATTGAACATTTCCACATTCAGGTTATCTTGAGTGATCAGATGGCATTGACAATTTTTTCTTTCTATGGTCCGGCGGTGTTCACATCTAAGTTGGTCTCTGCATCACTTGTTGTTGCTGGTATGTTCAAGACCTTTTTGAAGTGCTTGGTACGGTGTGCTTCCTGCTCCTTTTCTGTTGTGAGTAGTCTGCCTGGCTTTTCAATGATAGGGCTGTTTTACCATTGACTATCCTCGTGATCTTCAAAACCTTTCCCCGTTCTCCTCTACTGGTGGCCTCCTCTGCTTGGCTGTCAAAGTAATCCATGTATGTAACAAGATACAATACATGCAAAAACAGGTTAAGGGTGCCCTACTGAGTCTGGCTCCATAGTCCAGTGGACCCCCGAATAGTCATGGTGTGAAGACAAATTTTTATGTCACAGGTGAATACCCAACATTATTGAAGTCCTGTTTTTTTATGAATGTGGCACTTGGCTCACATGGCCACCAAGTATATCTATGAAAAGATGTATTACAAATGGTATATGATGCCCATCCAGTAATCACTCACTGCTGTGCCCAATTTACTAGGAATTCATTCTATTCATACAGTTCACTACCATTTAATACTCACTCGAATTTCCCTAAACAACCACATCAACAATGTGGCAGTCTACAAGCAATTGAATCATGATGACCATGGTAAATGTTGCTTTAAGGGGGCACTGAATAAGGTTCTATATATTGTCCTTTCATCTAACAAACCCACACTGTTGTAAAAAAAATATATACAAAAACTTATGCAGAGCAAGATAACAGCTCCCTGAAAGATATTCTCTATCGCTGAAGACGTTTTCAGGCACAACAGCGAGCACTGGGATGCAACAAAATGTGTTCTTTGCAGATGAGCCAGCAGTGGAACCAAATGGCACTGCTCCCTTCCACATGTTAATTTAGGAGGATGTGGCCACAAGTCTAACTGGCTGGTAGAGAGTACAGAGGTGAGAAGATGGAGTGAAGATACTAGAAAAAATAAACCAGCTCACTTGCAATGGAGTTGGGAATGGGGGCTCAGTCCAAAGTGAAAGCAAGGTTGTAATATTGAAATCTGTCAATTTCACACAGCAAGGGCAGTAATGTACCCACAAATAAAGCTAATGAGATTCAAGAATGTTCTTTAACATTGATTTTTATGATCATGCATGGAGAGCTCAAAACAATATTAGCAACAGCGGGGCGGAGCTTGCGAGCGGCAAAGATGGCCGCTTAAGCGTTCGGCTCTGCGTAGCCGCCATACTATCCGTTCAACATCCGTGCACCATAGCCTGTATGTGAGCGCAGCTTGCTGAGTCCTGTGGCAGCAAAGACTCCGGCTGCAGATGAAGCCTTCAGCGACGCTCCGAGCTGCCCGCTAACCCCAGATTTGGCGACCGGAGTGCGGAGGCCTGCTCCCACCCGGGACCCGCGAACTGCTGAGGCTGCTGCCGGGGAGTGTCCTCCCGCTGTTTGAGCCCACGCACGGAGAGCCCAGCCCCGTAGATGGAGGGAGCGTGCTGATCGGTCCAGGTGGGGGCTGCTCCCTCTCTTGAACGCCCGTGCGCAGCGGCTGCCCTGCCCGGAGATCGGCGTTCCTCTGAGGCGCCGCAAGACGGGGCGGGGGCCCGCTGGATGAGCTGCGGCCTTGGACTAGTGCGGCGAGCTCCCGGGGCGAGGTGCTGCCTGGCTGGACGATTGAGGTGCCCGCCGTTTCGGAAAGTACGGAGGTCGCCCCACCCCCCAAGGAGCACCCTGGTGGTGAGGACGGGCCTGTCGTCTGCGGGGGTGCTGTGACTGGCGGTGGACCACGAAGACGGGACGGCACAGCAGAGGCCCCACGGCCTCCATGTATTATAGCGCGTGAGAGAGGAAGAAGGAGAACAAGAGGCCCCGGTCGGTGCTGCGTGCTTGTACTGCTGAAATTTGGCACTGCCGGGAGCCCTGCTAACCTCTGGACCTGAGCACAGGAGGGTGCGCCTCTCACCCGGCACCTGCGGGGGACGACCGGGGAGTGCTGCGGCCTACCAGACTGCGGTGGATTGATGCTGAGGCCTGTGTGGGGAGAGGTAGCCCCGTCTTCAAGTTGGTGAGTCTACCCACAAACTGCCACTGGGGGAGGAATTTGTAGCGTGGGACTATCCTGCACCCCTGGGGAGAGTCTGTCACGGAACGCGGCCATTTGAACACTGCCGGAGGTCCGGGGACCGAGGCCCGACTGGGTGAGCCGAATGCCTGTTGATTCCCATAGAGTGGGTTGAAGAGAGGCGTTATCCTGGTAGGGGCGATTGTCTACATTGGGGGCACTGCTAGCCCAATAGTGGAGGACACGCTGTGGGGACATCCTGCTGCCGCAGTGTCGGCGGAATGTCTGCACTTCCCCCAGATTGCTGACCCCTGTGTGATGTGAGGACCAGACACTAGGGGTAAAAGAACCCTACATTGGGGCCGACGTGTTGGAGTTCCTTGGAGCCTGACGGTGCGAGTTGATTCCCAGGGGGCGGCTTGTCTCAGAGGACTAGACTGGGAGAGGCAAGGGACGGTTGCTGCTCAGACTTGTCTTTTCACCAGTGGCCTACTGCCTGGGAGCATACTAGGCCATTGCCCCACCGCAGCCCGTTCCGATCACGACCTACACAATGGGGAGAGTGGACAAGACACAACCTAAGTTAACGTTTGAGCAGAAAAAATCCAGGGGCCGCGACACTTCTGGTGAGGCTGAAGATGCACCCATGGAGAACTCACAGGACACGGGAGACGCTGATATCCGCTCCATGCTGGTCGCTATGGAGAAGAACCTGCAGGGCAGTCTGGCTGGTCTGGGAAATAAGATAGATGCCCTCTCCTATCGCATGGACAGAATGTCGGAAAGAATCGATAAGCACGCGGAGAGACTTGATATGGCTGAACGCAGGATCGTGGAGGTCGAGGAGGCCCAAACGTCATTAGACACATCGCAAGTGAAAATGGACAAAGCTCTACAGACCCTCCACAACAAGGCCGAAGACTTGGAAGCGCGATCGCGCCGAAATAATCTGCGAATCACGGGGGTCCCAGAATCGACCCCAACGGGGAATATGGAAAAGTTTGTTGAACAGTTGCTAACCACTCTACTGGGCACGGACGTTTTTTCCAATATGTTTGTGGTGGAGAGAGTGCATAGATCGCTGGGCCCGCGCCCCCCCCCCCTGGAGCAATGCCCCGCCCGATCATTGCACGCCTGCTCAATTACAGAGATCGTGACTTGGCGCTGGCTGCGGCAAGAACTAAAGGATCACTGCAATATGAAGGCTCAAACATCTCCTTATATCCAGACTTTACAGCATGTGTACAAGAGGCACATAGACAATTTGCACCTTACAAGCGTCAAATGAGAGACCTAAACATAGACTATGCAATGCTATACCCTGCCAAACTTAGAGTCAACAGAAATGGCACATCAAGAATTTTTACGGATCCTAAACTTCTCCAAAAGGCCCTGAAGGACTGGACCAGGGAGGCATGGAAAAGTCCACAGAGAGAGGAGTTGGGCGGAGCCGCTGGCGGCACTCTGGATGACCAGGACTGATATGGCTTGAGTGGTACCTCTTGCGGCCCTGCGGGCTGGAGTTTTCCACTGCGGGTCTCTTGAGGGAGGAGGACGGGGGGTAGTGCTACAATGTGCTGCGAGGGACCAGCCGTCCCTCCTTGAAGATACATCCCTACAGCTGCAAGGTATTTGGGGTAAGACAATATGGTGGGCAGCTTCATGACAAGGAAGGCTATGATATCCTTGGCGGTACAATGCTCTGTTGGTATGCTACTGTTACTGTTTGCATGTTTGATTTTCTGTTGCACGCAACATCTGCCCCTGCGTGAATCACACTGTTTCACCCTAAATTGGGATGTGGGTAATTGGGATATGCCATCGGGATGGTACCTGGATAAGTTAGTCCAGTTGTATCGGGGTGGGAGGGAAGCGTTTTCTCGTTCAGGCACAGTTGGGTTTGCTCTGGCGTGGGTGGGGGGAGGGTCTGTTTTTTTTGTTCTTTTGAGACGTACAGTGAGGATTGTTACTAAGGTGGCTATTGGTGGGATGCTTCACTTCAGACGTGCTAGTCTGGAGACATTGACGCTGTTGCAATTAAGTATAGCGAATGCACATGGCAGATACGGCTAACCCCAACGAGGAGGGACGCGTAGATCATATTACAGCGCTTACATGGAACGTGCGGGGCTTAAATGACAATAGAAAAGTTCGAAAGATTCTAAGTTATTTGCATAGGCATGATGTCGATATTGCGCTATTGCGGGAAACTCATTTACCGCACGACAGCCCCATATTGCGCTCCAGAGGTTTGCAGGGCAACATTCATACGGCTGGATTCACTACACACGCTAGGGGAGTCCTCACGTGGGTCAACCCTCACAGGGGGTTTAAGTTGGAGCCACTGGAGACAGATGTAGGGGGACGCTATGCTATCACTAAGTGTAGTGAAAAGGGGTGGGAATTGCTCCTAGTGAATGTATATGGCCCGAACTTCAATTGACCAGATTTTTATAGTAACCTGTCAGCGGTGGTACAGCGCCACATGATGGGACATCCATTATGGGGTGGGGACTTCAATTTTGTTAGGGACCCCGAACTGGACAGATCAAGTGGTCCAGGGAGACGTCCCTTGTCCCTCGTCTTCGGCTCAGATTATGGACTCAATATTAGTGAGAATGGATATGTGCACCCGCAACAGGGGGGGTACCCACATTATTTGGCGTTTCATGACGTCCTCACCCGGATAGACTACTGGTTCGCGGCCCGGCCGCTAATTGCACACATTACGACTTGTAAAATTCTCCCACGTACCTACTCGGACCACTCCGCGCTTCTACTGGTGGTGGACGCGCCTAGGTCGCGCATCCCGCCATTTACTTGGCGCTTCCCCCCTTATTCACTGTTGGACGCTGCGTTTAAGGAAGAGCTGGCCTCATCTATAGAACTATTCTTCGACAAAAACATCGGGT
This sequence comes from Calotriton arnoldi, assembly GCA_963921515.1. NCBI lineage: Eukaryota > Metazoa > Chordata > Amphibia > Caudata > Salamandridae > Calotriton > Calotriton arnoldi. The sequence continues at coordinate 418,112 of CAWUFW010011757.1, forward strand.
TGGTTGACTCCTTTCAGACGGTTTGGGAGGCATTCAAGGTGTATATTCGGGCATAGTGATCTCCAAACATGCGGGCGTTCTGAAATCAATACGAAATAGGCTGACAACTTTATAATGTAAACTAAAAACTTTAGAGTCCGCCCTGCTAACAGACCCGAATGATGACCTTACACAAGAACTGAAGCAGACATTGGAGGAATATCAGACTGAGGCAGATACTGAGATTAAACATATGGGCAAATATGCCACGGCGCGTGTCTACAGAGAGGGGGAACGCCCGGGTGCTGTATTAGCGCAGCTTCTCAAGCAGAGGAGGGACACGACGACCCCCGAACTCAGATCCCCAACTGGAACCCTGGTATCATCGGACGTGGAGGTGGCGGAGCAATTCCGACGGTACTATGCGGAGTTATACACCTCCAAGGGGGGTTGTTCGGAAGAGCACATTTTGGACTACTTAACCCATATCAAATTACCGTGGTTAACGGATACACATCGCAAATTCTTGATGCGCCCTATAGAACGGGAGGAGATACTACTGGCTTTATCTGGCATGCGGGCGGGGGTGCACCGGGAGGGGATGGCCTCACAGTTGCATTCTACAAGGCGTTCCTGGACCTGTTGCTACCTCATTTGCTGATGCTTTTTGAGGATATGTGCGATACCGGGAGAATGCCTCCTACAATGAGGGAAGCAATTATAGTTGTCCTTCTCAAACCAGGTAAATCTCCGGACTCCTGCGCCACGTACAGACCTCTGTCCCTGATGAATGTGGACACAAAATGTTTTGCGAAAATACTAGCTAACTGACTGGTCCCGTTGGTTCCGAGTCTGGTTGCCCCAGAACAGGCAGGATTTGTGTCGGGATGAACGCTGACGTATAATTTGCGCACAGTGTTTGCTGCCCTACAACATACCAGACCAGACATTCCCGCTCTGGCAATTTTCCTTGATATGGAGAAGGCATTCGACTCGGTCGAATGGCCGTTCTTACGACAGGTACTGGTTAGAATGGGGGTTGGGGAAGTATTTATCCAGCTGCTAGCGGTGCTATACAACGCTCCCACGGCCCGTGTCAAGATTGGCTCCCTGGTGACCAATATGATACAGATTACCAGAGGTACGAGACAGGGTTGCCCTCTATCTCCGGTGCTGTATGCCCTAGTTGCTGAACCCTTGGTCTGCGCCCTGCGAGAATATCATAGCCACAGGGGCATACGTTTCCCGAAATATAATCTGATTGTCTCCACTTATGCGGACAACACGCTACTGTATGTCCGCAACCCAGAATCCAACTTGGCCCCAGTACTTCGGGAGGTTGTCCGTTTTGGCCTCATGTCCGGTTTGCGAGTTAGCTGGACTAAGTCCATTATGTTCCCTCTGACGCAGGCCACAACGCCCTTTGAGGCTGAATATCCATTGCATTGGTCCACAGACGCGGTGCGGTATTTGGGGATTAAACTACATACTGACGCAGATATCGTCTTCAGGGAAAATTACGGGGTGGCAATGAGCAAACTGGAAGATGACATCGCCCGATGGGTTCGCCTCCCGCTGTCCCTGATGGGCAGAGTGTCCCTTATGAAAATGGTCATATTGCCACGATTTCTATTCCTTTTCACAAATATCCCAATAGTGCTGCCTCGCGAGTTCTTCTGTCGTCTCCAGTCCCTCCTGGTTCATCTGGCCTGGGCTGGCAAGCAAGCCTGAGTGTCTTGGCGAATACTTACTCTCCCGTATTCTATGGGGGGGCTAGCGGCACCCGATCTGGAATTATATTACCGTGCTGCGCAGGGCGCCCAGGCATATTATTGGCTACATGGCCCACAGGATATCCCGCATGTCCGTATAGAAGCAACAGTTGCGGCTCCTAAGCCTCTCCCGGCACTGCTGTTTACACCACCCGATAGGCGCACGGGGATACTCGACTCACTGAACACAGTCACGCATGCATGGCACTACCTATTGAAGTTACAAGCAGGAGTCATCTTATACTCTCCGGAGGCTCGGCTGGAGTGGTGCCACTGGCTATCCCCATGTAGGGACAAAGGGGTGTGGATGACACTGCAGGAGCTGGGTGTGACCCGCATTGGCGATCTATTCATTACAGGTGTGGCGCGGCGATGGGGAGACATTGTAGAAGAGGAGGGTAGTCAGACGCCTCTTGCACAATTCCAGTTTCACAGGGTTCGACGAGCGATGGCCGACTTACTAGGGGAAGATATATCAGAACCCCCTGAACTATTAGCTCTAACTATGCTCATTAAAGCGCCCTCACCCACCAAGATGACCTCCAAGATTTACCATCTTTCACAGGCTGGTAGGAAGCACGAATACACGAAATCTAGGCTGGCCTGGCAGAGGGACCTACAGTGAACATCACAGATGACATATGGGCTTACTGCTGTACGAGTATAAAACGGGTCTCATTGAACGGTAGACACCGGCTCATACATTTTAAATTTCTTAACAGAATATACTATTCTTGGAGCGATTGCTAAGATATGGACTTAGGGAGAACTCTAATTGTGAGAGATGTGGGGAGCAATTTGCGGATTTATTTCATTTGGCCTGGACCTGCCCGGGGTGGCGCGGTTCTGGGAACAGGTGGGTTCCGAGCTAAACAGAATCACAGAACTATCGTTAACGGTGGATCCCATGTTGGCTCTGCTGGGGTACTCTAACCTTACACCTAAGGCCAGGCGTAGGCTGTTAGATATGGGCTTCCTGATAGCGCGTAGATGTGTAGCCAAGTGCTGGATGCGTGGCCCTACCCCCACGTTACTACAGTGGTCAAGGGATATGATGTATTGTTGCACTCAAACGGAGAACTATAGCAATATGATGCCGCCACGTAATAGTCCAAAGAATTTCTGGTCCTCATATAAGACATGGATAGCGAATAAAGATACCCAGAGAGCACCCCCTGCAGATACGACTCTGGGTGCTACACCCCCTCGTCAGCATAGCAACTAACAGCACAAAGTATTTATTACTGAGGCGATAGGTGTTGTGTCTTTGGTCCTACCGCACGGAGGTGATAGGGTTAGTGAAGGGGATCATCACTAGGAGGTAAATGGATAACCATGTGTGCTGCGCTGATAAATGTTGTCATATACACAATGTTGATCTTCCTGAAGACGAATTGCCACTGTACAAGATGTAAAATGTTACCGTCTCATGTTTGGTTTATGCAAAATCAATAAACATAAATAAAAAAAAAAAGTACTCTGGTCATATTGGAGCACAGGAATAGTTAGCGAACACTTGGAGAGGGACCTTTCCAGGGAGAAGAGCATGACAGCACCTATGATGTAGATCTACCATCGATAGACTGAGGTACAGGGTCTGCAGATAACACCCAGAGATCTTCTAAAATATAATCATCCTGCTTCTAGACAAGGGGAGGGAGGTTAGGCTACGCTGTCTCTCACTATGACAGCGCCTTTTATGATTCACGGACTACTTGCTATGCTGACCGTATTTGTGTTATGCATTTTTCTGCCTATTGTGGCACGTATACTGCCTATTAGAGCACGTTAGTTAAAATAAATACTTTAAACTTGAAAAAAAAGAAAAAAAAACAATATTAGCAACAGCATGTAGCTCATACTATTCAGAGCTATACAAGGTGCCTCCCACCCAACCCCCTGGCACAATTAGACATTTCCTAATCCCCACTCCCCCGCCCTCCATCAACTTTTTGCTACTAGATGAACTCATCACTGTGGGTGAGGTAAAGAAAGCAATACGTGACCTAGCTTGCAATAAGACTCCAGTATTAGACGGGCTACCAACTGAATATTATGATCTGTTCTCAATCAGTCTTCCCCCACATTTAGTCAAGATGTACAATAAAGCCCTTACCGCCGGCGTGCTCCCAGCTCTCCTCTGGGAGTCTCTTTTCTAGTATCCCTACTGATGCCTGATAGGGAGCCCACTCGCCTCTCCTCCTATTGCCTGGTGGCAATATTGGGCACAATTATAAAATACTTGGCAATGTCCTAGCGGATCAGTACTTGAGTACTTCTTGCCCTCATCCACCCCAATAAAAATGGATTTGTACCAGGACCCAACGCATCTAATAATATTAGAGGACTCTTACATGTTATGGAGCAGGCCTTGCTGAGATAGCCATAGGCAGCATGCCTCATATTGGACCTCGAGAAGGCCTTTAATTCTTTATCTTGGGAGCACGTCTTAGAGGTTCTACAGGCTGCAGGCCTGGACCAATGTCTGCTGACCTATACGAAGCTGTCATTTAAGGCACACATTGGTTGCTTGATTTCATCCCCTTTCCAATAGGCCGTAGTACATGCCAGGGCTGCCCTCTCTCTCCTATCCTATTCACAATCGCCATGGAGCCGCTGGCTCATCACCTTCGCTTGGAGGGCCAGCAGTGGAGGAACCACACGTTATGTCGCTCTATGCGGATGACTTGCTATTATATATCAGAGACGCTTCAGCAGACGTGACTAATATCGACTATTTTGTGAGACTTTGAGGAAGCAGCTGGCCTCTGGATGAACTGGGGGCAATCATGTACCTTCCTGTTTCATAACGATGTCCCCACAACAGGTAATCAAAATGGTTGATACTCCTCTAACCTGGAGGACAGCCGCAATCCGTTATCTAGGGGTCAGCCTATATCACTCCCAAAAATACATGTTTTAGGGCAACCTGAAATGTGCCTACATAGCCCTTAGATCCCAAACCCGCTTCTGACAGCGGTTCACCCTCACACTCACAGACAGGATAGCACTTTCCAAAATGATCATCCTCCCCACCTCCTATACTATTTTGTATATGCTCCAGTGTTTCCCCAATGTTGCTTTTTCAATGATTTGGATCATCTCTTTGGGGGGCCTGTTGTGGCACTGTGGGAGGCTATGTATGGATCTTCAAAAACTTCAACTGCCGGTGAGTCGAAGAGAGGGCTTGATGCACAATCCTTCAAAACTTACCACCTAGCGGCACAGCTCCAGTGGGCATCCAGATGGATGACAGGAACAAACCTCTATGTGACAAGCACAGGAGACGGTCCTCTCTCCTCCTATATAATATGTCAGCACCTATACCTCGCTATCAAGATACATCGCTCCAGGTCCCTACACGGGTGGATCACCCAAAAATGTCTAACTAGGGTTTTCCAGCTCACAAGCAAAATCACCCCACACTCCCCAAAATTCGCCTCCAGGGATCCTGCATAGGGTGTATCTTGCACCCTCTCAACTAAATTGTATGTTCCCCACTGCTAATTTCACTTGCTCAAGATGTCACTCAGGTTGCCGACCTTCAGCATATGCTCTGGTCCTGCCCCAGCATAGCAAGCTTTTAGCACGCAGTACATGCTTTATTAACCACGGTCACAGACCTCACCACATTAAATTCATGGGAGGTTACCGCCTTAGGTATTTTCCCCATGCAAAAAAAACACAGGGCACGGGTGCGCTTCACCAACCTCATTCTCCTGTTACTAACCATGCACTGGAAGGCTCAACACCCCCAGCTCTATCCCAATGGCACAAGGCACTACGCAGATGGGGAGAGGCAGAATGCTCTGCACTGGGAAGAAGCCTGTCGTATATGCCGGCACCCTATTGCCATAGCCTAGGACACCATGCTCATGCAGTTCAAAGAAATGGCTGAAGAGGTCCCCCCTTCCTCACCATCCCAAATTTAAAGACCTCTGGTTCCCAGCTATCTTCCCCCTCCATCACAATATGCCCAAGTTCACACCTGCTCCGCAAACTCCCAAAATTCTGTTTCGCATAATTTTACCATTGTCGCTCATGCTCCTCCTGGTTTCTTCTTCCCAGTTCTGCAAACCATCCCTATTATTCATTGGGTCCACCTCATCCTTCTAGGACACATAGGAAGAGCAGACAGTTTTATACGGCAGGAAGTAGTTGAAGGATCCTGAAATTTTTCCATCATTACGTGATAGTGCTTTTACTCTTAGCCTATAAATTTGCAATTTGTCTTAAATATTGTTTGTGCAGGAACTGAACCTTGGTTTCTTTCATGTATGGAAACTGAAATGTATCTGAAAAATGCTACCCGTTTTTGTTCTTATCCTGCTACAACTGTTAATGTCTAAAGTTGATAAAACCCAATAAAAATTGTTTAATCAGCAACAGTCGAGTAAGTTCAAATTGAAGGATAATTGAAAAATGTTGGACCTGGTACTTTCTGGAGGGTCACCCCCAAACTTTTTGACTTTACCCTCTACTTTTTGCTGAACGCTTCACCCCGCTGCACAACACATCCTCTACGCCAAACTTCCCAATGCTCTGCAAACCAGGATTTAAGGTACTTTGTTCAGTGGGCCTAACTGGGTCCCCTGCGCTCCATCGTGGTAGTCCTGAACTTGTGACTTTAACCCGGGCTTTATCTCGATCTGGCGTGACCAGATATCCACAGTTTAAAAATTGAGTACCTCCAGTTCTACTGTTCGGATTTGTCGTTTTGGTCTTCTTTCATTTATTAAAGAAAGTTGTATTTTTCTAACTTGGTGTGGGATCCTTTTTGTGTGTTTTATCACAGTTTGAAGTGTTGCACAAATACTTTACACATTGCCTCTAAGTTAAGCCCGACTGCTCTGTGCCAAGATACCAGAGGGTTGAGCACAGGTTAATTTAGGGGTGGCTTGTGTGTAAATATAAAGAAGTAGACACAGCTATGATCTACAATTCTTTTAATAAAGAATCAAAATTAAAGTTTATTCATGCAACTTATATCCTCATGTGGACGTCTAGCTTAAACAAGAATAAAAAGAAAATGATTACTGGTCTTCTTGAAAAGAAAAAGTGTTAATATTGTTTAAAGACCTTAAAAAGAAATGTGGACTAGTAATACTTGGTCAACTGCAAGCAAGTCATAACCTCACTGAAACAGACTCTACTATCCTCTGACACTGAGAATAATAATATCCAAGCTGATTTTAGTGGATGGAATCCTAGATATCACAAGGTCTTGAAACTATACATTTATTTATTGGCTTGATGTTATGCCAATAAGGAAACAAACAATACACATTTTTACTCCATAAAATCTATAAAACAATTGGATACATTTCATTGCCTAAAACCTAAAACAATTAATGTAAAACATTCAATATGCTCTACAGCCCACAAACATTCCACTTAGTATAATTATTTATAATCAAATTACTCATCCACAAAATCATATTACTAAAGTCTACATCTTTATCTTCACCTAGTTATTGCTTAAACTACATCATGAAATATTGTCTAGGAGTCATTCAACCAAACATCAAAGCTCATGAGACGAATATATCTCTATTACTATCAGAGCTAAAAATAGCTATCCGAATTCATGCCATATAATTGAAGAGAAAGCAAACTGGGGCATAATCAACATAGAAGTACACGATAATATCCAATAATCATATAAAACACCATCATACAAATAAAATCTCTAAAAACATTCAGTTCAAAGAGACCAACCGTTCAGATACCATAGATTAAAATTCCCCTACATTGTCACACAGTCTCATATTATTAAAATGTAAAATTACATTGATTAAATCATAAACCAGGCGCACCTGTTAAATTCTAAAAACAGGGAGTAACAAAATACATGCAAAATACAATTACATGGGATAAAGACAATGGAGAATATTTGCAAAAAGGACAGATGCAAGTATCAGCACCATCCCGGTTGGTCATTTTCCAATGTGTAAAGGCAGGCACCTGACGAACCTTCAATAACTACTTTCTAGTTTTGGAGCTTTTATATCACGCAAATAGAGTTGTTTATCCCCTTCATAATCTATGTTCAATAAGTGAAGCAGAGTGCTTCTTTTCCGCACATCTTCTTAATCAGAGTTGCTAGATTTCTCTTTTGTCACATGTTTTACTGCTGATTCCCATTGCAGCACTGACATACACTGAGAGTCTGACATAGTGGTGTATCCAAACAATCCTTGATTTTTTTAAGGTTAACAGTCCATAAGACTGTTTCATTTGCCTGTAAAAAAGATTTAATGAATAGCCTCAGAGAGCCAGCAGCTGACTCCATAAGGCATGCCCAATAGTTAAGAATCTTTTGCTTACATTTACATATTATATTGGTATGGCCCAACTCCAACCTAAATCCACTCTTCACTGTATCTCTGGGCAGGCCAAGCCATCTTTTCCGGATGTTCATTTTTATAGTCTGCAGCCGGCCAATGTGCTTCTCAGAGAGAACCTCACAGCCATCCAAAAGTAAATTTATTATGTTTGCATTGTAGGTCTCTCTAAGTACTTCTACAATTTATGCCCCAATGCAAGGTCCATTCTGGGTAATGCACCTGCAATAGCCTTACAACAAGCTTCTTGATGATCAATATGAGCTTTACATTTCAAATTACATTTGAAAAGGAGAACTAAATATCTATACACCTTTTCCACCTCTCCTAGAGCATCACTCAATGACCACTTGTGTTTATTTGCTGAGCAATTCTTCTAGAAAATACCATTACTTTAGTTTTGGAAAAATTAATTCATAGATCATTTACCTTACAATATTCTGAGAATGAATCAAGTTGCCTCTGAAGGTCTACCGGAGGGAGGTCCAATAAAACTTTCATCAGTGCAGTACAATTTAGGTGTAAAAGAATGATATTGTTTTGGTGCATCAGCAATATAGATTGAAAAGAGAGAGGGGCCAATATACACCCCTGCCTTAAGCTGTTAGGAGTGGTAAACAGCGTTTAGTACGCGTTTACTTCGCATGCAATAACGCTGTCGTTACAACGACCGCGTTGTTATTTCGCGTACCGTTACAACGCAAGTCGAAACAACGACTTGCGTTAGGGGGCGGAAGGTGTTGGATTTAAAATCCAACACCTTCCCTAGTGTCCGCAAAGTCTGGTGTTGGAATACTAAATTATACTATTCCAACATCCAGCGTCCCTTACAACGCAAGTCGTTGTTCCGACTTGCGTTGTAACGGTATGCGAAATAACAACGCGGTCGTTGTAACGACCGCGTTGTAACGGCATGCGAACTAAAGGCATGCGAAATAACGTGGCATATTTGTTAGGAGTATCTATTTTTCTAGACAGTGCTCTGTTTCCCAGGTTTCTTGCAGCGCTATTACCATAACTTTTTTCTACCTAAAATGTACCAAAGAGATTTCAGATTCCTTTTCATATCAGAAATATTCCATGAAAAACAAATAAACATCAATGTCAACAGGACCGCCAAAACTTTGGTCTTTTAGTCACATTTTTCAAATTGATTGTTCCCTATAAGGAATACTAACCCATGATCAAACATGTTGTTTAGTTCCAAAGTAAATTCTTCTCATTCAAACCATGATCTACACAAGATAAGCATTTGCCAAACGTTAAATGCCCAAAAAGTGCGAAATGTTCCTATATTCTCCCAGTCATTTCCCATTTCTCCTATGCTTGTGTGACAAGATGACCAATGTAGATTTCTTCTACTAATTCCTTTCTTTTTTCTTTATACTAGCTTTATCTAAATCACTTCTATATTGTAAGGATGGTATAAGGCTGTAATGTAACACATGATTCAAACATACCGTTAGAGCAGTGATGCATTTCATAATTTGAAAACTATTGCAGGAAATCAGATTAGTAGCATAGGATGCAAGTCCTTCACAAGTACTAAGTCTGCAATTACATTTTTACTGGGACCCAATTACCCCATTATAGCACTTAAGTCTCTCAAGGTAGTGAAGCAGAGCAGTCGTAGGTCTTCTCAGGGGAGGCGGTGTGGGCGAGTAACCCCTGCTCGCTAATGCACAGTAACACTCAAAAAGGAAAATAATGTTTACTACACAAACTAGTAAATACTCATATTACATTAAGTTACATTAAGTTGCAAATATATACAATCAGGTAGATGGAAATACCTTTGTTGACACCCTCAAATCATGTTACAGCCCTAGAGGGCCCTGAACCCTATCACCACAATACAGCCGACCTACTAGGTACAACATCACAATATCAAGGGTGTCGTCATCAAGAAGGCAGGACTTCTGGATTTGTCAGAGTGTCACCACATCATTAAATGGAGCCACGTTTTCTAATCCACCAATGTAAAACCACTGAAATCAATAGTGGCAGTATTAATGTGCAATAGCATTTATTTTACTAATAAACTTTGCATTGATAAGAAACAACATGATCTAGAAAGCTTTGAGTTCCAAGTTCCATAGTCCTTCTTTCACTTTTATTAGACTGCTGCTGCAGTCAATGAAGCAACCAACACCTACACTTCCAAGCCGATGTACAAATGGGCTAAGCAAGAGCTTGAAAACTGAATAGCAGCCTCTATAGGTCCTGTATTCTTAGACCTGGGAAATACAGTGTGGCCTTTCTTTAAACATATTTGTTGGGGTGGGGAGGAGGAGAGGCTGTTGCACCTTCTGCAGCCTTCAAAATAAATTTTAAAAATGCTACTGGTGCACCTGCCCCTCCTTGGGGTAACACAAAGATTAAATATTCAAAGATTTATTGGTTGCTCTGCTGCTGAATTTTTGTGGCCTGATGGGCTCGTGCCACGCTTTCCTTTATTCCTTAGGTGCCTCCGTCCCACCCATGACACCCATGAGCTTTTTTATGGGGTGACAGAGGAATCCTCCATGCCATTGTGGCACCAGCCAGCACTTTTTGCAGGAGCAGCTTGGGAGCTGGCAGCACTCTGCTCTGCTTCTGCCTCGGGCAAGAAGCAACAATGCTTTATTTCACTCTGACCCACAGGTGGGAGGCACTGGATTCTTTGCTACTGCCGGTGTACGGGAAGGAGGCAGTGTACCACCGCCACCTACCCAGACATGGATACGGGGTGGGAATAGCCCACAGAATATATGCGTCCTCTTCTGCCCTGGGGGATGGGGCCCTCCAGGACTCTTGAATTGCATCAGACCACATGGAAATGGGTCCCCTAAGCCAACGGTTTGCTCAGGGAGGGAGCCCCAGCAATATCCCCTCCCCATGAAATATTAAATCTCACATTGCGCCAAACTCCCATGGATTGGCCCTCTTTGGAGAAGTTTTAACAAAATTGGAGTGAAGCGCCACACTCTTTGATCTCTGCCTGATCCCTTGAGAGACCAGGCTATATCCCAGACCCTGTAGGGTTTCGGGGTCATTTTAATCTGGATGGCCAGTCCTAGATACCAGGAGCATTTTCTTCAGATTGTTTGGACTCAAAAGTGTGCTTTTATGCAGGGGTCTTGGTTTTCGGGCTCCCTGTGCAAGACATGTCCTCGGCCTAACTCCTTGTGCCCTTCTCCTGCTTATGGGGACATCTTGTGCAGCCTCTCCACCGCCAAAAGGCAGTTCATCCTACCTGCCACAGTCCCTAGGTGTCACAAACTCCTGGATACTTGAAGGGCACCTGTGTCAGTGGAGTCAAGAGTCAGTCCATTGAAGTCCCAGGGTAACCTTCCACAGTTAGCAAGCAGGTCCATTCCTCCAACTGTTCCTCAGTAGGCATAAGGGTCCACCACCAATGGCCCTGGAAGGACCCATCCTAGTCCTGGGTGTCAGCTGAAGTCAAAGTCCCAAAAATACAACAAGATGGAAAAATTGAGGAAACAAGAACTATTCTGTTGGTGGGATGCAGCAAATCTCAAGAAATCTATACAATGCAATTGGGTCCCTAGAGGCCTTAGGATTCTCATGTTTTAATCTTTGGAGGATATAGATCCGAACTTGTTAAATGAATGGGAGAGTTTACTCCATTCTTCATTCTATAAAATGAGGTGTAGCTTGATCAACCATGGGGAACGAAGAGACACTTATCATAGATACAAGTATTAGAGGGTGAGATAAAACTTATGAATTTACTGGAGGCTTGCAGTAAAAATGATAACATTTTAAAAGATGTGCTTGAGAAGCACCAGTTGTATCCCAAGGACCAAAAACACATACAGATCATTAGAGATAACAATGTTTACAAAAATAGGCACATTTTCACATTGGCAAGAAACGTTGACAATATTCTTGTTAGAAGTAAAGATTAGACACTTATCACACCAACACCCAAAAACTCACTATCTACGAGTTAGTCAGATACCCCTAGTATTACTAGTGATGCAACAGTAGATAGAGATACTAAACCTCAGCCTACCACATCCTCTAATGTTTTTTTACAGGAAATGTACAGATGCAGAATGGTTAACAAGTTGAGCAAAAAGGATATAGCAACAACAAAAAACCCATGGGGGGGGGCAAAAAGAAATCAAGAGCCAAAAAAATAAAAACCAGAGGGTGTGGTCACAAGATATAGGACAAACAGAAACAATAGTATCTAAGATGGTAGCTCCTGATAACCTACAGGTTGGCAGAAATACATTGACTAATAATGATATTAGCATTCTAAAATGTGTACAAGGGATCTGAATAAGGATGAATGCAATCTTAATAGATGTCTCAGCTTCTGCCCTACTAATATATGGGGCTTTGAGCAGATCTATATTGACTTATTCAAGTATGTACGTAAGATCAAACTACAAGAATTTTTAAATGATAAACCTAAACAGGAGAATAATAGTATTTTGTAATTGGTTTCTATGCAGGATGTTCTAGCTATAAACTTACTCCTATCATTGGATAATGAAAGGAATGAGAAATCTTTGAATCTGTTGTTCCAGGAATTGGACATGCCATCAGACATTAGTAGTAATAGTGGTTATAGACCTCGGCCAACTTTCAATGTCCTACACAACCTAATACCAATATAGACTTCTTCCATAAACTTATTATTGAAGAACTCTAATCTTAGGAGGATAGCTTAGTGAAGAAATTGTGGAGAATCATTGGAATCCGTTATGTCTAACAATAACACTGTGATCAAAGAGGTGGACAAAGGGGGAAATATAGTAATTATGAATAGATCAGACTATTCAAGAAATCAGCAGACAATTAGGGGATGACGGAGCGTGTAACAGCTTCTCCACTAATCCCATTACAAGTCTGACTAGGATCATCACAGGACGATTGCAAAAATGGCATGATGGCTTGGAGTTTAGATTTTTGAATTGGTCTTTTCCAATGTTTCTCTGTATGTATTTCCTAAGGTACAAAGACCAGCAGTGAGCCCTCCGGGTCGTCCAATAATTTCTGTTATTGGATCTCCCATGGACAGAATCTCAGAGTATATAGATCACATTACAACCATTTGTGGTTTACTCCCGCCATATCTACACGATTCAAGAGATTTGTTGAATAAGCATATGGATATTGATTGGTCAGAAGAACTGGTTTTTGTGACACTGGGCGTTAGTTACTTATATACTTGTATTCTGAAACATAAGGGACTCATAGCAGTGCAATATTTCCTCTCCAACAGACAAGCTCGGGGAAAGGATGTGGTCTAACAGCTTGAACAGTTGACCTCGGAGATGGGAAATTGGGTTTGAGTCTCAGCGGGGATGCTCAACATCCTGTGATTCTTGGCAAATCACGTACTCTCCCTGTGCCTAACAAAAAAATTAATGTGTCCATCTGTAACGCAACTGGTGCTCATGTAAAGCCCTCTGATACCTTTGGGTCGAGTTTGCGCTATATAAAACTCCCCATAAAAATAGCTACCCCGTATGAACATACTAGGATGATCATTGACATGATTGACTTGGTATTGGGCAACAATGTATTTGTACATGAACACTAATGGTACAAGTAAATACAGGGCATAGCTATGGGGGCCAAATTTTCACCTTCCTATGCTTATCTATATGGGATATTTTGAATTATTCAATTTTTCCATCTGTCGATCAATCAAGTGGGATTTGTAAATCACGGCTAATCACCCAAGAGGGTATTCAGGCTCTGAGATCCTGGCTGCTCAGGTGGCCTCAGCTAAACAGCCAGGTGATAAGTCCTTTTCTGAACTCCTGAATAGAGGGTGAGGTCTGGAGATGTAGTGGGAGGCTGTTCCAGGACTTCGCGGCAAGGTAAGAGAAAGAGCATCCTCCATTGTTGCTTCGGCAGGTGCGGGGGTGTGAGTGAGGTAGAGAGAGCCGGATCGCAGGAGTCTGGAGGGCTGGTGGAAGCTCAGGTGGTGGTTGATGTATGCAGGTCCCTGGTTGTGCAGGGCTTTGTATGCGTGAGTCAGGATCTTGAATTGTCATCTCTTGTGGATGGTGAGCCAGTGGAGTTTCTCCAGGAGAGGTGTGATGAGTGTATCTGGGAAGGTCGAGGAGGAGTCTGGCTGCTGAGTTCTGAATGATCTGCAGCCTCTTCAGGAGGTGTGTGGTAATTCCTGTATAGAGTGCATTGCCGTAGTCCAAGCGGCTGGTGACGGCTTGAGGGATGGTGCATCTGGTGGAGATTGGGAGCCATTTGAAGATCTTTTGAAGCATGCGCAGCGTGCGGAAGCAGGTGGAGGAGACTGTGTTGATCTGGTTTTTAATGGTGAGTTTGCTGTCCATGACAATGCTGAAGTTCTGGGCATGGTCCGTGTGGTAGGGAGAAGATCCCAGTTCAGGAGGCCACCAGCAGTTGTTCCATGAGGAGGTGTTGTTCCAGAAGATCAATAATTCAGTCTAGTCTGTGTTGTTCTTGTTCTTGAGGCAGTTTTTTGCATCCAGTCGGCGACACTGGTCATGCACAGGTGGAAGTTGGCTCTTGTTGTGGAAGGGGTTAGGGAGAACTCTTTGATGATGCTAAAGATTTATTTGCTGTGGTTGGAGTTGGCTTTGATGTGGTCAGCTAATGCATTCCTTCTTGTCTCTTTCAGGAGTTGGTGGTACTGGTTGAGCTATGTCTTGAAGGTGGTCCAGTCTGTGGGCTCTTTGCTTGTGCGCCATTTCCTTTCCAGTTGCTTGCATTTGCACTTTTTGTTTCTCAGTCCCAGGGTGTACCAGCTGGCTTGTCTGATGGATCTTTTGAGTTTGGTGGGTTTGATGGGGGCGACTGTCAGCATAGTCGGAGATCCAGGTGCTGAAGTTTTTGACAGCCTGTTCATGGTTGGTCATGGTGTCGAGGTGGGAGGTGTTGAGGGTGTCGGTTCATTGGCTTTTGGATACTTTGTTCCAGCTGCAGTGTGAGGGGGTGGGTGGTGTGTTGGTGGCTGCTGTGAAGGTGAAGTAGACGATTGTGTGGGCCATCCAGGTGAGCTCCGTGGCATGGCTGTACTTAACTCTGTTGGTGGCTCTAAAGATGGGGTCCAGCATGTGCCCTGCAATGTGTGAGGGATGGTGACTAGCTGGTTGAGCCAAAGTTGCTCATGCTTTTGAGAAAGTTGGCTGTGTTGGCTTTGTTGGGGTCGTCGAGGTGAAAGTTGAGGTCTCCGAGGAAGATGTAGTGTTCCGTGTCGATAGCTTGGGGAGTGTTGAATTTGTGGATGGCATCGCAGAAGTCAGGGCTTGGTCCTGAAGGTCTGTAGGCGAGGGCACCTCTGATGGTGGTTTTATCGTCTATTAAGAGTTGGAAGTTGAAGTGTTCCAAGATTGGGGTGGTGTTGTCCATGGCTGTGGTGCAGTGGGTGAATTCTTTGTGGATGATGACGATCCCACCTTCGTGCTTGTCAATACGGTCCCAGTGTACTATCTTGTAGTCGTTGGGAGTGACAGTGGCGATGCCAGGTGCAGATACAGGGTTGAGCTAGGGCTCAATAACATAGTGCGTGCGGTGATGAGGTCCTAGATCTCAGTGGAGTGGTTGCAAAGTGATCGGGCATTGAGCAGGAGGCAGTTGAGTCGTTCAGGTGCTGTTGTGGTTGGCGTTGTGGCAGTTGTGTATGTGGGTGCTCCAGTGTTGCAGGAGAAGAGGCAGTTGTGGCATGCGAGAGGTCCCTCTGTTGAGTGAGGAGAGGTGCAGCTGCAGTTGTTGTGGGGTGTGGAATCCAAGGCGATGAGTTAATAGGCTCGTGTAGCTGCGGGTGATGTGAGATCCAGGGTTCCTGGTGCAGGGCATGGTCCAGGTGCAGACAGGCTGCACATGGGCAAGCCTTTGGCATGCCAGCCGCACGCCCGCTGCACTTGTGCACTGCAGCCTCCATTAAATAGGTCTTGGGAGGGGGAGGAGCGCTGGGTGCAGTGCTTAATTTGTAAAAAAATAAGTGGTAGGGCCCTCCTCTGGAGGTCACCACACCTTGCACCACCCATTGCAACTGCCAGTGCTGCCAATGACAGTACCTACACAACTACTAGCCATCACACTGCTACAAATGTGATGTTTTAGACTGCTCGAGGCCCCCAGAGCTGTAAGAATGGCTTAGGCGGCTGGTATTAGTTGTTTTTTATGTATATTGAATTAATAAACAACTGTTGTTCTGCTCATCTTTTAATTGCACAAACCGCACCAGCATGTGGCAGCTGTTATAAGTGGCAGTGTTGACAATTAAGTGCTGGTGCCGAGCACCGGAAACCATCGGCTCAAATTAAGCACTGGCTGGGTGGCGAGAAGTGGCAAATAACGGGAAAAGGAGCGAGCAGTGATGCAGAATGGCCCCAACACAAAACAGGAAAACAGAAAAACAGCACGACAGTGGCAAAACTGTACAACCGTGAGTGACAATACCACAACAAGATCACTAAAGGTTCAGCAGCAGGCCAAACATTGGCAACAGTGAAAGGATCAAAGTAGACAACAGTGCTACAGTTGGCTGAGAAGAAACAGTGAAGGAGCAATAGCAGCGAGGACCGAATTACAGCAAGATATGGGGGGCGAACAATACCACCAGGCGGGCAGCAGCGGGCGTCAAGGGGACAACAGCCACAGAGTCAGGGTGACCCGAGGTGGCAGCAACATAGGGGAGCCCATCAGGGACCTCCTTCTATGGAAACTGTGGGTACCTGCCCTAACTAATCCTTACAACCCCTGTAGGAAGTGCAGATATATTTCATTAAAGTACCTATGCATGGATCTTTTCAAAACAGCACTGCTTACATGCAAAAGATCTGCCACAAATCTACCTACTTATCCCTTCCTTATTAAAAAAAACTATTTCTATGGGACATGGTATTCTATTTTTACTTCTTTTCACCTGTAAATATTTTTCTCCTCATGCATTCCATATGTAACACAGAATATGCATGGGCCTTGGCACACGGAATGCTCGGGATAGGTAGCACTTTTTTCCCTTCACTTCTATACTTTATATATCTGACTAATGGATTTACATATGTAACATACCTTCAATATAACGGTTTTTCCTCCATAGTTTGGGAGGTATTTTGTTCGGTCCTGATCCCATTTCATTATTTATTTCTTTTTATTAGAGTCTTCCCTTCATACCCACCTCTGGAAGTGATCTTAATACTATTCTGTGGTCCTGAAGAAGGTGACAGTCGAATTATTTGCCTATACCGAAACGTGCGCTGACCTTTCGTTGGAAAACAGATCCCAGTTCACAACACCGCAGCGAATAATATCAATTGCTGTTTCTCTGCTGAGGCTCGTTTTGATGTACAGACTACTGGGATAAGTGTATGAATGTTGAGTATGGTAGTGTAATAGTGCGAATGAAAGTAAGAATGAAAGGTTTGGGTATGTAGATAGTTGATCTATCGTTGATGATACCATTGTGTTTTTAACTATATCAAAGAAACATACATTATTTATTGCGTCACAACACATAGAAAGAATGATGAAATGTATTTGTAGATCGCCTTCATTCATATGATGTTTTGCAAATAATGTATAAGGAGTAATGGAAAAATTGATAATAATAAATAAATAACAAATTAAAAAAATATATGTAAAAAGAGGCACAATAAAACTGATCTTAAAATAATTCATTTACATGCGAATAACTTATTATAAATGGGACTGTACCAATAGCATGTATCAGCAAAATTGAATCAATACAGGCCAAGAGGGTGCTCATCTCTTTTTCCTGCCCTAACTAATGACATCTTGCTTTGGGGTAGGTACATTGATGATATCTTTCTAATTTGGACAGGCACAGATTCATTACAGGATTTGGTTACATATTTGAACGATAATGATTATAACTTACAGTTTACATGCCGACTAATAAGACCTCCATCGATTTTCTTGATGTTACCATTTACACACAACATTAGAATATCACATCTAAATTATTCGGAAAATCCACTGCCTGCAATGCAATTTTAAATAGCCCCACACTTTTTAAATCTTTATGTGCGTCCCCAGCAGAGATTGTTCATGCTTACGGCCTAGATCTTGTGTCATATGCCAGTGACATGCAAATCATCATAGGCCTTGACCCAGACACGGTCCACACATTGGCTCAACTGGATCAATGTTCAAAAGTAGTCACTGAGTGGATGTTTGTTAGCAGCCTGAAACTGAATGGGGAGAAGACAGAGATTCTGGTGGTTGGAAATAACCTCGCAAGGTGAACAGATATCTCCCGGCTGGAGTATCTAGTGTACTCTCCGATGCCCACTCACGCAGTGAAAAGTCTTGGCTTCTGGATGGACAACAAACTTACCATTGAAAAGCAGGCCTGGGTATTGGCAGTGTCCTGCTTTGGTATTATAAGAGCTCTTAGGACAGTACTGCACTGGTTACTACCTTCTACTAGAAGAGTGGTTGCGCAAGCCTTGATTTGCGCTAGGTTAGACAATGGTAACTCCCTTTATATAGGGAGTCTAAAATATGTTATCAAAAGATTTCAAGTAGTCCAGAATGCTGCAGCCAGGATTCTATACAAAATTCCTAAACATCTATCGGCTAGCCCAGGTTTGGCATCCCTGCACTGTCTGCCAATTCAAAAAAGGATTCACTTTAAGGCCCTCTGTATTGCCCATAGTATTATGCAGGGAAGAGGCCCACCAATCATCCAAAAACTGATTTCACCTTAGACCTCTGCACTCAGGGACACATAGACTGCTTCCGGTACCTAAGATCAGCAGAGCAAGACCTGATGGCAGATCTTTTGCGTACCTGATACCAAAACTATGGAAGGATCTCCCTGCGGATTGGAGATCTCAACAGCTGGAAGGCAGATTCAGGAAACTTCTTAAAACCCACCTTTTTTAATTCCCGCACTAATCTAAAGTTCTCTTTGGTACTTCGCCTGGTGTTTGTTGCTTTCAGCGCTGAGATGCCCAGTTGAGTAGCCATACGCTTTACAAAAAATAGAGTAAAATAGAAAATACTTCTGGTGCCCCACCAATAAAACAGACACAAGCTATTCCCCTTGGTGAGATGAGATTTTAGTACAATTGTTATGAGGATCTGGTCGGTCAGCAGGAATTAGACAAAATGGAAGGTAGATGCCAATCTGTTAAAAAGCGCCGAAGAAAGGATTATAAAGGTTTGCCGTGTCTCTCTATTGACTAAACACAACAAGGAGAGGGATTCAGCAGGCCTCTGTAATTACATCATATAACTGTCAAAGTACAAAATGTAATCTATTCTACAACCATCAATGGCATATCCCAATGATGGACCCCAGTACCAGGTGGTATATTTCCACCCCCAAAAAAACATATTGTATACACAAGAGGTAAAAATGTACGAGATTTATTATTTGACAGTTTCTTGTCATAACTCCAATGATCATTTCCACCTTCTTAGTTATTGCCAAAACTGGCTAGGCTCCACAAATGTGAACAATGAAGTGTTTGCCCTTTCACCATTGACAAAATGAGTGAGTTCCAATATAATAGTACTCAGAAGTTCTCTGTAAGGGAATTCATAAATTGTGGTTCCAAGTTTGTAATATAAGTAATAATCTGCAAATGATTCCGTATGTACATAGGAAGTACAACTAGAAGCTTCAGAGAAAGGATTTAAGGACCTTTTCAGGGCAATAAGCAAAAAGGATAGGAAATATCGGCTGGCATTACATTACACCCAGACACATTCGGATACAGATACCATTGATGTGAGGTGTCATGCATTTGAAATGGTTAAAAACCTACCGCACAGCTTGAACAGAATTGCTGCATTGTGCATAAGATAAGCTAAATGGTTGATTAGATTGAAATTGGTAGACAAAACATTAACTATGGAGGGGGAACTCCATCATTCTTTGGACTCTACTTTAATCTGTAAACCATAATTATTTGGTGGTGTTCCTCTTTGTCTATGTTTTTTCTTTGACATATGAAGTGTTCATCTTCCATTGGCAGATGGGGACTCCCTTCAGGAATGCATGAGCCCAAATTTGTTTCTTGGGTTTTTGATATTGTAACCTATGCGGGTGGTCATTCTGGTGAAACCAGATCCAATATTCTGATCTATTCAAATATGGTCCAATTTAATTTAATTTGACATACAAATGGTTACATCTAGAGACACTTCCATCTTACTTGTGGCTTCTCTGTCAGTACTCTGCGGAGTATAATTTATGGTAGAGGTGCTGTTTGATGATTTGTTAATGTCCTTTCCATTCTTGGGAAGATATTGATATGTATACACAGGGGTGTGTACTCTCATTCTTCTTGATTTTTCACTCTTTCTCCCTCATTATTTATTTAATCTCAGTTATTTACCTTTTTCCATATGCTTGGGATTATTCGCCGCTTGTGAGAGTATAATTAGAGGGATTTTGTCTTGCTTCTGATATGTTTGTACCTCATGAACTAAAAAAGGATGGCAGGTGTGTTTTTAATATTGATGTTGCATAGGAACTGATTAGTGTACTCTTTCTATGCGCATGGCTTTTCTATATCAGGTGCGCTTGTGCTGGCAGTGAATAGCATCTTTGCCATCGCAATGCCAGACTGGAGAAGATGGCACAGGACTATGATCAGTGTATTGTGTTCATGTTATAACTCTTCTCTCACTGACAGTGTGGCACAGAGTGAGTAATACTTTTATATGCAGTATTTAATTGGTAACATACCATGTGCTCAGGGGGTGTGTTGGTGTGAAGTATCTCTGTGTACATCTAGGCTTTGGAACTCATGCCAAGCACGGTCTGTGATTAACATGCAGCTCTCTTTGATTATGCACCATGTACTCGGAGAATACTGCTGGAGAGTCTTTTCGTGCCTTAGCATACATTGTCATGTTTTGTAAATCCTTGCTGGCACATTCAGGAATTCGTAAGGGCCCTGCCCACTTTTCAATGTTTATAAGCTGGTAATTCCATTTTGCTAAGATGGGTGCTGTTTAAGATGGGCTGGTCATCCTTTAAGTTTCATTTTTGTATGGATTCCACATTCATACGTTGTTGCACTGTCAGAATCTTTAGTGCTTGTCTGGTGAGCAACCAGGCATTTGATCTTGTTGCAGAATGCATATGCTGCTCTAGGATCTTTTTTTGTGTGTGTTGTCCATATAAATGTAGGTATGGAAAATATGACTTTAGAAACCTATTCATATGCATGTTTCTATAGTAAATGCCTATTATGCATGGGTGGTTTAACCACAATCATGGGTCTCCAACAGTGATATGCCAGTTGTGGGTGGGATCATTCGCTCTTTAGCACACATCTTTATTTCTTTATTGTATTTTACAGTTCCATGATGAATGGATGTTACTTTTGATCGCAACACTTCTTGCCCTTATTCATGTTGGGAAAAACAATACTCCAAGTGGTCCAACTATATTATCACATTCCATCCTTGGCAAACATTTCTTGGATAAGGGATAATTGATTCTAGGCTATATTTCTGGCTGGGCTTTTCTTATGGGTAAGTGACGAACCTGGTAAGATACTGAGTAAGTATGTTTCCAGGCCTATGATTGGAGAATTTCCTCTTGGACTCGTCAATGGTGATCTATAATGACGTAGTGCAATTTCCTTTCTGCAGCACATTATTGAATGGTAGAATGATTTCAGTTTAATAATTTAGCAGCTTTTATTTCAAACTTATGGTTGAAATTTATCTTGATAGGTACATTCCTTACATTTTGATTTTATGGTGGATTCTTGCTCTCTTGTTCCGTTATAAGTATAACACCAATATATGTCTGTTAGAAACGGGTAGCGTGGTGCAGAGCGGGCGGGCCAAACTCCGGAGGAAATGTGTAAAGCATCTGCGCAGCACACTCACAGGTGACACACCAGGCACACTACAAAAGGAGACCACACCAGGTTAGGTGGAAAAAACCAGCATATGTATTATGCAGAACATGTTAGGATATTATCACAGGTGCAGATAACTGTGCCAACCGGCACCGGGTAGCAGTTCACAGGGGGGACTATTTACAAGGCAGGGCCAATCGGGCCGCTGCCAGAACCATCACCAGGACAAAGAAAGAATAAATGTAAAGTCCATCAGCATTAGGACACATTGGCATCAGACCTGAAAGGAAAACATGCTTGCAGGCCATGAGGCGTCACCTGAGGCATAAAGACGTCGTCCGGCATTGGGGAAAAAGCATTAACATTGAATGCAAAACCATCAGCAGTCAGCCTTAGGGGAAAAACATAATCAGTAACATAGAGCATTAGGCCGGAACAACCACAGTAGGCATAGACCTGTGAACATCACATTAAACATGCCCATTAGCATTGGCATAATCATAAGCATAGATGCAACATTAGGCAGGACTCCAACGATATAAGCCTGCGGGGAAAACATTATCATTAGCATTAGGTATAAAAGCACACTAGGCACATCCTGAGCCTGGGGCATAAAACATGTGAACATAGGGCATAGAAACACATTTAGCATGTGGCTCCTCCTCCGCAGGAACCCAATAGGCCTACCATCAGCACTGCAAACCTGAGGGAAAAGCTTTAAGTAGCATCCTAGGTTCAAATGCATTATGCAACCATATTATGCCATAAATCATATGGGGCAATAGGCCTCGCCAGCATAACCGCAGTTCGCCCCAGTCGGGGGCACAACACTGAGACTGGCCCCAGGCCAACTGGCCTCTCTCGGGGGTTCAAATGCCCTCTGTCCCACACAGTCAGGGTTGGCTGCAAGGGCGGCAAAAACAAAGGTGCGCAAAGCGCTAGGGTAGGAGGGTCCCTCACTCCTCTCTCTTTCCCTTCTGGGTAATCCAATGCCCCCAATGCGTGGCAGCTGCCCCCTGTCCTGCGGGGGTAGCTGGGTAAACCCAACAAGCACTGGCGCCAACAATGCAGCGATGGGAGCCCCACTCTGGGCTCTAACAGGAATCTGCCCACAAGAACACTGGCACGGTGGAGCCCCTCTTCTGGGACTCTAGAATTACCCAAAATGCCTCTGTCGTGCAGCTGAGGGAGGAAACAAGTACTGGGCACATTGGAGCCCCCCTCCTATGGGACTCTAAACACAACCAATACCCTCCAAAGAATACTGGCACCGGGGGCGGGCACCGACAATGTGCCCCGACACCCCCCCCCAACCACAGGATGACTGAGCCCCACTCACCGGCAGTCTGGGGCCCCTCTGGATGTCTCTGCAGTCTCCGGGCACCGGCAATGTGCCCCGACAGGTCCCGCTTCTGGGACCTCTCCTGGCTTCACCCTCAGCGGAGCCTTCTCCTCGTCAGCACCGCGGAGGGGCAGGCACCGACAATGTGCCTCGGGCCCCCTCCGCCGCAGGACTCCTCCTTGGCAATTTACATATAGCGCTCACGAGGCGCTAGGCGGCAGGAAAGTTCTTGGGCTGAAATTAAGTTGTAGCGCCCACACAGCGCTAGGTCCCACACCATAAAAGTGGTAGTGCTCCCTTCACTGGCAATGAAATATAGCCCTCCCGAGGCGCTAGGGAGCAGGCAGGAAGGCACAGTCACTGGAAATATAGCGCTCTCGCAGCACAGCGCTGCAGATGTCAGCTCCTCACCTCCTGGGCAACAAGATAAAGCGCTCTTCTTCTCCAGGCGCTAGCCAGCAGGCAGGGATGGTCAGTCACTTCAAATGTAGCGCTCCTCTTCTGCTGGGCACAGTTATAGCGCTCTCGCAGCAAGCAGAGCACAGTCAATGCAAATATGGCACTCCGGCAGCCCAGCGCTGCAGGACCCACGCACCTTCTCCTGGGCAGGGCTGGAGGCAGTGCTCTCCTGGTGCAGGAATAAGGTTGTAGCGCTAAGTCCCACAAAATAAAGTTGCAGCGCTCCTCTTCCCCTGTGGCACAGTTATAGCGCTTTAGCAGCACAGCGCTGCAGGCATCAGCTCCTCTCTTCTCCTGGGCAGACCACGTGCTCACAGGGTGCTAGGCAGCAGGCAGCTGGCAGTAAGATATAGTGCTCACCAGGTGCTGGGCTTAGGAAGGCAGGAGAGCAGGCAGGCAATACTGAGCAAGATCAGCAAGCAGTGGGTACTCATCAGAACAGGACAGCAGCTCTTAGAAGCAGTTATCTCCCATAAAGTGGCACTCCTCCTGACACAGCAGTCTTCACTCCAGTAAAGGGCTCTCACTGGCCCTGTAGACAGCGGAGGGGTGCAGATGGGCACAGGGGCCAGCACACAGGCCCAATGTGGCGGTACCTCCTGGCAGATTGTCTCCTCTCAATCTAATCCATGCTCCGTCTGAGCACATGGAGGCACAGCCCCCCTCACCCCACCTACCCGAAAAGGCTGGAAGCTTCTGGAAGGTTCCCTGGGAAACCGGTCCCAACTGGTTTAGGGGGAGGTGTAGAGCACCCTGGGTGCCAGGCTTCCCTCCAAAAGCTGGGGGTGCTGGGAAACAGACAACTAGACCGCCAACTCACCTCAGAGAGGCGGCACATGTGCAGACAGGAAGGGCGTCCATTTTAAAAGTGACATTTTACAAAGGTGTATTTCTACAATGGTGGAAATAAAGGTGCGTACACCATTGCACAGCATTTATTACTTCTCAGTTCAAACACACCATGTCAGTAAAAAGGCTAGGGGGAAAAGCAAAAAATTTTAGGACAATAAGGGCCAAGTCCAACAATGTCACATCAAGGTGATCATAGTTCTGTTCTTTCCATCTTGTTCTAAACACATTTGTTTACGGTCACGGTCTCTGTTAGTTTTTTCACAGTATAGTTTGTTTGAAAAAACAGTACAGGTGTTGACTCCGTGGCACCCCTGGCATTACCACAGTACCAAACGGGGGTAGAGAATTGCCATTTCTTTAGTTGCTTATCTGTTTAGTTGCTTATCTTTTAAGTGCACAATCTGTATGAGAATTGCTTTTCCTTTTAGACAATATGAGCATTGAGACGGCACACATTACTGTGAGAGTATTGTTATTGTCAATGCGTAATATGACACTTTCCAACCTACTCTCTTTCTGTTTCTTCTTTCACAGCTAAAGGTACTTATGACCTTTGTTTAATTAGGTGAGTCAATGCCGCACTCACCGAGGCTGTGACAATTCGCAACCTCCACATTTTTAGGTCCTGAAGAAGGCCCCTGACCCATCAGGGCAATTGTTATGGGGCTGAAACATGTTGACCGCTCACATGGACAACCTAGTGCGTTAGACTAATAATTTGTCTTCCCACGCACAACACTGTTTTCACCTGCCTACTTTCCAAACTGAATAAAGGTACAGTTTAGGTTAAGCGAGGTCCTTTTTAACTCACCTCACTTAAGCACTTTTACTTTTTCATCACTGATCACTACTGCAATAACCAGTGGTTTCTCATCCTGGTGGGGGATAGCATACGAGAAAAAGAAACCCAATGATGATGCTGTCACGTTTTTAATAAGGCAGAGAACCAAGATATACCGTCTCACGGCCTGTGTACGTGAATGAGGGTTTTTTTTATTTAAAGACGACAAGGACATTGAACCCTGGTTACTCAGGTACAAGTGATCTATTCCCATTTGATATTTTGTACTACGACAAGGAAGCTGAATGGATCGCAGCTCCTTCTTCCTCCCCCTTTTTGATTAGATATGAATTAAGCAGCGGACAGCTGTGGGAGAATATCCTAATCGGAGTTTACCATTTCATTTGGTATTTTCCTCTTTCAAACGCCATCAAATTGGATTGGCTGATAAGAGGCTGATTGGCTGATCACAGTCCTTATGTGACTCCCTCAATTCATATTTCATTGAGAAAATTGTCGCCATTAAGGCTAGTATCCTTCCCCCTGCCTCTCCCATACAGGATTCAAACATTGGTAAGAACCCACATCGGCTTGATTAAATTCCCCCGATCTCTAAGGAGATACCTGTTGATCTACTTAAAAAGGTTGGTTCCGGCTCCCCCACTGATTGCTGTCCCCCTCACATACTTCGAGAAGCCTTCACCACTTGTCCGGACCCTCCCCTTTCATTCCTTAACAACTCGCTTAAGCTCGGTATCGTCCCGGATTCATTTAAAAGGGCAGAAATTGTTCCAATCCTGAAGAAACCCTGCGCGAACCCGTCGGTCCTCAGTAACTATCGCCCCATTTCCTTGCTGCCCTACCTGGGTAAAGTTCTAGAGGCTTATGTAGCAAGCTGCCTCAGTTCCTTCATTGAACATTCCCAGGTTCTGGACTCCCACCAGGCTGGTTTTAGACCCGCACATTCCACGGAGTCTGTTATTCTTACTGTCATGGACGAACCTAGAGGGGGGGCTGATAAGGGCATCACCCAGGCCCTGGTTCTCCTGGATCTGTCAGCAGCATTTGACACGGTCGATCATGACATCTTGATTGACCGTGTCAGCAATGCCGGAATCCAGGGTCTGGCGTTGAAGTGGCTCTCCTCCTTTCTTAGCAACCAGCTTCAAGCGGTGCGTCTCGCCAACTTCTCATCTAATAAGAAATGACCTGTGGGGTTCCCCAGGGCTCCTCTCTCTCTCTCTCCGCTTCTTTTTAACCTGTACCTACTTCCTTTAATTTGCTCCCTGAGAGAAAGAAAGGTTGGAACCTTTAACTATGCCGATGATCTTCAACTGGTGTTCGACATTAATTCATCAGTATCATCAGTGTCCAACTTCCAAGCCACTATGATTTTTATAAGTGATTGGATGAATAAAAACCAACTGAAGCTGAACCCGGATAAAACTGAGCTGATCCTCACGGGTGGGTCCGCCAAACCGTGGTACTCGAACTTCTGGCCTCCCTTACTGGGTAACTCCCCGTGCCGGCAGGTTCTACCAAAAGTTTGGGTATAGTAATCAGTAATGACCTGTCCATAAAAGGCCAGATCAGCTCAGTTGTCTCTGCCTGCTGCTTCCAACTGCGGAGAATAAAGAAGATTAGCAGATTCTTGAGTAGGGAAGCTCTGACCCTAGTCATTCTAGCCTTGGTAATCTCCCGACTGGACTATGCCAACTCATTGTATGTAGGCATCCCTGCGGACCAACTGAGACGCCTTCAATTGGTTCAGAACCAAGCTGCCAGGCTGATTTTTCACCAACCCAAGTGGCATCACGTTAGGCCACTTATGAAAAGCCTCCATTGGCTCCCAGTGGACAAGCGCTGTGCCTTCAAGTTGGGATGCACTATTTTTAAAGCTCTTTATGGCAATAGTCCAGCTTTTATCTCGTCTAGGCTTCAACGCTACATTCCATCTCGAGACCTGAGGTCTTCCCATCTGAACCTGTTGGCAACCCCCTCCTTCAAACGTAAGAAGCATGGTGGTCTAAGGTTTGCAGTTTTGGCCCCACAATTCTGGAACTCCCTCCCTGTGGAGATGAGTTCCTTGACTTCTTTTGCACAGTTTAGAAAACAGCTTAAGACCTGGCTGTTTTCCCAGGCATACGATGACTAAGCCATCCTCCCTGCCACTGCCTCACCGTGGCTCTAGCGCCATGAAACCGTTTGGTGTACGTGCGCTGAATAAGTGATTTTAACATAACATAACAATGAAGAAATAGGGGACAGAATAGACGTCAACAACATCGGAGACCCAACACGTGGCGCATACCACAGTACGGAGACCAACCACCTCCCCCTTCCAACCATTCACACCGAACTATCATGGATGGATGAACCCCTTTTTCCAAGGTCTACCACCGATGGGACCAATGATGGGACCAAACTACATGCAAAGACCTCCTTTTTTAGCGAGAGGCCAGACCAGCCAAAGGGGAAGAAGAAAAGGAGTCACGTGGACGGACCAGGAATGACAGGTCCTCACCAGGAGCATGTCCAAGGAAAAACCAGGACCAAGCATGACACACTCAAGGTCAACCTAATGGACATCACCTTGACCCAGGAACAAGAGAACGTCCTGAATAAAGGACTGGGCTACGTACCGACACCACCACTGGACACATTCAAACTACAATGTGAGATGGCTGAATTCTGGAGGAAACTTACACTTAAAGCCTTCTTCAACAACAAAGAGGAACACATTACAGAAGGTGACACCACATTACGACGCAAATCCACCTTCTGTCCTCTAAACCACCAGATACCAATTGAGATCCAAACCTTTGAGCAAGCTGTCATGAAAGAGGTAGAGGACATCAAACAACACACAAAAAAACCTTTTATTAACATCACAAGATCGGAACAGGCATTAGATGAACTCCGCCAACATGAGAATCTCATAATCAAGCCAGCGGATAAAGGCGGTGGAATAGTCCTACTGAGCAAAGAAGGATATGACCAACAATGTCTCGAACTCCTCTTGGACAGGAAATTCTACAAAGTAATTACCACAGATCCAACCAATAGACTACAGAGAACCATAGAACTAATGGTAGATGAAGCAGAACTGAACGATTGGATTTCAAAGAATGAGGCGGATTTCCTAAAAGCAAGATCACCCAAGGGTACCCTACTTCTATTCACTCCCCAAAATTCACAAGGAGCGAAGACCACCACCAGGACGCCCCATAGTCTCAGGTATTGGTTCAGTCTTAGAACCACTCTCATAATTTGCTGACCAGTACCCGAGACCCTTGGTACAGAAAACACCAACATACCTGAAGGATACCCGGGACCTACTGAACCTCCTGAAAGAACAGACTTTCTCGGATGACAGAATGCTCCTAGTTGGATTAGACGTGGAGAGTTTATGTACAAGCCTCCCACAACAGGAGACCCTAGAAACCTTGGAAGCACTACTCTTCAACGAACAATGGGATTTCAAGACACTTAGTCCTAGAATGTTGCCGATTAGCACTCACAGAGAACTACTTTGAATTTAATGGCACTATGTACCAACAATGCCACGGAACATCGATGGGCAGCACTTTTGCTCCAAGCATGGCAGGGCTCTACATGAGCAATTTTGAGGACACTTTCATACAAAACGACTCCAATCCCCTTCTCTCCATGATACGCTTCTGGAAGCGTTATATAGACGACGTCATCATGATCTGTGAAGGCACCCAAGAAAGTTACAAAGTTTCCACAATTGGATCAATACTAGAGACCAATGTCTGAAATTTACGTACACTCCAGACAACAAGAAACTAGACTTCCTAGATATAACTATCTACATAGAGAACAATACGATCAAGACCAAGACATTCTTTAAACTGACGTCCAAGAACAGTATACTCTCGTACAAAAGTTTCCATCCCGACCACTCAGAGACAACCTCCCGTACAGTCAGTTTCTGCGCCTCAGACGCAACTGTAGCGATCTCGGAGAATATAAAGCCCAGGCAAAAGATCTCTGTGGAAAACTGAAAAAACGAAATTACCAAGAGAAGACGATAAACAAATGTCAGAAGAGGGCGAGAAATCAACCCAGGGAAAGCCTACTGGAAACTACGCCCAAGGAACCACAACAAGACATGATAACCTGCGTCACTACATACAGCATAGCAACCAACGCAGTCAAAAAGATCATAAACAGGAATTGGAGAATCCTAACATCAGGCTTACTCAACTGGCCAAAACCAAGGTTCGCTAATAAGAGAACAAAGAACTTCAAGGATATCCTTGTCCACACAAGACCACCACAACGGACCAGAAGAGAGCTAACGGCCACACTATGGAATATGCCATCCATAACTGGACACGACCCATGTGGTTCATGTTCAGTGTGTAAACTGACCACTGCAACAAAAACCATTCAACTCCTACCAGAACTCAAATGGACTATCAGACACCACACAAATTGTAATTCCACACACGTGATCTACATGATCACGTGTCCATGCACCCTAAGATATATTGGAATGACATGCCGCAAGGTGAAACAAAGAATATGTGAACACAGAAGCAATGTAAAATGTAAGAGAGGTAAGACAAAGATGAGTACCCATTACATTGAACTACAACACACTGTTGATGATCTGAACTGGGTGATTTTGGAGAGACTCTGGAAACAAAAAACCAAGATGCTGAACGTACGCTCTTTGAAAAGGAACAAAGATGGGTACATCGCCTCAAGACGAACTCTATAGGTCTGAACGACAATATTCCCTGGCTGAGCCTGACACACAGGGAGTAGATGCAGAGTCGACATGACCCAACTCGCTGCGAATCTGAAAGTACCATTATGAACTACAAGTATGGCCTTATTTTCAGAGATATATAAAAAAATACAATACAGAGAAAGCCTCCATGAATTAACTAAATCGTATCTCTGATCGTTCACCAACTATAACGAGAGTAACAACTACAAAAACCACCTTTTCAAGGCCTTCACTTCTGCCATTAATAACACACTGACATCACTGCCAAAAAGATCTACGAGGAACGCACTGAATATGACAGCATGTTCAAGATGAACTAACATTATTTCTTGACCTACACAGTGTTTTCAAAACAAATAATATATTAACTCATGACCAGTATGAGGAGTCCCAACTAGTCCTGACTGCACCTGCTGAGAGAATGACAACCATCGATTTGCAGTATTAATCAGAATGTGCAAAAACGATGACTAAGTAGTTTTAAATATATTTTTATATTTTTTTATCAGGATTAACTATATCCAAATTCCTACTACATCAATTTTATGAGGTATAACATCGGTCCGATACATACACTAGCAGTATCTCTGTAGTAGTCTGTCTACTGTGGCCACTCCAGAACGAATATATTACGATTGCCCCTAGCGTGCCCGCGTCACCCGGGGCACCGAAAGGAGAGCGAGCACAAGTCGTGCTGTGCAATCAAGCAAGGTACATCTCGAGAAGAACACGGACGGCCTTCAAAAACACGTATAGTATAAACTTTTCCTTAACTGTTAGTAAAACATAATCTTCTTTCCAGCAGGTCAATACACCCGCCGGCACCCCGAGGGAGTCAGTAGTTAGGGACTCAAAGGTATGCCGCAGACACTTAAGCGCTCACACTGGAGTCATGGCTTCACTCCGTAACTCTGCTTTCTTTAAACACGCGCTCTAACTTTTGTAAAAAACACGCGCTTGAGATAATCTTTTAAAGAGTAAAACGCAAAGCTGACTTGCTGTCATTTACGTGCGCCCCCGGTAGGAAATCAATACATACAACTGCGCGCCCATAATTAAGTTTTGTGCAGAACACACGCTCGAGATAATTACTATCGTTGAGTTCAGTTTGGGAGCACTAAAAGAGTACAACGCAAAGCTGACCTTCTGTCATTAACGTACGCTCCCCGTATGCATTGAACGTAGATTAAAACACAGTGATACTGCATACAAATGCTCGCCCACAAATTTAGCAATGGCGTGTGCGCCCCCTTTCTCAGCCCTACACCTCAAGAATATCGTATTGTTCACGAAGAAGCATTAACTTTTAAGGACGTATAATTACGCGCACCATTGACTTCCGTGTGCACACTGTACATGTAACGTACAAATGTTCCTGAAATGTTGTAAATATGTTTAGACTCAATTTAGGGCAGTTAATGACGCGCAGCCTACTTATCATGAAAAGTAAGTTTAGACTTAGTTGGGGGCAGCAAATGACGCGCAACCTACTAACCATGAGAAATCAGCGCTCCTCTGTAGTATCATCTTTTGTGCCTTCACGTGACATATGCTAACAAATCTGTTTTAACAAGACTACATACAGACGTTTAAGTCGGTCCCAACATATTACACCTACTCCATATGCAGGGATGTTGACTCCGTGGCACTCCTGGCATTACCACAGTACCAAACGGGGGTAGAGAATTGCCATTTCTTTAGTTGCTTATCTTTTAAGTGCACAATCTGTATGAGAATTGCTTTTCCTTTTAGACAATATGAGCATTGAGACGGCACACATAACTCTGAGAGTATTGTTATTGTCAATGCGTAATTTGACACTTTCCAACCTACTCTCTTTCTATTTCTTCTTTCACAGATAAAGGTACTTATGACCTTTGTTTAATTAGGTGAGTCAATGCCACACTCACCGAGGGTGTGACAATTCGCAACCTCCATATTTTTAGGTCCTGAAGAAGGCCCCCTGACCCGTCAGGGCAATTTTTATGGGGCTGAAACATGTCGACCGCTCACATGGACAACCTAGTGCGTTAGACTAATAATTTGTCTTCCCACGCACAACACTGTTTTTACCTGCCTCCTTTCCAAACTGAATAAAGGTACAGTTTAGGTTAAGCGAGGTCCTTTTTAACTCACCTCACTTGAGCACTTTTACTTTTTCATCACTGATCACTACTGCAATAACCAGTGGTTTCTCCTCCTGATGGGGGATAGCATACGAGAAAAAGAAACCCAATGATGATGCGGTCACGTTTTTAATAAGGCGGAGAACCAAGATATACCTTCTCACGGCCTGGGTACGTGAATGAGGGTTTTTTATTGAAAGACGACAAGGACATTGAATCCTGGTTACTCAGGTACAAGTGATCCATTCCCATTTGATATTTTTTACTTAAGTTTCTTCAGGGCTGCAGAAATAAAATTATGTATTTTGACTAATTCCACAATGCAAAGATATAATAAAGCATAAAGCAAAAAAGCATCTGAATTTGCACAACCTACAAAGTGATACTCAAAAACAATTCCAGAACTCAACCCACGTTAGGTCATAAGATACAACCTCAATGGCCATCAGAAACTGATGGAAGGATAAAGACAAAAGGAGGGGCAAGTGAAAATGAAGATGAAGAAAAAGGGAAATTGAAACAAAAGGGGAAAGAAATAGGGGACAGAAAAGGAATACAACATTTTGGATTAATGGGTAGAGGTAATTAGATCTCAAAAAATTTCAAAAGATAAAGTAAATGTATAAAAAATGATCTAGCATCTCCAAATTAAAGGGGTCACCTGTCTTTAAGTTTCGAAACTTACCGATAATGACTTTATGACGCCAAAATTAACATACACATGGGGAATTCCAAAATAAACAAAGTATTTAAGTGTAAACTCCATACCTTAAAAAAAATCTCATATCTAAAGATGCACAACGAAACCACCAAACAAAAAGAAAATTACTAAAGGAAGAATGAATCACTATGATGAGAGTTAAAAGTCTCCTACATTGGCCAAACCTCACCACCATGTCTCATGCTTACTGCAAGATTCCACATTACTCAGGAATCATGCTTCCACCCAAATTGCTTGCTGTAATATTGAACAAAGTATCCATCCCATCTACAAGAGTACTGTCAAATGTAGCTAAAAATGTAATCAAAAAGGGATACTTATTAGAAAGAGATCCTCAGTATAAATCAAAATAAAGATAATAAAATGGAAATTATATTCAACCGTATTGACTCTTCTAACCGTTTCTTCTCATAAACCATTCTGTAAAATACAATATTCAATTGAGAGCAATTAACACCTTCTCACGCGTTTGCACTGCAATATTTAGCGCACACATCGACTTCCTCTTAACATTCGTTCTCAAATACACCATTGCATCACCAGAATTCCTTACTCACCACAAGTTTCCACATTTCTGATTTTTCACGTTCCTGCCTGATAGCTTTCATATGAATTTGCCACAAGATAGCTGTCCCATCTTGGGAGATGCCAATTAGATGAAACTGAAATCATCAAGAAACTCTCTTAATTCGACCATGTACTGATCATGAAAGCACACAAGATAAATACAAAGTTCATACTCAGTTATAAAAACAGAGCAACAGATACAGTCATTAAAAAAATGTTAAAATCTAAAATCACAGCGACACGGGTATCACAATTTGATCAGAAAAAGGTTACATCGCATAAGATTTCCTGAGTTTTATAGAAGCAATTATGTCACTAAATGTTGCAAAGCAGATTTCTGGGGGAACCAAGGATTGTAAATATCTAAGGGGCATATTATCAAGGGCCGGCGATAAATATCGCAAAGCGCGCTTAGCGCTTGCATATTTATCGCCGGCTATCTCTGGAATTTATCACCCGGTTAGCGCGTTATTAACAACGCGCATCGCCGAGGCGATAAAAATGTCAGAGATAGCGTGGATATCGCCGTTTTCCATGGGAAAACGGCGATATCCTAGATGATAGGGCCTGTGGTCTTAGCCACAGAATCCACCCCCATGTTAAGTATGCCTTAGTCAGGAATTTAACAGACGTTAAATTCCTGCGTTAAAGCATACTTAACGCGATTAAAATAATCGCTTCCCCGCATTGTAAATATCGCGAAGCTGCCTTCGCGATATTTACCCATGTTGTTTCCACAGACACGCCTACTTTGCATCTCATTATCGATGCGAAGTCAGGCGTGCTGGAAACGGGAGCAAAATCAGCAAAACACGCGATAGCGTGTCTTTGCTGATAAGGCGATATAATTATCGCCGCTTTTCGGCCGAAAACGGCCGCAAAAGCGGCGATAATTGTTTATCGCCGCCTTGTTAATATGCCCCTGTATCCCTCTTTGTATGAGGTAAAGTGACTGTGCAAAAGAGCTGGTCAAAGAAATCGAACTCTTATCGAACCATGCAATGTGCAAAACAGCATAAAGTGCGCAGTGGACTGAGTGGAGCCAGCATCACACGGACACTTCATACCCAAAGCACCAGCCAGATTGAAGGCAACTAAATGGTGAATTACATTTTATCTTAGCCTTGTCATATTAAATCTGTGCTGTAGGTTGCCCATCCAGGTTAAGGAAGAGTCAATTCTGGGAGCACTAAAAATGTGCATTTAATTAATATTAGCACTAGAGGTAAGAGACTTTTCAATTCTAATCTCTTCTCTATAAGAAGCAAAAATCTCATTAACCCTTGCTTTTCTGAGGACCTACCCCTTCTGGAGAGTTAAAGGGGGCACTCAGACCTAAATTGTAAGAACCCTTTATTACATAGGCCATCCATGGAATGGCAATCATGTTGTCCATGTTCAAACATTCCCTCACAACTTCCCCGGAGAAACCGGCCCGATGAGTGCTCCATAATTTAACCCATAATAATAAAGGGGCTATACCAATAAAATCTTCCAAGAATCCCATCCCTAATTCTGCATGTGTAATAAAACTTGGGGTAGATTTATGTAATGCTAAAAGTCAACATAAAAATATATTTTCTACTATCTGCAGCTTTCTTGAGACTGTATAACCCCACACTCCTGTCCCATAAAAGCCAACAGATAAGCACTTACTTTTTTACTATTGAATCATCTCCCTGATCAGTTTGGGCCCCAATTATTTAGCAAACCTCAGGATCACTTCACCAGGTACCATCATCTTTTGCGATCTCCGACTAATCAAACTATCCCAGGACCCATTGTTATTAATCAGGAGGCCTAGATAATTAAAAATGGGAACTTTTTCTATTGGGATTCTTCTAACATTAAAATGATTGGTCTTCATACTTTTGGGGCCACAGGTCATTATAAAAGATTTCTGATGATTTACCTTAAGATTTAAGTTACTCATAAAATCATTAAAACCCTTTAACAAGCTTTGTAGACTGTTTGCAGTTAGTCAAAAGTATCAAGGGAGTTAATAAAGAATAAAAACAAAAATGGAGCCAGAATCCATCCCTCCCTCACTCCTCTATTACCCCTTATAGGTTTTGAATTATCTCCATTCAGTGTATAATGTACTTTAGTAGTTGTGTCACAATGTATACGCTTAATCAAGTCCAACAAAGAAGAATCCACACCTGCCTGTTCAATTAAAATCCACAATTTCGCCCTGTCAACTAAATCAAAAGCACAGGAGAGGTCCATAAATGCCATGTGAAGGGCACCTCTCCTGCCCTTGACATACTTCTCCCCAAATGAGATTTAAATTCAGGGCTTGCTCTACTGTCCCTAAACTGGGGTGAAAACCGTATTGAAAAGGTGGAAAAATGGAAGTGGAGTATGCCCAGTCCACCAATTTTTCTAAAACAACCCGCCCCAGGATCTTGGCTGTACTAGCTATTAATGATATTGGGCTGCTCCAGGCTGGTGAATTCCGGTCACCCTTTTTAAAAATTGGGATAATTATGGCCACACTCTAGGACTCGAATAAATTACCCCTCACTGCTGCACTCACGACATTTGTCAAAAGAGGAACCAATATTATGCTTAAAAAGATCTACTGAGACCCCATCAGGGCCCGGATCCTTACCACTTGCTGCAGTCTGGATGGCTGCAGTAACAGAGGGAAGACTTTTGGGATCAACTAGCCAGTCCTCCTTTATTAACTGAGGATCAGACCTCATCATTTTGTCGTGGCCAATTCTCACTTGATCTGAATCAAAGACGGTTGAAAACTGATTAAACCTGTCCTGTTCAAGGATGCAACTCTCAATGCCATTGAGGGGATTATCTGTAAAAAGATTTTTTTAAAAGGCCGGTTTACAACCTCCCAGAATAATCTATTATTTCTCAAATTGGCCCCTTTTTCTAGGTCATCCCAGGCATTCGTTCTAATCTCCTGTTGCCTCTTTTCTAGGGTTAACCTATAATATGTCCTGGCTGCCCTAACGTCCTCTGAGTTTCGAGGAACATTATTGGTGGTTTGTTTCAAAATTTAGTGCTGAACCAGGAGGTAGCCGGGCGTTCTTTTGGTGACCTGGTTGTATACAATTCAGATGCCACAAACGTACTATGTTTTGTAAAACCCCCCAAAATCTTTTCTGGGGCCGTGTCCTGAGAAAGACATCTGGTAATATCGTTAATGGCCTTACTAGTCAAATTATTACAAATCTTATCTGGATTAATAGTCCTCCAGTTGGTTCAAACCCCTTTGTTTACTGTATAATTATTAGGTAATCTTATTAATTGCCAGTCTCCCTGCTAACAGACTAAGCTCGAAACATAAAGAATTGGGTTTGTGATCGCTCAATGGAAGCCGGCACGCCTCATACTGCAAAATATTATCTACATGGTCAGCTGTTAAGAGGAGAAAATCTATAGTGGTCCCCTTACCTCTCCCTGTAAATGTTTGGTGACTTGAATCGCCCTGAGGGCAATAAGCTGAGGCAAAATCAGATTATGAGTTCAAATTAACTGTTAAAATGGTTCATAGCATCCCCTGGTAAGTTTAAAATCCACAGGTACATTTCCCACTATAAAGGCATTTAGTAATATTAAAATCCCCATCCCATACAATTGAACTAGCACTGTTCTGGTGTCTTTCCACAGAGTCTGACAATAACCTCCCTTAATCATGTACAATCTCCACAGGATGTGTAGTACAATAATTAAAGTAATAATTTACAATGACCACTTTTAACAAATGTCTCACTTGTAATATCAGAATTTGATAACATGGTCTTGATGCTCTAACTTTCACTGATAGGTTTTTGACAGCACATGAAACAAAGATGGCCAATCCTCCTTTACCCCTCCCTGCAGATGCCAGGGTGGCTTTGGAACAATATAATTTATATCTGTTGATAGTAATAGGATCAACCATCCAAGTTTCCTGACAACACACAATGTCATAGTTTTGGAGGAACACCAAACAAAAAATGTCATCTATATGAATAAGTGCCCATGCGGGATATCGTACATTGGGATGACAACACGTAATGTACACATTTTTATCTCATAACATCGCAGCACAGTTAGATGCAGAAGGGATGCCACGAAATTGACTTCCCACTACATTGAAAAAGGTCATACTGCTGATCAACTTGAGTGGTCTGTTATAGAAAGGCTATCATAGGAGCACACGGACATGACAAAAGCACTTCTCCTTTTCAAACAGAGATGGGTACACAGGCTCTGCACAGACCAAGTCGGACTCAATGATGATATCCCCTGGGGAAGCTTACTGACTGGCTAACCCACCCCCTCCCTAATCCCCCCCAGGCTGGGGATTGGTTGGGAAACTCAGGAATATACACAGACATGGCAACACAATCAGAACTGCAGGCCTAATAATTGAATGTTGAGCCATAGACAATAAATAACATCTAGGTAAAGTTGACTATTGGTTCCTACTGTCAATATCTGCCTTTGCTTCCATTGTCAATCCTGACCAGGCCAGAGCGGATTTTGAGACTCCTAGATTACTCCCCTCTGACAACCACAACCAGTACTAGTGTAATAGCGACCCCATGCTAATTATCAGTATAAATTCCTTCGCAACGGTTTGCAATGTTACACATGTAAGAAATCATGTGATCTGTTTGTGGTTCAGTAATGTAATTACAAGTTACCACCTGGGAGGTTGGGGTTTGGCTTTATGCATTCCTGCCTGACTATGTTCCTGTTTTGCAATTAAATAAATTTTAAAAGAACAGCTGGAATACCGCAATGTTAATATTCACCTTATTAACCATTTGTGATTATTGTAATCCGTCTAGTCGTCCCAAGCGGTTAGGAGTTTTTTCTCTTCTCCAATGGGGATTCGAACCCTTTTCCCTACCGTAGATGAACTGCAATTCCCATATTCCTGTGTATATAACATGCCTACTGGGACTGGTGCAGCTAAGTTCTAAGCCAAACACCTGCATGCCGTCTGCAATTGGATGACGTATTGCCGCCGACGGGACGTGCCACACACTGTTGAAGAGTATTTGAGCTGCTCCCTGTATTGATCACATTATACTAACCAGCAGGGAGCGGATGGAGTAGGTGCTCACGGGTGGCGGTCCTTCTGATGAAGTAAGGAGCGGGGGTGGGGTGTGGGCTCGGTACTTTGATTTTGGAGCATACATAAAAGCACATTTGGCAGAGTGCCGTTGATGTTTAAGGGGTGGTCTGGTAGTTTTCCGCATAGATATGAGCGGTGTCTACAGAAAGAAAGGGAAAAAGAAGAAAAAAAGAAAAAAAATTATTAACATTGTGGGATCTGTGAACATCCTGAATCTCTATTTATTGCATAATGTAACTTGTGAACCGTGCAGAGGAATACTGTTATCCATCAAGGGACTAACGTGTGTCACCGCACATCAAGGAGCGGGGATTGGGTATTGGGAGGCCTGAAGTATATAGCAGGCAAATATTTGGTGTGAGAATATGTAATTTGCCACTTATGCACCAACGGTAATAACATGGGGCCAAGAACACTATATATGCCCCAGGGTTAATCTGACTTTTCTCTTTGGCAAGTACCCTATCGTAACGGCCCTCTTTGGCCTTTGTTTAGATACCTAAAAAAATTAAAGCCGGGAATTGCACAAGGCAGCGGCCAGGGCAGCTGACTTCCGAGCACAGGGCTCACGGTTCGATTCCCGGCTCCAGCAGAAGCTCAGCTCAGCACCTTGTGGCTCTGGGCAATAGCTCACTTAATTTCCACGATGGCCCCCAGCGCCTTGAGAGCCATAAGGGTGAGTAGTTCGCGCTTTACAAATACAGATTTACATTTTTTTACATTTATACCCTCACAAAACTGTCTTAAGTGAACTTGACTACTAACAACGTTGAGAAAAGAAAAATATGTTTGTGTGTGCTGCCACCTTTATCACCTGTATGGCAGGTGAACATTCGCTTATGCTCATTTCATGTTGTCCTTCCTTATTATTATCTCATTTATATACCCTTCTTTTTAGTGTGTGACTACGAAGGCCACCACCCCTCCTTCTGACCGAGTCTATGGTATCCCCTAAAATCTAGGGTAATGAGTAGGTGCTTTAATTTTGATCACTATTAACCTTAGTGGAAATAGTTTACTATGCCGGATATAGAATTTCTAGAATCCTGGTAAGATGAACCATTGCATATTGTCATTGAACGTATTGGTATAATTGTTTCCACCATAGCTAACATTAATTAAGATTACCCTGTCTTGATCATAGAAGTTTTCTTGTTCCATTACCCACTCACACTCACAAAATGTGTTGTATCTTTTGCACATGTTGGGTGATTATGATAAACATGTAGGAGACTTGTGATTATAGTCATGTGATTCACCAAGGTGTGCTCTGGGTTAATAACCGTGACAGGCACACCTTCACAAGGTACTTTTCCCGTGTCTTGCCTCTTTGTATTATCTTTTCCCCTTGCAGGTACCTGATGAATTACACATGAGAGTATCTCAGGTAGGATTCACTTGGGCATACTTTAGGTGTACTCCCTCTTTAGCTGGTAGGGATATGGGGACACCTTCTTCTGTTCGTTTAGGGATCCAACAGCCCTGACGAATGCCCCAGACCTCTTTGGCTTCTTGTGTGGGCAGAAACATGTACCAACATCAGTAATGTATTTCACTGTCTGACTTTTCTAGTATAGATTCAAGGAGTTCTAAAAATTACACTATTTCTCTTTCCGAGAATAGAACAAATACTTTATTAGAATAGCTGAAAAAAATGAGGTTGGCAGATAATATGTGGATCAGGGAGAGAAAGTACAACCAGAAAAAAACAATAAGAAGTAAAAAGGGATGTTCAGATGGAGAAGGAAACTCTAACTCAGGGGTAGAAACCAGATCTATGACGAAGGAGGGCATAAAGTCTCCGAGTCCACCTTAATAGTAAACTTGTCCTCTACAAGGCTTATGGAGGCTTATGGAGGAGGAAAACAGGGTACTTAAATAAGGTTTATCATTTGCACCAAACAGACATTTTAATGATTTTGAACTTAAAGTAGATCACTTCAAATTCAATAGAATTTAAAACTGTAAAAGTATTTCTGCAACAAACCAGATAGACATACTTTAATTGTGACAAAACACAATATATCACATGTGACACTGCAGGATTTCTTAGATACACAGATCTTGATGAGTCTAGATGAGTCCTCATCACCAGATATAGAGGAACTAGCTAAAGAATTAAACATTGAGGAACATTTTATTCATGATGATGGTTTAATTAAAAAATCTAAATTTATTCCAATCCATCCCAAAGAGAATGTGATAGAAGCTTTTGATG
The DNA here is from genome assembly GCA_963921515.1 of Calotriton arnoldi. Lineage (NCBI taxonomy): Eukaryota > Metazoa > Chordata > Amphibia > Caudata > Salamandridae > Calotriton > Calotriton arnoldi. The sequence goes on from CAWUFW010011757.1 coordinate 458,932, forward strand.
ATTTGGTTATCAAATATTTTGATCAATTACAAAGAATGACTTGTAAGAACAATTTAACCAATAAAGAAATATAAGCAATGAATGACTTACGTGAAGATTGTTCTATCATAATATGACAAGCTGATAAAGGTGGAAACGTTGTTATGGATTTTAGTAATTAGTATAAGGAAGCAAAAAGACAATTGAGCATTTCAACTGACTAAGTGAAGTGTTCATGTAGCATATATAATAATGTACCATTAAAAATTGCGTAAGTGATTAGATGATGGATTTGTTGATTAAGCGGAATTTAGGTATCTAGTGACAAACAATCCAACTACACCTATCATTTACTTTTTATCTAAATCCATAAAGGCTTTAGAACTCCACTATGTAGACTATCATATCGGGTTTAGGATCGCGTACAGAAAGGATGTCGGAATACATAAACATATTTCTGGCCCCAATCGTAACTTTGTTATCCTCTTATATTAGAGACACTAAAGATCTGTTATGTAAGTTGTCAGAGATTCCATAGGAGCATTCTTACCTATTAGTCTCTATGGATGTTAAAAGTCTCTATACGATAATTTCACATCATGATGGTATCAAAGCTTTAAGATACTTTTTCTCCTCCAAATCAGCCAGTTACTATAAACATGCACAAATGATCCTAGAGATGACAGAGTTCGTTTTAGAAAACAACTATTTCTTATACCAACATGAGTTCCGTCATCAACGTGTTTGCTCCCTCTTATGCCAACCTTTTCATGGGTTGATATGAGAGGAAGCATGCCTGGAATGAAAGGCTCCACACAGGATATCACCAGGTACTGGTTTGGTACAGATTCATTGAATATATTTTCATAATATGGTATGGAACTGAGTTAGTGTTGAAGGAGTATCAGCTTTTTTGAACTCCAACAATGTTAATGTTGAATTGACTTTGGAATATAATCTATCAAGAATAACCTTTCTGGACTTAGAGATGCATGTTAAAGATTAGGTCTGGCACAGTAGATCCTTTCGCAAACCTACATCCAGTAATAGTGTTTTACATTTTAGCTCAGGTCATCCTTTTAAATATTAGTCGAAAATTCCGTACAGAGAACATCTGAGACACAAAGGTAATTGTAGTGAATTAGAGGTTTATAATTATCAAGCACAAGAAAAACTGCACAGACTCCAACAATGGGGTTATCCCTCTGAAACATTGACCACTGCATTCAATAGCACCACATCATTCAGCATACAGAGAGGGGTTAGACAGGGATGCGTTTTGCCACCATTTCTTTTTACATTATATATTAACACATTTGGCCTAGACATTGTCTGATCAGAGCTGGGATCTACCACAAATTGGACATAGCCCAATGCCTGCCCTCCTCTATGCTAATGATGCAGTGCTCATGGCACACACTCAGCTGGGGCTCCAACATCTATTAACAAGTTTCTCTACTTACATGCAGAACTTGGGGCTGCAAGTAAACAAATCGAAGGCCTTCATAATGAAATGCGAGAAAGGGAACCTAAAGTGCAGGGATATTCTTGTAGACAATCAAAAGATTGACTTCACCAAGACATTTTCGTACCTGGGTATCTTGTTTGACTGGAATGGCTTGTGGAGCCAGGCAATCAAATCAAGAAAGCTGTTTTTGAAAGCTACAGCAGCCTTGGCTAACTTTTCAAGGAAGCTGGGCAAAAAACCATCTGTAGAACTATTTAACATATATAAGGCTAAGTGTGTAACAACTGCTATCTATGGAGATGGTGTATGGGGCTATTATGATTGTCAGCCCCTACAACTGGTGAAGAATGACTTTTTAAGATTTTTACTAGCTGTTCTGGGTAGATGTTCCACCTATGTATGCCATGCGGAGCTGGGGTACCTTATCTATCAGTTATAATTAAGACACAGCCAATTCTTTTATGGCATAAGATCTGGTACTCAGGAGAAAACCACCCTTAATAGGGATAATATAAGGGACTGTCTTAAATTATAGCGGGTACTCATACATTGGATGAAGTATGTCAAAGATTTCATGAGCGACCTAGGTCATCCGAAATATTATGAACAGCTGGAATCCCTACATCACATCAGCAGAAAAGATCTTAAAAGAGAGTGCATGATGTTACTGGAGACTCTTAGATTATCATCGGAACTAATAAAGCTGAATGTTTGTAACAATCAAATGATCTTGACCACTTATGGCATACAACCATATTTACAACTTCTGGAGGGGACACAGGACAGAATTGTTTTAACCCGTTTTAGGTTGGGCATTTTCCATCACCTAACAAGCTTTCCTGATATAAATGATTGATCATGTTCCCTTTGTAAATGTCCCTTTGACGGTATGTCACAGCAAAAAACTATTCATGTTGTGTATTTTTGCAAGTTTTATGAAAAACAGAGAAAGATTTTGGTTTCACCGATTTTAAGGTCGCTTGGGTTTACGCCAATGTCACCCAGCATTTTTATTCCTTCAGTTGTTATCAAGTGAGTACATCATGCTGTCTATGGCAAGGTTTTTAAAGAATGTAATCAATTGTGGAAAGACCATTAGATTGTTAATTTTTGGTGATGTAAAAGTGTCTGTATTTTATGATAAATTATTTTTAACGATAGCGATTGTTGCTGAAAGAAATTAATTTCTAATTAAGATTGTTCTATATTTAACTTGTTTGTATATGATTTTTAGTCTTGTAAATATCAATTGTTTTTGATATGTATTCTGCTTTTATGGTTTCCTCTGAAGAAATCGAATAAAGCTTATTTGACTTGACTGTTTCAGTCATTTGATGATAGGTTAAGAACCACAATATTGATAACTTGGACATTTATTCCACAAGCTTATTACTCTTCATATCAGATTTATCTTGACTTTGGGCTTGTTTGTTGTATTGGCTATGCTGATGGGGAGACTACTCAGTATTTTGAATTTCAGAGTGCTCATAATCCTGTAGTTCTAGCAAATGTGGACCATTTTGTGGATTTTTATGTCAATTGTAAAGTTTAGCTCACTGAGGATGAGAGCTGGGAATCGTTCATGCATTGGCATCTTAACACAAAGTAGCAGTGGAAACGGTAGATATATGTGTGTGATAATACATTGAACCGTCTAAACCAACTAGAATACTTGATGTTCATTGAATTTCCATTTAGCTGTTTGTTAGAGGGCTCTTGGATGAGATCTCATGGTCAAATGTTAGGATGGACAGGTAGCACAAGTGGCATTGTGTACTGGCATGTGCCAATCGCGAACCAGAGTTTGAATCCCATAGAGATTGTGAAAACTTATTTTACTATTTGTCTATATTATTTTTTAGAACCTATATAGACTCTGGGTTGTTACAGTATTGTGAAACTTGTTTTGATAATTTAATATATTTAGTTTATATTGGTTTTAAAATGTTGATCGGTAAATCTGTGGTGCAGTATTGTCACAGTTGGACAGATAGCATAATGGTTTATACACAATGCATTAAAATGCTAGCATAGAAAGGTTCAAGACTTGACTAAAACATTTTTTTGAATCATGAAAGTATGCATTCACAGTTTTTTCTGGTGTATTTAACTTTATGTTCAATTTAATTTTGATTAACTATATTTTGTTTGCACGTGCTCAACTTTTAACTAATTTCGCAATCACTGATTGTTGTTTTCATTTCACTTCACCTGTAACAGGGACACAAGTGTGAATTTCGGTCGCTTGATTGGTTCATTTGAATTTTTTTAATGTGTTAAAAAACAATGACAGACTAAGAAGTATGATTGATGTAACTATATAAAGGTTTCAATATTGCCATAGCATTTTCCCAGGTTCTTTGATGTTGGAGGCGGAAGCTGTTTATCAGATATGTGTAACTCGGGTGTGATAGATAACAGTATCTAAATAAGCGAGTTTGGGGTGTATGAAGCCTAATGCTAGATAAATGTGGTAACATATGGAACATTGGAGTGCTGCATAGGTTTCAGAATGGCTTGTTGTAGACATGCATTATATTAGAGTGTCAATAAAGCAGCAAATGGATAACTGGAGTACTGCATAGATTGCAGAATAGCTCCTCCAGATTTGCAGTAAGGGTAGTATATGGAATGTTGAAACACTGCAGCAGGTCAGTTTTCTTGTATGACTTCAGTTTAATTTAATTGGCATCTCCCGAGATGGGACAGCTATCTTGTGGCAAATTCATGTGAAAGCTATTGGGTGGGAGCACAAAAAATCAGAAATGTGGTAACTTCTGGTGAGTAAGAAATTGGTGATGCAATGGTGTATTTGAGAAGGAATGCTAAGAGGATGTCAATGTGTGTTCAATATTGCAGTGCAAATGCGTGAGAAGGATTTAATTGCTCTCAATGGGACATTGTTTTTGACAGAATGGTTTATGAGTTTAAATAGTTAGAAGAGTCAATCGGGTTGTACACAATTTCCATTTTATTATCTTTATTTCTATTGACACACTATTTGTAATAAGTATCCCTTTTGAATTTTTTTTAGCTGCATTTGACGATACTCTTGTAGCTGGGATGGATACTTTGTTCAATATTACAGCAAGCAATTTGGATGGAAGCATGAGTTCTGAGTAATGTGAAAACTTGTGGTAAGCATGAGCCGTGGTTGTGAGGCTTTGGCTAATGTAGAAGACTTCATTCTCATCATAGTAATTCACTCATCCTTTAGTAATTTTCTTTTTAGTTTAATTTGGTGGTTTCTTCTGCATCTTTAGACATGAGATTTTCTTGAAGGTATAGAGCTTACATATAAATACTTTGTATATCTTGGAATTCCTCATGTGGCCGTAAATTGTGGCAGCATAAAGTGATTAGTAAGTTTTGAAACTTAAAGACAAGTGACACATTTAATTTGGAGTTGCTAGATCATTTTATTATACATTTACTTAATCTTTAAAAAATGTTGGAGATCTAATAATCTCTGCCCGTTACTCTTATATTCTTTTATCCAGTTTTTATTCCCTCTTTCTTTTCCCCCTTTTTTCTTCATCCTTTTGTCTTTATCCTTCCATCAGTTTCTGATGACCATTGAGGTCGTATCTTATGACGTAATTTGGGTTGAGTTCTGAAATTGTTTTTGAGTATCAGTTTGTAGGATGCACAAATTCAGATGCTATTTTGTTTTATTCCTTATTATACCTATGCCTTGAGTAATTAGTAAAAACGCATCATTATGATTTCTGTAGCCCTGAAGAAGCAAAAGTTCAACCACGAAACATGTCTTGGTATCTTCAGCGGCTATGTCAAATATATCATATACTTTCAAATGATTTCTCTTCGTTGACTCATATGATGTTCTCAAATTAAATGAAGCAGTTGAACTTGAGTAACGTTATACAGGAAATATTGCTCTAGATTGTGAATTAAGTACTTTAAAATGTGAATAATACAAGTAAACAGAACAAAATTTGTAGTATTTGTGTTCATGTCTAGATTGTGTTTTTTTATATCTTCTCCCCAATTTCTTCTAACGTTAATTGCAACGTGTATGTTAGATGGATAACTGACTTTGTGGGTGAGTTTGCCCACAAAGTGGCTAATCCAATTCTTGGATTATCCACCGTATTAAGTATGTATTTCAGTAACTATGGATGTAACTAATCTCTATATTTGCTTCAAATATAACATGGGCATCAAAGCATGCAGACACTTCATAAGGGCAAGATCATCATAACTTATGCACACAGAAATGGTATTAGATATGTTTGCTTTCTGCCTTAATAACATGTATTTTGCATTTACCCAGGTTTTCTGAAGACAAACCCAGGGCACTGCTATGAGAGCCTGCTTCCCCCAGCTACACAAATGTATTCATTGGCTGGTGGTAGGAGAAGGTGGCCAGTAACATTGTAGGTGATAATGATCAGGTAGTGATCTGGGTAAGGTACATTGATGATGTATTCCTGAATTGGAATTTATCAGAAAACTCTGCTAAGCTTTTCAAGAAAATTTAAATGACAATGAATGGAATTAAAAGTTCACTGGGAACACTAGCAGAGAAAGTATTTATTTTTCAGATTTACCTATCACAGTACAAAAGGACAGGCTGGTTACCAAACACTTTTTGCAAATACACAGCAGAAAACTGTATTTGATGTTAATTTGCAAAAAGGGCAGCATTTGCCCTTCTCCTTCGTGCCCTTAGCTGAAACGCCCTGGGGGGAGGGCTTGTAAAGGCAAGTGATGAAGTGAGCTGACTCTTGCTCAGCCTTTTAGCAGCCTCCATCAACCTGCGGGCCCAGCCAAGTGGTCGCCCTGCAGCAGGAAAAGGAATGTACCTGGAAGAAGTGTATGATCAAATTTCTAGTGGAGAGCAAGAAGGAAGAGGGGAACTGGAAAGAGGAGAGGAAGTAAAGTTTTGCTGATGGCGGGTGGAATTGCACAAAAATCACAAACGTTTAGAATGTCACTTCTAGAAATAAACAGAAGCACTGTTAACACCAAAAATGCTAACCTATAGCACTAAACAAGCACTTTGATAATACTCAAGGAGTACAGGGCTGTTGGGCTGAATGTTAGACTCCAGGAGGACCCAGACAGTGGAGAGTTAAGGGACCATAGAGAGCAGGCGGGAAAACAGAGGAAGATAGAGGCTGTGAAGAGGGAAAGAAAAGCAAGCCTAGGGGAGCAGAACCCTTAAAATGGAGGTGGGGGGTGTCAGGGGGCAGAGCTGGATCCGAGAAGAGATAGGGAGTGCATAGAGGAGGATAAAGAGGTAGACAGAGGCTGCAAAGAGGGAAAGGAAGGAGATTTGGCAGAGTTTAACACTAAAGAAAATATATTTCTTTATACAACAAGGCAATGCAAGGCAAAGAGATTCCAAATGGTCCACTGCATGTACTAGAAATCATACAGTAACAGGTATTACACTTTGTTATATTTGCAGTCATATCTGGGATAAGGTCAGATTAAGAGAAGAAATAAGGTCACTCCTCTTACCTGCTTGTGTGTCTGTCTCTCAAGGGATCAAAAGCACAGATGATATTGCATCTAGTATAGGCAGGGGTATTGTGGTCATAATGCTTAGAACCCATTAGAGGTGTGAAGTGTTGTGAGAAATTGGGTTGTTGGTTAACTGAGGTTTGGGTCCTGGTCAAGTAACAGCCGCAATCCCTTGCAGGATTAACCACAAAAGTGACTTAATTAAGGTGTACTTAACCCTGGGTAGCTTGGCACAAAAGCAGTCAGGCATAACTTAGAGGTATTATTTATGCAACATACAAGCAGTAATACATGTAAAAACACAACACAAGAAAAATCCCAAACCAATTTAGAAAAATAGAGTAAATTTGGAATAAATTATTTGGCTCCAAAACAACAATAAATCCAATCAGTAGAACCAGTTATGAAACAAAATGTGAAATCTAGCACTTAAAAGATCAAAGCGCCAAGCGCGGATATTTAATCGCGCAAGACCGGGTCAAATTCAATAAGGGCGACCGCATTGGAGCGCGGTTCCGATACAAAACGTAGATTGGGCTTGGTCAAAGCTCACCTACGGACTTTGAAATATTCTTGAAGAAAAAAATATATGAACAGATAAAGTTCAGGGGGGCAAGGCTGCAGGAGGTGTCCGAGGAGGGAGCATTGTTGTCAGATGGCCCTGGATCGAAGCTGCAGTGAAGATTCCTACGTTCGGACTTCATTGCCGAAATGGAAGGGGAAAAACTCCAGCAGGACAAAGCAGAAGGCTGTAGCCCAAGACAATTCCATGATGTCAGATACCCATTTGGTGAAGGACCACTGAAAAGTATTTGCTGCTGGAGAAGCCTTGAAGTCAATCCAACAGGTGATGCACCGGAGGCGGATGTGGATAGGCAAGCAGGTTGGTCCTGATCTCCTCCTGGTTCGAGGAGTACTTTTTGGGCCAAAGATTGTCTAAGTCCTCAATTTTGTAAATAGCCCATCTGGGCACCTTCAGAACCACAACCAAGGGTCCAGGACTGATGAAGATGCAGGGCTCAACAGCAAGACTTGCCTCTGATGGTTCAAGGCAGGTTCCAGGCAGCAAAGCAGTCCTTCCAGGCCCAGCAGCAGTCTATCAGAGAGCACAGCAGCAGGCAGTCCTCTGAGACTCCTTCCGTAGGTCCATTAGTCAACTGAAGAGTGGTCTAAAGGTCCTATTTTTATGCCCTGGTGCCCTTCTTCTGGAAGGTAGAAGAAGCTTATGGAAATGTTCTTTAAAGTGCATGGAATTTCTTGACTCCCCTGCCCTGGCTTTCAGCTGGCTGCACTGACAATACAGGGTCATTAGGCCCTTTGTGTGAAGGCAAAGCTCAGGCTATTCAGGTGTAAATGGGACTGGGCTGAGCTGAGCCCCCCTTATCCTGGCAGCAGTTGGCCCATTAAGGCACACCTAGTCCCTCTATTGTGTGACTGTCTGGGAGGAAATCAAACCGTCAGCTACACCCAGTGATGTAACCCAAGGCAGGCTGCAGGTAAAAAGGGCTAAGGGCAAGAAAATGCCAACTTTCTCCTTGTGTTAACTTTCTACAAGTGGCATTTTCAAAATTGTAATGAGAAATCCGACTTTACCATTAAAGGGGGTTTATCATTACAAGTTCTAGGTACCAAACATGATATATCTACCTTTTCCTAATTAAGAATGACAGCTTATTAAATGTAATAAGGAATCTCCAATGTTACCCTATTGAAGGGGTAGGCCTCAAAGTAGTGAAAAACGAATTTAGGAGATTTTCACTATCAGGACATGTAAAACTTAAAAGTACATGTCCAACCTTTTACTTACACAGCACCCTGCCCCATGGGCTATGTAGGGCCTACCTTAGGGGTAACTTATATGTAATAACAAGGGGTCTTTAAGACTTAGCAAGGGGGTTTCAATGCAAAGTCGACATGGCAGTGTGACACTGCATTCAGGCTGCAATGGCAGGCCTGGGATATGTTTTGGAGGGCTATGTAAATGTGTGATACAATACGTGCTACAGGCCCACTGGTAACATTTAATTTACAGTCCGTGGGTATATGGTATACCACTCTACAAGGCATTTATATGTAAATCAACTATGCTAGTTAGGTATATGCCAATCAACCCATGGTTATTGGAGTGAGAACAAGCACTTTAGCAAAAAATGGAGGTAAGTAGGTAAAAGATTTTGGGGGGGAAGACCATCCTATGGCTGACAGATCTAACACATGTTATGAGGAGGTCACCAAAGTATTTCCATCTACCCAATTGTATATATTTGCAGTTAATGCTTAGTGTTTAGTTGAGTGTGTTTATGTGTGTGTGCATTAAAAGTGATTTGCATTTTTATAAGAAAAGGCACTGACTGGACAATCATTTATTGAGTGTTGTAATTGTTGCATAACAGCGAGTTAGCTTTGCTAGCCTACACCACCTCCCCTGAACAGGCCTTGCACTGTTCTGCTTCGCTAACATGAGAGAATCAGGTGCTACAATTGGTTGGTTCCCAGTAAAGGGAAAGTTGCAGACTTTTTACTTGTGAAGGACTCTTCCTCTGCAACTAATACATTTTTTACACAGGAATTCTAGGCGTTGTCTTCAACTGAATAAACGCCTAACTTCTTACCAGATCCCAAATTATGAAGCGTACACCACTCTGCCACATGCCATTCACCTATCAGGTAGGTGTACTCCAAGCTAAAAAGTTATCTTTCTTCTCTTTAAAGTAAACCTGCCACCATTTCCTGACCTGTCAACTCCATCACACCCCCCTGCTATAAGTATACTGAATATACCAACCTCATTTTTAAAGGTGGAGACACTGCCAGACCTGAAGACCTCCAGCCTGAGTGATTGCCTACTGGCAAAAACACAAGGATACTAAAGACCCAATTTAAACTTAACACAAGAAAGGGAAAATTGCCACCTGAAGCACACAGCAGCATCGCAATTCTTTCCACTATTACCCTTAGAGAGAGAACTGCCAGCAACCATATCATTGGAGGTGAAAACCATTAGTGTAATCAGTTCCTCCAACCTCTCACAACAATCCCAACTTAAAGTGACTATCATTAATTTCTGATTAGTGAGAAGGCTACAACACTTCTAACATTACATATGCCGGTTTCAAAGGATTCATGAATTAATTGCCCTAGTGATGTTATGTCTTGAATATGTGACCGGCCTCTACATCAAGCTTTCAAAAAACTAATAGGCCATCTAAAATGAATCCACAATTTGGCAGCCTAAACCTTACCAGACAGAAACATGCTGCCCCTGCCCAGAAAGTATTACTGGTTGTCAATAGCATGAGAGAATCTCCTATAAAGTCCACAGAATTGCACAGTGGATGCCATTTTTCATGACCTTTCAGGATCTGTGCACAACTGAAATTTGAACTGCACAAAGGAAAAACATCAGATCAAAAAAGCTATATTATTAATTATTCCTCTTTTGAAAACGAAAGAAAGTAGCTCCTTTTCTGTTTAGACGTGCAAATTCTACAACATGATCAGAGAAAAGAAGGATCATCTGAACCATCTAGAATTCAGAAACACAATAAAAACGTGCAGCTCCCAAAATCTGATTAAACAGCCTTGCAGACTACAAGTCACTCTGGTTTGTAGTGACCTTACATTTGAAAGGCAAGCTATAAAGCATATTAATTTGTGATTGTAAGAAAGTGGGTTATTAATTGGTCATTAATTGAGGCAGATGTTAATCGACCACAAGTAAAAAGACCACCAACTTCTCGGGGTAAAACACAGTTTCAATAACTTAAATCTGGGCTCCGGAGATATGAATTTTTCGATTTAGGCCAAAAAGTACAAATCCGTAGTAACTGTCCACAGTTGACCAGGACCTAGGTCCAATTTCAGGCTGACTGCAGTGGAGCACGAGCTGGATACACCAAGCGGGTCTGTCCAAGTCAAAGATTACACCTTCTGATTTTATGTCTAAACTAGAAGCCAAAATCCTCCATTGGCGCAAGGTTGCATTTCGTAGCCACAAAAGTCCTCTCGAATCCAGATAGCTGAGCGACAAGGTCCCATTGAAGCCATTGGTTTTAGCAGGAAAAGCTTAGAGTGGGAAAATTCAAATTTCATGGCGGCTAAAGTCCTTGTGACTGGTGGATACATTTCACACTTTCACCCAGTCAAGGTTTCTACCTTTGGACTTAGGGCCTGATTTAGATCTTGGCAGACGGGTTCCTCCATCACACAGATGACGGATATTTGGTCCACCGAAATATACATCCCATTATATCCTATGGGATTTATATTTCGGCGAATGGGATATCCGTCACCATTGTGACGGAGTAACCCATCCACTGAGATCTAAATCAGACAATTAGTGTTTTTTATGGAACTCAAAATCGGAGATCAAAAACCTCCAGCAGGGCAAGCCTGAAGCTGTATCCAACAAGGCCACCTGGAAAGCAAGACCTTTGATGCAAGATATTGCTGACACTCAGGAGGTCTTAGAAGTCCTAAACTTTTCAGAGTTTCTGGTGCAGCTTATTGTGGTCATTTCGAAGACTCCCAGAACATAATTGACAGAAGTTAGGGGCCAGCTCTCATTCCAGCAGAAGCCACTAAAAGGGTCCAGTCCGGTTCCAGTTGCTACTGGTCAGCTAGATACTTCAGGTAAAAGGTCTCTTGCAGCTTGCTCTTTCCCTGTAGCCACAATGAAGGTCAGCTAACTGTGGAGTTCATTTTTTAGTCCTGGGTACGGGTAGGAGCAGGTCTAGCCCTACAAGCCTTGACACCGGTCTCAAACAGCAGGTTCTATCTTCTTCTGTTTCCCAGGACCAGAAAATGCTCTGATGAGACGTGGGAGAGGTACCAGCTTTGCAGATTTCACTAGTCAGCAGTTGGGGTGCCACCTCCTGGACACTCCCTAACTAATGACATTTTTTTCCTAGAGGCAACCTTTCCCACTTTTGCAGCACATTCTGTTTGCCTTACTACAAACTATCCCACAAGATCTGAGACAAATCCAACATGGCAGAATATTTCTGCCCCCGATGGGAGCTAGGGTGCAATCAAGTGATGTGTTACGGAAATAAGCAATTCCCCCGTACTCCTTAGTTGCATCAGACTGAATCTGAAACCACTTCCCCTCCCACTGGCCTTTTGCCAAATTTGTTACAGAGGGACTATGGAATAAAAGGTTTCTCATCCCCAGGTCTACCTTTAGACCTAACTATGAATGAACGGGCCTCATCACTTTTACCCTGTTTTGAGGGCCATGGTATATACATTGGGGCCTAAACAGGAGTACTCAAGTATGCAGAGTAAAGAAATAGCAATATCAGTCAGCCACAAAATGGGGGTGACCATGCAAAAAGCAACACGTTTTCACAGTGATGTATTACTTTTGATATAGCAGCAGGAAAGTACCCGGGGGGCTCCAAAGAAACATTTTTCACTAATTCTCCATGCTTCTTGAGGTAAAGTCCTCAAAATCACACTCAATGCTTTAGTAACCTTTGACTCCAATTACTTCTATAGAGCCTGTTAGACCTGGCATTTTTGGTGTAGTTTCCCCTGTCTTGTTGCCTCTCACCTCCTGCTTTTGACTGTGTGCTGGACTTTGTTTTACCTGGCGTAAAAGACTGTGGATACTTTACCACCACTGACCAGTGCTAAAGTACAAGTGCTTCCTGTCTAAAATGTAATGATATTTAGTTTCTCCACGATTGGCCTATTTGATTTACTAGTAAGTCCCTAGTACAGTGTACCAGGTGTGCCCAGGGCCTATAAGTCAATTGCTACTAGTAGGCCTGCAGCACTGATTGTGCCACCCACATGAGTAGCCCTGCAAACATGTCTCAGGCCTGCCCCTGCAAGGTCTGTGGCTGCAGTTGTAAACTGCCTTTTTGACTTGGCAAGGGCACCCACTTGCCAGGACCACACCTTTCATTGTATTACATGTAAGGCACCCCTAAAGTGGGCTCTATGTATCCCCATAGGCAGGGTGCAGCATATTTAAAAGGTAGGACATGTACTGGTGAGTTTTACATGTCCTCATAGTGAATAACTGCTAAATCAATTTTTAACTACAGCAAGGCCTATCCCTTCTATTGGTTAGCCTTGGGACTGCCTTGTAAAATCTTACATGCGTATCTTCCAATTGGGAGCTGATAGAAAATTGGAGTTTGGTGTCTCTGGGCTCACAATTTAAAAATACATCTTTTAGTGAACTTGGTTTTTAAATTGCAGATCTGAACATGCCACTATTAGAATGTTGCGATACCAAAGGGGATGATGGACGGAGCGTTAGAGGAAATCAAACACTCACCCCCAGTCAACTGATCTGGGTTTAATCCATCATCATTCTTTAGCTCACTCCACCACCCCAGTTCAGAATGGCATGGTGAGCAAAAAAACGATGGATTTAGGCCCAGATCTCTGTACTGGGGTGAATGTATGACATTGTTCTGCATTCTGTCCATCAACTGTTGTTTTTGCATTTGTCACCCTGAGTGGGACGGGTATGCCCAGACGTGGGTCCCGTGCTCTCCATGCCACTGGAATCAAGCTATCCTGGCTGAAGAGGGGCGAAACCCCGAAACCGGTCCTAGGATGCTTGTTTCCAGTCCAGGGAGGACCTGGCTTGGCAGTTCGGGCTGGACTGTTCCCATAAGGCACAGGGTCAAGACTGATTTGCATATGGCTGGGTCCAAACTGGAATGGCATGGTGAGCAAAAAAACGATGGATTTAGGCCCAGATCTCTGTACTGGGGTGAATGTATGACATTGTTCTGCATTCTGTCCATCAACTGTTGTTTTTACTATTAGAATGTTGGCATTTCCTTACTTTAATCATTCCGTGCCTCGGCCTGTCTCTGAATACACGTCTGGGTTGGCTGACAGTGGGGCTCTGTGAATTCAATCTAGACAGTCATATACACAAAGGGAGATGAGGTATGCCCTGCATATTCTAATGGCCCATCACTAGGCTGATGGGTCTGGCTGAGCTAGAGCGGTGGGAAAAGCTGACACTTGCACCTGAATAGAGCTACGCCTGTCCCGTCACAAAGCAGTCTCTACCCCCCTGTAGTGTGCCTGTAGCCAGGGCCAGGAAGGGCGGGGTCTTGTGCAAAACAGAGACTCTCCTTTGAAGTTTGCTTACTTCATGTGTTTTGCCACCAAGTGTCAATGTTTAGGATACTAGTAAACAGCACTCTGGTAATGTGGGCTCCAAACGGCGCACTGGTATGTAATTAATAAAAGTTCTGTTTCCCACAACGCTCTACTTTTGTGACCCCATTGCCAAGAGACCACCCCAACGCAAGGTCAAGAAACAACAAATGAAAAGGAGCGTTCAATTCTATACAGGATTATCTGTTCCAAAATCAACAAATAGTTAAACTGCTCTCCAGTAATAGATCAAGTAGTCATGATGTGACTAATAAAAGTTATTCAGGAGTCTTGCGAGTTGCTTTGAATCCAATTTTGTTAAAAAAATGCCAATTTGACAGAAGCAATCAATTCTGCCCAGCAAACGCGTTTTGTCCCAGTGGGACTTCAGCAGGGACTAAAATGTAAAACATACATATTACCATGATGTTTTATACACACAAATTGTACTATACTAACCATTCACCCGTTAACCATTTTCCCACAAAAAACATTAGAACACACCCCAGCAAGACTCCCTACCTATATAAATACTAATATAATCCATTCACTGGGTGTTTCCACCATCCCAGTGTAAGTCATAGTCCATAAACAATCATAATTAATACATTCTTAGAACCATTAAATTCTTGAATTCATCACCAAAGTTATACCGATGGCCTACCAACCCCCCGTGATCCATTATTCACAGACATTTCCCTCTGTATAAAGATCAGGTAACAATCTCGAAATAATTAAATTCACAAATTCATTAGATAATTCCATCAGTGGCCTAATATTCCACAAAGTTCCCATCATTAGGAGGCATTTGGCCTGTATATGGAGATAAGGCGACAGTGGCCTTACATCCCATGAAATTCCCATTTTAAGGAGACATTTGGCCTGTATATGGAGATCGGATAATATAATATCCTTGCAAAAGCCTCTCTCCCAATTCCAGATTACACTGTTTAAAAAAATTATTTTTAAGCATAATCATATTCTGTATTGTCCTCCTTCTTCCCAGGTAAACATCCCATGCCCGACAATTGTATCACTCACTTGATCAATATCCCAAAGTTGTCAACCACCCAGTGTTGGCTCCTGTTGTTATCTCATAAATCCTCATAGATACAATTTTGTACCACTACATGGCGTGTTGCGCTCCCATCTTATCTATAACAAAAGGCTTTAGTTCAGTATCCTATTTAATCCCCTCAATCACAAAATTCTCTTTGTTGAAAAAATATATTGATTCAAGGATCCCCATACCTTTCTAACGGACCCGCAATTATACAGAAAAAACAATTGTAATGAAAAAGACATCAATTTACATTAGTCTATTACATAAATTCCTTTCCAAAAAGAGTAAGCTAGTGACCCCATTACAATTGAGCCCCAAGCACTATTGGACTATTGGACCTCACTTTCACCAAACCATGGGTTTAAAAACACCACTAAAATATCCTCCCGTCAATAGTCTAGGCTATCTACCCAGGGTGATATCCTTCCCAGTACTGACCTTCATCCTTTCTGTTTCCTGGGTCGAATATCCTATGAGTTCACGCCTAGCTTTCAGGATATCCAAGTTACCTTATTTTTACCCGTTTCTCAACCAATCTCAACCTTCCGAGAATCCTGTTCCCTCTCTGGTCCATTTTATGGAAGTACCAATCACACCACTTGTTTTATCCAAGCCGAAATCCATGCTTACATTAATGAGTGTCGACCGTCCATGCTTATGCTCAGACCCTCATTCTGGCCAATCACTGCCATGCCGGACCAGAGAGGAAACCCTGTATTATACTAGGACTACAACGTGGAATGAGCGCATTAGCCAAATACATGGAAGTGCAAGGGCTAGAATTAAATCTATCTAAAACAAAGGTAGTACGGCTAGTGGACGCTAAATATAAGAAATACATATGGCACCTCGAGGGAAACAAAGTAGAGGCAGTTGCCTCATACAAATATCTTGGATTTAAGGTGGAACAAAAATTGAGTTATAAATCACAGCTCACTGCAATGAGGACCAAAACCCCATATATGGCTTTAAACTACTAAAAAAGGAACTAAGTTGTCCATCCCACGGCAACCTACTATCTGTCATGCTCGCTCAGTTAATGCCAACAGTAACCTACGGCACGGAAATAATGAGGGGTCGTGAAATCCCAGCCTTGAATAAGATACAAACAAAAGTTTATAAAAACATTTTCCACATCCAGCATTACCTGCCCAAGTGCGTCTTGAGTTTGGACTGCCAAACCAAATATTCCAGAGTAAAGGTGCATCTATCAAACTATGTTGGAGGCTGCGTGCATCTGAAATCGGGTCCATTGACCATCTGTGCTGGAAAGAAATAGATAATCAAAAAGCAAACAAAATTCAAGGACCCTGGGGTTGCTATCTAAACAAGGCGATAGAGGACCTGCGTGCTGTAGACATTTGGAACGCCAGCTTTGGGAAAAAGGCCTTTAACAAACTAATCAACACCACAATAAAACTCTTGTCAAATTCAACAGATGAGAATACTTTATTACAAAGACGTCACGCCTGGACGGTGATCAGCTCATATGGCACAAGGAAGCCCCAGGAATATTTATCAGCCCATTTTTCTTTGACCTTAAAACATCAATTCATGAGACTGCGTTTCGGCATGTGGGAAAACAAAGGATCTTATCCCTTCATGGAAAGATCAAAGGCAAAACCGAGACTGCAGACTCTGTGGTTATAAATATGAATCACTTCAACATATTTTCTGCGCATGCCCAAAGCTACTAAAAGAAAGGAAGATTTTATTAAAAGATACATTTAACAACATGAACATTCGAACAAGTAGAGAAGCAGTAACCACCTGGCTTGGTGGGTCCTCAATCCCCCTTGTCTGCAGGGGGGTAAAACTTTTAAATCTGTATTTAAAGGAAATAGGTCAAAATCCTGCAGAGACCCAAACAGATTCTTAGAATTACTGGAACAATACAAAAAACTTGTAAAGAAAATAAGCTGTTTTACATATGGGTTTTTATAATATCGTTTTTTCAATTTTAAAAGATTTTTTTAATTGCACTTTAGATGTAGAACAAAGATTAACTGTTTTAAAATTCTATCAATGATTTTTATTAGTGCTGCTAATGTTGCTTGGTGTAATGGTTTTTTCAAAGACCGAACACTTAAATAAATAAACAAATATCAATTACAGAGCACAACCAATAGCATGTCTCATTATCGGACTTAATAGTCAGAATGGTTTTAATAAACCCAAATGAAGATACAGTACAGAAAAAAGAAAAGAGAGTAACAAATGTCAATAACAATTTAGTTAACAAATGGAAGATCCATTGGAGTCTTGATGTAGATGACTCAAGGTACAAGATGGATGAGCAGACAGCCGACACGTGTTTCGTCGTATAAGTACGACTTTTTCAAGGCTCGCGATAGTTTTAACAGTCGCTCGAAATATTCTTCTGCTACTAGACCCCGTGCAGTTTTCGGGGGATCTCAAACGAACTAAAAAACAATCACAACGACGCCAAACGATCCTCTTAACATTGCAAGGTATCCAAAGTAAAATATTCAGAATAGGCAAGGTCCTATGTTCTGATGTAGTATAAAAGTACGCCACTTTTGGAGAACGCGATGCGCGGAGTATGATGAAGGTGTTCGGGTCTCTCACCATCGTATGATGGGACCTTGGGAATTTGAATTACAAGCCTTCGATTTATAATTAAATCCTTCACGAATATACGTACTTTTATACTACATCAGAATATAGGACCTTGCCTATTCTGAATATTTTACTTTGGATACCTTGCAATGTTAAGAGGATCGTTTGGCGTCGTTGTGATTGTTTTTTAGTTCGTTTGAGATCCCCCGAAAACTGCACGGGGTCTAGTAGCAGAAGAATATTTCGAGCGACTGTTAAAACTATCGCGAGCCTTGAAAAAGTCGTACTTATATGACGAAACACGTGTCGGCTGTCTGCTCATCCATCTTGTACCTTGAGTCATCTACATCAAGACTCCAATGGTTCTTCCATGTGTTGACTAAATTGTTGACATTTGTTACTCTTTTTTCTTTTTTCTGTACTGTATCTTCATTTGGGTTTATTAAAACCATTCTGACTATTAAGTCAGATAAGGAGACATGCTATTGGTTGTGCTCTGTAATTGATATTTGTTTGTATTATATATGGGAAAGATTATTCCTTTCTGTATATAGGACGGACACCGATAGATGGCACGGTGTTTTACATTGAGCACACCTATTAAATTAAGTACTGCTACAATACTGGGATAAGACAGAGATGGAGGCGCTGACCTGTTCTTTTAACCACTGCCATTTTCCTTTTATCTATAAATCACTTAAATAAATACAAATACAATAGTTATACTAGGACTAGCTAACCTCCAATTTGATGCTGACAACAATTAAAGCCTCAAGTGTCTTTTTCTGTGTGTGTCTTTAAGTCACTTAAAAGCGGAGCCCTCCCTAGGATATCCTGTCACATGATCTCTAACTCTTCTTCTAGCCAATCACAGGTCCACCAGACTAGAGAGGACACCCTGTATTCTACCAAGACTAGCTATCCTCCAATCAGATGCTGGCAACAACAATTTGAATCTCAAGTGTCTTTTTTTGTGTGTGTCTAAGTCTAACTTTTCTTCCATCCAATCACAGGTCCGCCGGACCAGAGAGGACACCCTGATTGTTTTTTAGTTCGTTTGAGATCCCCCGAAAACTGCACGGGGTCTATTAGCAGAAGAATATTTCGAGCGACTGTTAAAACTATCGCGAGCCTTGAAAAAGTCGTACTTATACGACGAAACACGTGTCGGCTGTCTGCTCATCCATCTTGTACCTTGAGTCATCTACATCAAGACTCCAATGGATCTTCCATTTGTTAACTAAATTGTTATTGACATTTGTTACTCTCTTTTCTTTTTTCTGTACTGTATCTTCATTTGGGTTTATTAAAACCATTCTGACTATTAAGTCCGATAATGAGACATGCTATTGGTTGTGCTCTGTAATTGATATTTGTTTATTTATTTAAGTGTTCGGTCTTTGAAAAAACCATTACACCAAGCAACATTAGCAGCACTAATAAAAATCATTGATAGAATTTTAAAACAGTTAATCTTTGTTCTACATCTAAAGTGCAATTAAAAAAATCTTTTAAAATTGAAAAAACGATATTATAAAAACCCATATGTAAAACAGCTTATTTTCTTTACAAGTTTTTTGTATTGTTCCAGTGTCTATCTTTGTTTGTGTCTTTAATTCGCTTCTTCTTCCAGCCAATCACAGGTCCGCCGAACCAGAGGACACCTTGT
Organism: Calotriton arnoldi; assembly: GCA_963921515.1. Lineage (NCBI taxonomy): Eukaryota > Metazoa > Chordata > Amphibia > Caudata > Salamandridae > Calotriton > Calotriton arnoldi. Next base: position 478,312 of record CAWUFW010011757.1, read on the forward strand.
ATTACACAAAGAACTAGCAACACTCCAAATCAATGCCGAGATGCCCTCATCAACAATATAAAATATTCCACTCTAGAACCCACTCCGCCAGAAAGATTATATACTTCCACCAACACTTTTAAAATACTTCCACATCACTTAAATTGCTCGTGTAGAGCACCAACCTTCCACTAAACTGCCGTTCCCTAGACCGGAAGTAATGTCCATTCTCCATAACTTATGCTGACAACCTCTCCAAGTATATACTGTTAACCAGGTAACCTGTTTTCCCAGCCTTTCACCTCTCATCTTACTGGGATGGTCCACCCACTTGTGAAACCTCCAGCAAAAGCGAAAATACAAATGTTATAGCAAGTAATGCAAATCATTCTCTGTATTGATGCCAAATCGCACCATCCTCAGCCAACTTATACACCTAGCCTCCTCCTGTCTTAGTTCCATGTTACCACCTCTCCTATCCTTGACAATTTTTTTAATCCCTTGGAATTCGAACCTGAGGTTATCTGAATAACAGACTCTCATGTGTTGCAGGATAGGAGATCTTGTGTCATCATTGGCAAGGGATCTACAATGATCCTGAATCCTCATTTTCAAAGCTCTTTTCGTGCTCCCAATGTATACTTTTCCACAGTTGTATACAATGGCATATATCACGAAACAACTGTTCATTTATGCCATACACTTTGCTCATATTATAGTTAAACTCCTTTAATCTATTGAGCCCAAGCTCGCAGATACTACATAAGCCACACGTGTGGAAACCCTTCTGTTGAGCGGGCAACCAGTTAGAAACGGAATCTCTTACTGGTTCCAGATAATTCCTGGTAATTTTGCTACCAATCGTAGGGCATTTCCTATATGTCACCAACGGTTTGTTCGAAATGGGGTCAGTTAACCCAGGAACACCTTTAAGAAGATCCCAATTTTTGCTTAAAGCCTTGAAGACCTTATTGTGTTCAGTGCTAGAAGTAGACACAAAGGCTAGTCTCTCTTGAGACTGTTTCCTTAGTTTTGGCACCAACATGTCCTGCCTTTTTATCCTGTTAACTCTATTCTCTGCTTGGCTCAAAATATGTTCAGGATAACCTCAATTGCTCAATCTGATTTCAGATCTCGTAAATAGGTAGCATAATCCTCTTCTGTGCTGCAATTCCTGCAAATTCTTACCATTTCCCCTTAAGGGATCCCTTTAATCGCTGCTGAGGAGTGGGCACTATATGCTCTTAAAATGCTATTCATGGTAGTTTCCTTCCAAAATAGCCTGCTCTGAATCCCATTATTGACTACATATAACTGTACATTCAAAAAATCTATCTTCTCCATGTCATGACACACTGTAAAGCACACATTATGACTCTTATTTAAATAACACATTCTCCAAGATCCTCCTTGGTTCCTTTCCAGATGACCAATATGTCATCTATAAAACGTCCCTAGAAAAGGATGAAATCCCCCATGTTCCTGCATTCAAGGACCAAGCATGCTCCCTCTCAAACCACCCCATGAATAGGTTCGCATAAGAGGGAGCAATCCGTGACCCCATGGCAGTTCCTCTTATCTGGTGGTACCACTCCCCTTCAAAGAGAAAAAAAATTATTCTTAAGAATCAAGTCACTCATTTCCAGAATCATTTAGGATACTGTTAGCTCTGGCATGGTTTTCCCCCTAACTTTTTTCCTTCAACCCTCTTGATTTGCTGACCTTGTTTTTGCTGGCTTTAGGACTCTGCTCACTTTACCACAGATAACCAGTGCTAACGGCTTGTTGTCTCTGCATTAAACATAGTAAAATCAGCTTAAACCCAATAGGCACATTTAATTTAAAGTGGTACTCCATATACCCAGGGTCCATAAATTAAATGCTACTAGTTGGCCTGCAGCACTTATTGTGCCACCCCCTTAAGTAGCCTTTTAAAACATGTCTCAAGCCTGCCATTGCAGGCTACCTGAAGTGACCTGAAAGGTCAGCTGACTGATCACCTGTTCAGAGCTACAGGGACATAAGTTCCCGAGGCCTCCCTGCAACTGCACCTCTGACCTGCCACATTGAACCTGAATAGACCTGCAGCTGAACCTGCCTGAGCCTTGCTGGCCTCTGCTGGAGTGAGCTTCAGGTCCCCAAGAGGTGCCTTCCAGGCCCTGGCCCCTTGGTTTGGCATCAGTTGAGCTCCTCCTGGAAGAATAGGAGAAATCATGATGTTTTGGGCTCTTCGCAACCGTGAATGAGCCGATCCGTGTCAAGATCCTGCCGCCTGTGATGACCACAAACACAGCTCTGGGGAACCCGACTTCACTCTGCAATGACCACAAGGAACAACCGGCAATGTAAAATCTGCACTTCCCACAGACAGCTCGTGGTGACCACCGAGGAAAAGATCCAGCAATAACTGCCCACGAAGCCTGACCGGATCTTCGCGTTACGGCGACGAACATCTGTGACGCTCTCCATGTTCCTTGCGACCATCTCCACCGCAAAGTGGACTCTTCACGGCAGACTTTGAGAATGCCACTTTGAGCAAGGACTAGCCTTATTCTTGTATTAGAACCACGTTCCATTGTAGTCTGCCTGAACTTGTGAATTTCCCCCAGGTCTAGCATGACCAAATAACTGCGAGTGGCGCTTTGTGCTTTTAGGAGCTATATCAACTTAAATCTTTAAAATTGCCTATCTTCGGTTCTATGGATTTGATTTATGTTGCTTTTGTGTCAAATAATTTATAAAATTGCATTCTATTTTATTAAATTAGTGTGGGATTTTTGTGCTGTGTTTTAAATGTATTACTGTTTGAAGTGCTGCATAAATACTTTCCACATTGCCTCTAAGGTAAACCGGACTGCTCTTGCGCCTGGCTACCAGAGGGTTAAGCAGGTTAATTTAGTGACTTTTGTGGTTCATCTTGACAGGTATTGTGGCAGTTGCTTGAGAATGGTATTCACCCCCCAACAAAAGACAGATTTCTCAGTTATCACATACAATCACAATATTACATCCTATACAAATGATATCCATAGGATGGAACCTTCTAGGATTACAACATGGATATTCTTGGATGTGAGAACTGAAGATGGTTGAGAAATGCACCCCTTCAGAAATTGCCAATCTGGAAGGCTACTGTATAAAAGGACTTGGTGCTGATTTGCCAACACTGTTGAGCGAAGACCATCTTTGCGTAGTGTGTCCCCTGATTTTTGCCTTGACTGTTTTTGGTGGCTATAGAACTCTGTGCACTTTTCCCCTCCTAACCAGTAGTAAAGTGCCTGAGCTTCCCCTTTCAGCATGATGAAATTGGCATAGCCCTAATTGGCATATATTTAACTTACCTGTAAGTCCCTAAGATATCGTATAAAGTATACCCAGGGCCTATAAGTTAACTGTCACTGGTGGGCTACAGCACCCTTTGTACCACCCACTACAGTGACAGTGTAACCATAACTGCAGGCCTACCATTTGTAACTTGGCTGTTGCAGTTTGAAACTGCAAATTCAAAATGTCATAACCCCTTTTAACAGGTCAAAACCTCTTACATATTTATGTCACCCATAAGTAGGCCTTATTGCCCATAAGGCAGGGAGCATGTATGTAACAGTAATGTATAACAAAAGATATATACATTTAATGTTAAACATGCCCATACAATGACAAAACCCAAAAGCTGTTTTCCCTGTAGCATGGCAGGCAATTTCTTAGAAGACACTGCGTACATTATTTATTTAATAATGCTAATTTTGGTTAGGAAAGAGCTAGAAATAGAATTCAAAAACTTTTAAAGGATATGCAAAATCCAATTTAATGGTAAAATTGCATTTTTAATAACTATAAAGGAAAAGGTACTTTTAGAAAGAGCAGGACAAATGCCTAAGGTGTAGGGAGGTGGTGTTCCCTTGACAGGATGGCACGTGGGCTGTGCCCAGGAACTTGATTAAATTAAAAAAGGCCTACACTATCACATACAAATGTTGCCCAACACCTGAGCAGGCCCCTTCCTTCTCCTCACCCCCAAGTCAGGCAGATGCAAATTACTGGTTTGGAGTGACCACAGAGGAAGGGCTGCTCATTTCCATGGCCACACCGCTGGGATGGGCACACATGCTCTGCATAGAGGCAGGAAGGGCCTGCCATCTTGTTTTCAGGTGGGGGGTGCTGTGGGATTGTTTGCAGTAGGGTGTCTCAGGAAATGCTGTAAAAGTGGGTAGAGTAACCCTAGGAACTTTTAGCCCATTGGTTAGGGAGGAGCCAGGGCTGGTGCCAGGCATAAATGTGGCACTTACAGTACCCTGCTCAGAACAGTACTGTACCAGTGGTGTCATGAATGGTCATCCCCAGCTTTGGGCATCCCCTTGTATGCGTTACACCATGTATGCTGCAAGTGATCCTCGTTGTGCCTCTAACGTGTGAGCTGCAGAGACTATGTACTGTGTTGTGTAGGGTGATTCCCGTTGTGACTATAATGGGCTGCAGCCATTATGTATTGTATTGTGCAAAGTGTTGTGCTTCTGGCAGTAAGGACTTGAGAATTTGATGACACTGGCAAGCACTTTGACTTGAGAACTTGATGCTGCTTGAAAGCACTTGAACTGTTTACTTGATAACCCTTGCAAGCACTTTCAACATGTTACTTTAAACTAATACAATACTTGACCCAGCGCGTAGTTCAAATCATCTGTTTCTAACTGTACTGTTTGCATTCTAGTGGTCACAAGTCAACAAGCTGACATGGCTCGCATTATGTTCAATGATGTGGCCGCCATCTTGGGTGTGATTGTGGCTGTATCCTATAAGAATGGGCCCCACCCGCGGTTGAGCGCTCGTGATTTGCACAGTTCCTGATCCTGGCAGCCACCTACACTGCAGACTACAGAATCACGGTAAGCTTTGTGCACTTACAGCGCTTTTCTTGTTAAAGTATTAAAAAGCTCTGAGAGAGGTTTCTCATGCCCAAATGGGATCTTTAACTAGCCCCATTACATGTGTGAACTGAGGTCATAGTAGAGCCACGAGTGAATTAAATTGTGCTAACCTAAAGGACACTACTTAAGATTACAAGACAATTGAAAAGAACAGTGCTCCTCAAATTGCACACCTATTTTATTCAGTAAAGGAGGTTTACAAGGCAAAGACACAAAAGCTCTAAATTGCAAAGAGCAATCAGGCATGATTTATGTGAAACGCTTTACAAGAACTGTATTAACAATAAGTCAAGAGGAATTACAGAATGCTATGAACTTTAAAGGTAGTGAACCCTAATGAACATTCTACAGCCAGTTATTAAAAAAGAAAGACTGCTAAATTCATGCTTGTCAACACCAATGTCTGAGAGTCGTGGCAGTGTGTGAACTTAACACATTTAAATCCCATACAGGTAAGAGGGTCTATTGTCCTACTTTAATATATCTATATATCTATCTATATGCATCTATATGCATCTATATCTATCTATCTCTATCTCTATCTATCTCTATCTATCTCTATCTATCTCTATCTATCTCCATCTATCTCCATCTATCTCTATCTATCTCCATCTATCTCTATCTATCTCTATCTCTATCTCTATCTATCTATCTCTATCTATCTATCTCTATCTATCTCTATCTATCTCTATCTATCTCTATCTATCTATCTATCTCTATCTATCTATCTCTATCTATTTATCTATATCTATCTATAGCTATCTATCTATCTATATATATGAGCTCACTAAAAAAAAACAAAGGTTACAGGGACGTTATAGTTAGGCTCAGATTTCACTTGTACAAACCATAGAAATTCAGCAGTTCTAGTTACCTGAGTTAACTAGAACTTACGCCCCCACAATACACTACTTATGATCTCACATATAAATAACATCACTTATGACATGATCAGTGACATCACTGACATCTCAAATGACATCATCCAGTGAGTGTGCGTGTTTTCTAAACGTTTATGAGTGTTAAACATATATACCAAGGTATTACAAAACTTAAATAGTATACTTTTTGTAATACTGAGTGAAATTATTTCTAACATATATTGTGTAAGTGGCTTTGTCACTGTGTGCATTTGTGCGTGAGTGAGTGTTTGAGTGCCTGTATGGGTGTGTGAGTAGCTGTGTGGGTGAGTGAGTGGCTGTGCAAGTGACTGTATTGGTGTGAGTGAGTGGCTATATGGGTGAGTGGCTATATGGGTGAGTGGCTGTATGGGTGAGTGGCTGTATGGGTGAGTGAATGTGTGTCTGAATGGCTGAATGATTGAGTGACTGGCTGTGTAAGTGGCTGTATGGGTGAGTGAGTGGCTGTTTGGTTAAGTGAGTTGCTGTGTGAGTAGCTGTACTGTAGAGTAAGTATCTGTGAATGGATGTATGGGTGAGTGAGCAGATGTGTCAGTGCTTATATGAATGTGTGAATAGGTATTGCAAGTCGTTGTGTGGGTGTTGTATGGGTGAGTGAGTGGCAGTGTTGAGAGGCTATATGGGTGTGTGAGTCAGTGGCTGTATAGGCAAATAAGTATGCATGTGAGTAGCTGTATGGGTGAGTGTATGGCTGTGTGGGTGAGTCAATGGTTGTATTACTGGCTCTATGGGTGAGTGAATGGCTGTGTGAGTGGCTGTATGTAGTGAGCGAGTGGATTTCTGACTAGGTCTGCAGGTGTGTGAGTGGTTCTAGCACTGGTTGTATGGGTGTGTGAGTGGGTATCTGAGTGGTTGTATGGATGTGTGAATGATTTTGTGGGTGAATGAGTGGCTGTATGGGTGTGTGACTAGGTGTGTGAGTGGATGAATAAGTAGGTATCCGAGGAGCTATATGGGTGAGTGAATGGGTGTGTGAGTGACTATGTTGGTGAGTAAGAGGATGTGTTGGTGGCTGTATGGGTGAGTGAGGGGCTCTCCGACTATATGCGTATGTAAGTGGGTATCTGAAAGGTTGTATGAGTGAATGACTGGGTGTGTACATGGCTGTATGGGTGAGTAGCTGTTTGAGTGATAGTTTGGTCAAGTGAGTTGGTATGTGAGTAGTTGTATTGGAGAGTTAGTGTCTGTGTGAATGATTGCATGGGTGAGTGACCAGATAAAGGAGTGTTTGTATGGATATGTGAATGGGTATGTACGTGGTTGTGTTGGTGTGTGAGTGGGTGTGTGATTGGTTGTATGGGTGGGTGAGTGAGTGAGTAGCTGTGTTGACATGCTGTATGGGTGTATGAGTGGCTGTATGGTTGAATAGGTGGGTGTGTGAGCAGCTGTATAGGTGAGTGTGTGGTTGTATTTGCACCTGTATGAGTGAGTGAGTATTTGTGTGTGTGTCAGTGGGTGTATGAGAGGTTTTATTGGTGTGTGGATGAGTGATGACATCAGTGATATCACTGACCATGTCATGAGTGATGTAATATGTGAGGTCATAAGCAGTGCATTGTGGGGGCTTAAGTTATAGTTAGTTCGGGTAACTATAAGTGCTGAATTTCTATGGTTTTGTAGGAGTGAAATCTGAGCCTAACTACAATGTCCCTTTAACCTTTATTTGATTCAGTGACTTTCTAAGGTTTTTTTAATTCTATTTCCTAACTATAATGTCCCTGTAACCTTTGGTTTTTTAAGTTAATTTCTAAGGTTTTTTAAAATATATTTTATAATTAGAATATTTATGTAACATTCCTTAATCTCCTTAATCTCTGCATGAGTGTCTCACTGGGTGTCTCAGTGACTAGATCAGTGTGTTAATGGGTATCTGAGTGGCAGTGACAGTAAGTGAGAGGTTCTTTTAGAGGATGCATGAGTGTCTAAGTAGATCTGTCGGTGAGTGAATGGGTGTGTGAGTAACCATGTTGGGGAAGGAGTCAGTAGCTATATGAGTGAGTGGCTGTCTGATTGACTTTATGGGTGTGTGAGTAGGTGCCTGAAAGGTTGTATGAGTGAGAGACTGGGTGTGTAAGTGGCTGTATGGATGAGAGAGTGAGTGAGTGAGTGTTTAAGTGAGTTGGTGTGTGAGTGGTTGTATTGGAGAGTGAGCAAAAAGATATTGCTAACATAAAATATACCTAGCAATAGCACTGCATATTCAAGCTCTTTAGTAGCTGTTGTCAGACTAGTTGAAAGGGGAAGTGGTCTATAATGGAATTGTAGCTAAATTTAATAATTTGAAAAAATAGAAGTTGTGACCCACTGCACAGGGTACCCGAATCCCACGTAGCTTCGGTACCACTAATACACATATGTTAATAGATTTATGGTTAACTTCTGGTTAACTAATACTGTAAAGATAGTACTGTAGTATGAAATAAAGTAACTTTTTACAGTCGTTTAGTGGAATTTAGAGAGTCCCAACACCGGAACGTACCATTGCGGCACGTATCTCCAGAGCATGCTGGGAACGCGACTCTGGAGTTATTTAAAAAAAACTAAAATATATATGTAGACACTTACAGTTTAGTTTAAAGAAAGACATTTATAAATAGAAAAAGTAAATAGTAAAATTCCTGGGAAAATTTAGTATAAATTATGTTTTACTAAATATTTAGGAGGTGCTTTCCTGGCACCGCAATCCGCCGCATATGATATGCGACTCTGGTAGTAGTAATAGACATATAACAACACTTCTAACGTTTACTTTTTGGTAACAGATTCACTAATATAATAAAGAAAATAGTGTTATAAAGAATAAAGTATATTTTTATAGTGATTTTTCTAGCTTGTCAAGAGTCGCAACACCATAACGGCATGTATCGCCGGGGTCACGAATCCAACGTTTTCATAGATAGTAGCAAAATACATATATAGAGATTGCTATATTTCTTTATCAATCATTCAATCCGGGGTTTGTAAAGTGCGGTTACTCACCCGTGAGGAACTCAAGGCCCTGGGGGGGGGGCTGCTGGTCCCTCTTTGTGGGGGATCATTCAAAGAGCCAGGTCTTGAGGTCCTTCTTGAATTGGGTCAGCGACGCTGATTGCCTGAGGTGAAGAAGCAGGGTGTTTCAGGACTTGGTGGTTCCTGAGGACAGAGGCTAGGGCGAGTTGGGCAGAACAGAGTTGCCTGGCAGGTATGTAGAATGTGAAGCGGTGGTTCAGGTATGCTGGCCCTTCATCGTGGGGAGTTTTGTAGGCATGTGGGTTGAGCTTGAAGGTGATTCTCTTGTTGACTGGGAGCCAGTGGAGTTGTCGGAGGTGTTGCGTGATGTGGCTGCAGCGGGGGATGACGAGGACCAGTCTGGCTGCAGCGTTTTGAATATTCTGTTGTTTATTGAGCTGTTTCTGGGTGACGTTGGCATAGAGTGTGTTGCCATAGCTGAGTGAGCTGGTGATGAGTGTGTGGGTGACCATCTAAAAGTCTTTCGGAGCAGGCGGAGCATTGGGAAGCAGGCTGAGGAAACTGCGTTGATTTGGCAGTTCATTGTGAGGGATGAGTCCAGTATGATACCAAGGTTGCGTGTGTGGTCTGTCGGGGTGGGAGGGAATCTCAGAGCAGCTGGCTACCAGCAGTAGTCCCAGGCTGAAGGGGTGGGTGCCAGGATGAGTACTTCGGTCTTGCCAGAGTTGAGCTTGAGGCAGCTGTCTTTCATCCAGGTAGCAATGGCTTTCATTCCGCTGTGGAAGTTGTTTCTGGTGGAAGTTGGTTCTGGCGGTTGTGGGTTCGTTGGTGAGGGAGAGCATCAGCTTGGTGTCATTGGTGTAGGAGACAATGCTGAGTCCATGGCTTCTGACGATGGCTGCGAGGGGGACATGTAGATGTCAAAGAGGGTGGGGCTCAGGGAGGAGCCCTGGGGCACTCTGCAGCTGATCTCAGTGGGTTCTGAGAGGAACAGGGGTAGTCTAACTCGCTGTGTTCGCCCGGCGAGGAAGGAGTGGATCCAGTCAGTGCCTTGTCGCAGATGCCGGCGCCGTGGAGTCTTGTGATTAGGGTGCAGTGGGAGACTGTGTTGAAGGCAGGCGAGAGATCCAGTAGGATGAGGGCTGAGGTCTCCCCCGGGTGGAGAAGGGTGCGGATGTCATTAGTGGTGGCGAGGAGTGTGGTTTCCATGCTGTGGTTGCTTCAGAAGCTGGATTGGGAGGTGTCCAGGGCGTGCTTAACTTCGATTAACTTGGAGAGTTGGGCGTTGATAGCCTTCTTGATGACCTTGGCTGGGAATGGGATGAGTGAGATGGGTCTGAAATTCTTGACGTCTGTCGGGTCTGAGGATGTCTTCTTCACCAAGAGGTTGATCTCAGCGTGTTTCCAGTCATCGGAGAAGGTGGCGGTTTCACTGGAGCAGTTGATGGTGCAGCAAAGTTGGGGGTGACTGTGGCTGCTGCTCTCTAGAAGATGTTGTACGGTAAAGGATCGTACATGGCTCCTGAGTGGATGCTCTTCATGGTCTTGAGCGGGGTCCAGATGCACGCAGTGGTGGTCGGTCCAGGAGAGTTCAGTGGTGTGGCTGTAGCTGATGTTCCCACTGGCAGAGAAGACAGGGTCGAGCATATGTCCAGCTGTGTGGGTCGGTGCGGTGACTAGCTGCTTTAAAGGGAAATAGGTTCACTAATAAATAATAATATAAGAAAACGTAGAGAGAAACTGTGCTATAAAAGCCATTTTATTACATTTTGCGGAATCGCAGCCCAGGCTAGACTGAGCTGAGCTTGGGTTGCGCATCTCATGTGACACAAACAAATGTATCTGATTAGTGTAACACTTTTCTATCATAAATAAAGGAAAGTCCCACCTCTTTCAAGAATTCCGAGGGAGTGGCTCAGAATTTTCATACTTTCCTTTGGATAGGCAGCATCTAGTTTGACTTGGTGTTTTTTTTTTAGATTTTCAAAATCATACACATGTCATCTACACAACAGCAACTGGAGGAGGAAGAGCAGAGTTTGGTGGAAGAAGAGGAAAAGCCCCTGAAGAAAAAGAAGGAAAGCATTGTCTGGCAATTCTTTTCTATACCGGAGGGTGAAAAGAAGGTGAACGCCTGCAAAGTGACATGCACTTTGTGCAAAAAGATAGTTTCCAGAGGGAGTTGAGAGGAAAAACTCATGTGGAAACTCTGGCATGTACAAACATCTTTAACTATCCAAAGTACCCACTTGGCACATGCTAAGATGAAGAGACTGAGAGACCAACAGCAAGCTTCCACTACTCGAAAAGATGGTGCTGCTTGTTATATACCGATCTCCTTGCTTGATTCTCTAGCAAAGATAGCTGGTTGCATTATTTTAAATAGGTAACAAGATTGGGCGGAAACTCGCGATATCCTGTCAGACATGCAATACAGGTTCCGCCCCGGGATTGGGAGAATGGAGCAGGGCCTTAACCTAAGCATGCTAATTGGAAAGTATACTAAGATTAAGGAGGGTAATAGTTATTTGGCATATGTCGATTTGTCTTCAGCCTTCGATTGGGTTATCCATGCCAAGTTATGGATAAAATGAGAGATCTTGCGGTGGAGACAACGATTATCAGTTTTTTAAGCGACCTGTACTCGGAATGTAGAGCCACGGTTAGATACAGAACCAGACGGGAATGTACTCAATCTTTCAGTGTGGAGAGAGGGGTAAGACAGGGCACTGTCCTAGCACACTTCCTTTTCTCACTATATATAAACAGTGTTGGTGCTGTGTTAGCTACACATTCTAAAGATCTTCCACAGGTGGGACATCACCCTGTCCCAGCCCTCCTCTATGCTGACGATGCCGTTTTTGTGACCCATACCCCCCTTGGCCTACAGCTCTTACTCGCAAATTTTGTTGAGTATATGCAAGTTCTTGGCCTGTTAGTCAACCAATCAAAAACATTTATTATGAAATGTGGGAGGTGAACAACTACTTGTCGAGATATAAAAGTCAAGGACACTAATATTCGCTTCACAAATAGTTTTTCATATTTAGGCGTACTATTTGATAAAGAAGGCTCATGGAATCGTGCTATTTCCAATATGTGTGGCATTACGAAATTTTGCACGACAATTGGGCACAATCCCCCCTGATAAGATGATAAAGATTTATAAAGCTAAATTTCTCAGCGTAGCATTATATGGGGGCATACTAAATGCACAGCATTGCAGATAGTAGAGAATGAGTTTTTAAGGTACCTACTTGCCACCCCTAAAAGTGCCTCTGTAGAGGTCTGTCATGTTGAATTGGGGGTCTCGTCTCTCACGGACTTAATAATGTTGCAACCCATATTATAATGGCACAAAGTCTGGACATCAGAATACACGGTCTTAAATCATGCTATCATCGGGGATATCCTCAAGATGAGTTTGTCTTTGCATATGCCGTGGTTGACATATTTCCAATGTTTTTTCTGTGACCTGGGGCACCCTGACTACTCTGAGAAGCCTGAATCCTTAGAATCTATTAGTAGAAAAGTATTGAAAAATGAATGCATGATGCACCTTGAAAACCATAGATCGATCACTGAAATTTTAAAGTCTAGTGTTTTAAAAAATCAACTCATTTAACTACGTATGAAATGCAGCCTTCCCTCAAAGCTGTATGAAATTCCAGGCATAGATTTATTTTGACACGCTTGACTGGATACTTTCCACCGCCTGCTTAGTTTCCCTAAAATGAACAAATTGTCCTTGCGACTGGCTTGATGGCCCAGAGCACTAAGCACACAGTCCTTTTTTGTAAATTTTATATCAATTTGAAAAAAAGCTACATCTTTCCTTTTTTGAGATTGCTTAATTTTAAGCAATGTCGCCCTGCCCATCTTTACTTACCATCATTGCGTACCATGGAGACTTGTTGTGGTATGTCAAGCTTTTTGTGGGCTGTTATTTATGCTAGAAAGAAAGTTTTATACTGCTCTTGATTTGCATTGTTACAGTTTAAAGAAACTAATTTACTCATGATGTATTATTATTGTGTTTTAAGAAATTTAACAAAAAGTGTAATTTTTTGTTCTTTTAGGATTTTATATTCCAAAATCAAATAAAGTACTGGATCGATTGATTGATGGTGCTGGAACTTGATCTGCTGACAGTCATTTAACTGCAGTACCTGTTACTCTCACCGAGTTTGTGAAGACTGGGATTTATTGCCCAAAGTGCAGCACTTCATTAAGTGTTCGCGACAAAGCAGTTAGAATACTTATTCAAATAACAAATGCACACATTTGCAAAATAATTATTCCCCCGGCGAAGCACAGTTTGTTTCTTTGGGTGTTTCTTCTCCAAAAGAATATTATGTTTTTTTAGAAATAAAGAGAAAAAAACCACTACAAAACCCTCAAAATAGTTAGAAAAACCAAAACATGTTTTAAAAACAGTTTTAGTACCACCTACTTCAGTTTAAGGAAGAAAATATATATATTAAATGTATGCTTGGAAGAATGTGAATTTATGTGTGAGCGACCGTGATAGTGACTGCATAAGTGTGTGAATTAATGTGTCAGTTCTTGTATGTTTGTGAAAGGGTGTGCAAGTGTCTGTATGTTTGAGTGGATGCATGACCGGTTCTATACCTGAGTGAGTGGATGCCTGAGTACCTGTATATATGAGTGAGTGGGTGTGCGAGTTGCTGTATGAGTGAGTTAGTGGCTATGTCAGTGACTGTGTACATGAGTGAGCGGGTATATAAGTTGTGTATGGACAAGTGAGTGGGTATGTGACAGACTGTATACATGAGTAAGTGGGTGTTTGTTTTTTTATGGGTGAGCAAGTGGTTTGTCAGTGCATGTTTGAGTGAGTGGATGCATGAGTTTCTGTATGGGTGAGAGACTGGGTATGTCAGTGGCTGTATGGGTGAATGAATGAGTGTGAGTAGCTGTATGGATGAGTAAATGAGTGTGAGAGGTTGTATGGGAGAGTATCTGCTTGTCTGAGTGACTGTATAGGTGAGTAAATATATGTGTTAGTATATGTATGAGTAAGTGTGTGGGTGTATGAGTGATTGCATGAGTGAGTAGGTGTGAGTAGCTGTATGAGTGACTGATTCGGTGTGTGAGTGGCTGTGTGGGTGTGCAAGTATGTATGTGTGTATAACTGGATATGTGAGTGACTGTATTGGTTGGTGAGTAGGTGCATGAGTAGCTATGAATGTGAGTTAGTGGTTGCCTTAGTGGGTGTATATGCGTGAATTTATATACGAGTGGCTCTATAGATCAGTGAGTAGATGTGAGTGTTTGTATGGGTCTGTGAATGAGCATGTCAGTGGTTGTGTGGGAGTGGGGCTATGAGATATAAGTGTCTTTATGAGTGAGTGAATGGCTGTGTGAGTGACTGTAAGTGAGAGGTTCCATTAGTAGTTTTATGAGTCAACAAGAGTGTCTGTGAGTACATGTATGGGTGAATAAATGAATGTGTAAGTTTGTGTACAGATGAGTGACTAGATGTACGAGTACCTGTAAGTATGAGTAAGTCTGTGTGTGACTGACTGTCTTATGTATTTAATTATTTCTTCTATAACTGAATAGTCCAGTGGGTAAGTGATTGTATGACTGAGGGTGTGTATGCAGCAGTTCTGTATATGGGTGACTAGTTATTGTTAGTGCCTCAGTAGATATCTAAATTATTGTGTCAGTTCCTATTTGGGTGTTTCTTTCCATATTTATGGAAGTATGTTGCTATACGACTATCACTCTTAGTGGCTTTATGGTAGTCTAAATCTGTGTGTAACGGAGTGCATGGACTGCTCTTTGGGTTTGGTAGTGAGCATACGGGTATGCAACTGTGTGTTCAGAACTGTCCCCAGTAGGCCTTGATACATATGATGTATCTGTATATTTGAATGAATGCTTAGGAGGCATTGTCAGTGAGTGGCTGGGTGCATTAGTGATACTATCTTTTTGCAGATAGGTATGCAAGTTGCAATCTAAATGTCAGACTGGGTGCATAACTGGGCATAGGGGCATGTAAGTGCAGTTGTCAGTGACTGAATTTTGAAACCAGATGTGTACATTTTTAAGCAAATAGGTCACTGTCTTTAGCTAGGTACTATCTACATCGGGGTGAGTTATATATAATAGAAGAGTTTAAGGCTTGGCAAGCAGTTTGTAGAGTCAATTTGACCTACTATTAAACTGCACACACTGGTTCTGCAGAAGCAGGTCTAAGACGTGTTTTGTCATGTGTTTGATGCATGACCCATAGTAGATTTCCCTATGTTTACCTGATCGCGGAGATTGTAGGCTTCATTCTCTTTTGCACATGCTACTATATAAAAATGCTTACTATATATCACATTTTACTTTCACACAGAACCTGCATATGTTTTTGCGTTTTGTTCTTTTCCTGAGATTTAGTCTGAACACCACCAACAAAGTTAAACAACAATGTCCCTTGTTAATCTTTCTGGCCAGGCACTAGCACCTAGACATAACACAGAAATTCAGCTGTTGTTTATGTGCACACGTCTTGTCATATTGATGAGCACAAGAGCCAAAAACACACACATGGAAAGAGAGTTCTGAGATAAGAGCACTACGTCTGCTGAGATGTAGAACATCCATCTGTGTATGCTAAAGTACGGGGTCTGCCAGTTATCCCAGAGATGTTTGATATATAATCATTTAGCTTCGGTAGCAAGGGAGAGGGTTTAGGCTACTGTATCCTATAAAATGACTGGGCTTTCATGGTACACGGTTTATTAACTATGCTACCAGTATTTTTAATATGCATTTGTCTTCTAATTGTGGAACGCATACTGCATTTCCGAGCACGATAGTTTAAATAAATATTCTAAACTTCCTTTGTGTCTCCTGGTTATCTTATTGTGGACAAGTACGAGTAAGAGAGGGAAAGGGTGTGTCCCGTTACCACGATCCCTGAGAGGGTTGTGTTCTGGGGTGCCAATTCACTTGTTTCTCTGATAAGGTTAGGAGGGCAAAAGAGGCACTATAGCTAATCGGACTCGGGCTCATAGATACTGAGGTGGTACGATGACTCAGTCCATACATACCGATGTTCTATGATTGCAAGCATAGTTCTTTTCCTGAGCAGAATCCCTGTAACAATTTGAAACAACAGTTCTCTATATGGGTGACTTGTTAGTGCCTTAGTAGATATCAGAGTTAGTGTCTCAGTTCGTATTTGGGTGTTCCTTCCTATATATAAGGAAGTATGTTATTATATGACTATCATTCTTAGTGACTCTATGGCCCTCTAAATTCGTATTTAAGTGGGTACATGGACTATTTTCAGGTTGTGTATTGCGTATACAGGTAGGCAACTGCGTGTTGAGAACTGCCCCCAGTAGGCCTCGATACATATGATGTATCTGTATATCTGAATGAATGCTTAGGAACTTTTGTAAGTGTATGGCTGGTTCTATTCTTTGGAGATAACTATGTGAGTTGCAATCAGACTGTCAGACTGGATGTATAAGTGGATATAGGGGTCTGCAAGTACAGTTGTCAGTGACTGAAATTTGAAACCACATCTGTAGGTTTTTAAGCAGATAGGTCACTGCCTAAGGTCTAGCTACTGCCTTCCTTGGGGGTGAGTTATATGTTATAGAAGAGGAGTTTAAGGCTTGGCAACCAGTTTCTAAAGTCAATGTGGCCTACATTTAATACATTTAAACTACACACACTGGTTTTGCAGAAACAGGTGAGAGACATGTTTGAAGTGGCAGTTCTCTATATGAGTGACTTGTTACCGTTAGTTGCTTAGTAGATATGTAAATGACTGACTCAGTTCCTATTTGGGTGTTTCTTTCTATAAGGACGTATGATGCTATACGGCTATCATTTTTAGCAACTCTATGGCTCTCTAAATCTGTATCTAAGGGGGTGCATGGACTGCTTTCAGGCTGTGCTAGTTAGTATACAGGTATGCAAATGTGTTCAGAAGTGCTCTCAGTAGTCCTCGATACACACAATGTATCTGTATATCTGAATGAATGCTAGGGAGCTATTCTAAGTGGCTTAGTGTATTAGTGGTTCTATCCTTTTGTAGTTAGGTATGTGAGTTGCAATGTAACTGTTACACTGGATGTATAGCTAGGCATAGACATATGTCAGTGCAGTTGTCAGTGACTAAAATTTGAAACCATATGTGTACGTGATTAAGCAGATAAATTACTGTCTATGTCCTAGCTACTGCCTACCCTGGGGGTGAGTTATATTTAATAGAAGAGGAGTTTAATGCTTGGCAACCACTTTCTAAAGTCAGTTTGGCTTACTATTAAACTACACACACTGGTTCTGCAGAAGCAGGTGTGAGACATGTTTGGAGCGGTAGTTCTCCATATGGGTGACTTGTTAGTGCCTCAGTATATATCTAAATGAGTGTCTCAGTTCCTATTTGGGTGTTTCTTTGGATATTTAAGGAAGTATCTTGCTATACGACTATCACTTTTAGTGTCTCCATGGCTTTCTAAATGTGTATCTAAGAGGTGCATGGACTGCTTTCAGGCTGTGTTAGAGAATGTACGGGTATGCAACTGTATTTGCAGAACTGCCCTAGTAGGCCTAGATACATATGATGTATCTCTATATCTGAAAGAATGCTTAGGAGCTACTGCAAGTGAGTGGTTGGATGTATTAGTGGCTCTATCATTTTGCAAATAGGTATGTGAGTTGAAATAGGACTGTCAGATGTTTTTAAGCAGATAGTTCACAGCCTATAGTCTACCTAATGCCTACCTTGGGAATGAGTTATATGTAATAGAAGAGGAGTTTATGGCTTGCCAACCAGTTTCTACGACTATCACTTAGTGTGTCTGTTGCTTTTGTTTTTCTAAGGGGTAGTATGGAGTGTTTAATGGCTGTCTTATTGCGTATTGGGGCACGCAACTGTGTGTGCAGAACTGCCCCAGTAGGGCTACATACATATAATGTATTTCCATTTCTGAGCATTGTATCAGTAACTAAGAGTGTGTGTGAGTACACTTTGAGTGAGTGAATGGGCGTGTCACTGACTATTTTAGCAAACAAGTAGTGGTGTGATACACTGTATGAATGAAATATTGGGTATGTCACTGTCTGTAAGAATAACTGTCTGAATGTTTGAATGAGATATTGTGTGAGTTAAGGTGATTCTGCAATTTTATACTGAAATGTTTACTTACTAAATAGTATATAACCAAAAAAGGACAGCTCCTAACTGAATCTACCACATCCAGAAAGTACTGAAAATATGAGAAACTGGTTTAGTATTTTATTGGAAATCTCTTAGGTTTTTTAGAAGAACCCTCACCCACCAACCTAGTTGGTGGCATGCTTCATCATCCGGTTCCCCACCTAGGATGCCAAGTGCATCCCAGGTGTGCTTCAACGCCTGATTACAGCGGAGCGGGTGTTCATAGTGCAGAGTGGTGAGAAGTGAGTCTATCTAAAATTGTCTCAAGGATCCCCCTCCAAGCCTGGAGAAAAGACTACTTTAATAATGGTCAAGGTTAAAAAGGAGTACAGGTGGATTTTTTTGTGATTAAATTGATCTCAAACATCTGTGGCTTTGGTCTACATGTTTCAACCCTTAATGCTATGTTTGCTGGGTTTTCTTCATTAACAGTGGTGTGAGTACACACACTAAGGTGTACTTATTAATAGTGAACCGAAGACGCGCGGTTTTAACATAGTACGCTGTATCTGAAAAATAAAAATAAGATTGGTACAATCAGAGAGAGAGCAAATTGCACAGTCAGATGGATGCAGTCTTGTTCAGTTACACCCATTCCGTGTCATACCGACCATCACACAAAAGCCAAGTCAGTGTTGGTCTACAAATCACCAGTGAAAATTGTATCATTTATCATTCGCGCATCTCTTTTTATGTGCCTCCTTTCAAATGAGTTGGGGACCATATGCGTGCATATATACCATACAGTGTGAATTTCTATGGTTAATTATTAAGTGAGCAAAATTGATTCAAATTGCTTTCAAGCTAAGGAAGTCACCTTAAATGTTGTGGTCCATGCCTTCCTTTGACCTTATAAAAGGCATGATCACTAGATGTCTAGTTATGGAAAGACCTACGAGTTTTCCAATAAAATACTAAACAAGTTTCTCATATCTTCAGTACTTTCTGGATGTGGTAGATTCAGTTTGGAGCTGTCCTTTTTTGGTTATATACGAATTTTACAGGCGATAGGGACAAGTTCCATTTAACCCTTTCTCTCTTCTTGTTGATTTGATTACTTACAAAATAGGCCAAAGAAAGTTATGAGAAGCTATCACAAGACCAATTTATCTTTAAAAATAGTCTCCATGGATATCTCTAATCAATATGTTATGGTAGAAAACGTGTATTGAGACATCTTAGAATGTTGATCTGTAGCCACAATTAAAAACAAAAAGGACATAAAAATACGTTAGTGTGTGATCTTCAAAACTAAGCATTATAACTATACATTTTCTTAATCTATAAAAGTGTATTACAATGTGCTAAAAATATCACTTTCCTTTTTTTTTTTTTTTTTTACTGTGCTCATCTTTCATACTACTTCACCATAAGTGGTGGTCTGTATGTAGCATCATCTTCTAGTGGGGAAAAAACTGTTGTATGGATTGTACAAAGAAAAACAGACCTGCACAGTATATCATTGTAAATGTGTGTTACTATGCTTTGTACTCACTAAAATTTGCTAATCAGTTGTTTTATCTACATTTACTTCACTAATAAAAACAAATGCATCTAAAAACATTTTATTATTATTATATCTGGCACAGTAAAATGAATAAATGTATATCACAGTTGAATTTTCAAGACTCTTTTCAAAATATCACCCCTAGTAGGCCGAATGATGTCGAAAAAACTGATGATCGATACTGATTAAATCCAATACATTTCTTTTTTGGTAGAAATAGTACGTAGACCTTTGCTTGAAGGAAGAAAACATAATTTTGTATTTTCAAAGGTCTTTTTGGTTTCAATTGAAGGTTCCTATAATTCCCTTTTTTATTTCAATTTTGAAGTCTAATTAGACAATGTTATGTATACATGGTATATGAACTCCTCAGCAGAATATAAAAGCACTGTTGTATTGTAGACTACTTTTTACGGACATCAGTCACAACAGGCTGAATGATGTCCTTAGAAATTTGGTTGAAGAAACAAGAGGTAAGAATTTCATAGTTTGATCGGCAGTTTAGTTTTAATTCTAAGGTTACCATCATTGCAATTCATCCATCCACTGTAATTCTTTAAATAGACAATGTAGTGTCCAGATGTTGTATTAACTCCTTCATGAATGATAATATGCACTGTTGCGTAAGTTCTTCCAGAAATTGATATTTGTCCTGATTTGAAGATTGTACTTTCAGTTTCCAATTTTGATCCATCTGCTCTACATCGTTGTATCCTTAATATGAGGTATTTTCCACTTTGTATGTACAACATAGACATAACATCTGAACTACAATATGGTGCATGTCATATTTTGGTTTGCTGTTTAATCAATCTGTCAAAAGACACTATTTTGCAATTTGGTAGTGTTAAGTACAGGAATCGCTCCACGTTTATTTCAGTGGTAGACGTAAATGAGCAATCTTCACAGTCATGGTCCCATTTGTAACTTAGTCCAAATAAATCATCAATAGTTACTTCTTCTAAAACTGCAAGCTCGACCATTATAAATTCTTGTGCGTCCTGTTGAATGTTGAGACTAAATATTACTGAAACACTGCATGTATCCAAATATCTCAAATGCCTGAAGAAGAATGTATTAAACTTCTGTCACTGACTAAACGTTGGGGTAAATGATACAGTGCAGAACAGAACCTTTTTCACGTTTTTGTTCAATTTGATTAACAAGATGTGGTAAATGAAACACTACATTAAGAACCACATTTGCATAGCAGTTGATACCTGAACTGTTTTCCAACTGGTGTCCTACAATATTTCCCTCAGTTTCCACTTTTTTCTTCTTAGCACCTTCTACATTGTTTTGGTGTCCTTTCTTTTCTTGTACATCAGTTGAGTGTTTTGTATATTTTCATTTTGGACACATTATCCATTTCTCATAAATACGGTATTGACCTAAATGAGGACCGTATACAGTTCTTAACCGATTGTACTCTCTCACACAACTTCCATTGGCACTAAATTTTTTGTCATCAAATTCCATCAAATACAAACCGGACAATGTTCTTACTCTAGACAATGCAACATTTGCAGTTCCTTCTTTAAACACACTAGTACCGATGTTCACAAAATTTCTGGCTACACTTAAATCTTGAGATTTGTGCATAGTTACAGCGTAAGCTAAGGACACTGGGAACTGCTGTCATAGGAACTACAAGTCCTCTACGAACAAAGAACATACAACACATCGCCCAATCTACTTTACACCATCAATCTGATCAAACTTTATAGTCAAGAATTCTATCTTATCCCTGTTTACAAAATTAACAAATTCAATAACTTTACCCATAGCACCATTTACTAACCCTTCCTCAACGTTCAAATTAAGTCACAAAATAGCTTGACAGTTTTTACACGTGTAAACTTTTCTAAACTGTAGTCTTCAATGCAGACTTCTTCAAAGAATCCAATTTTGTTTTTAGTTTTTCAGCTAGTAGTATTGTTACTTGGTGTTCTATTTTAGCAATAGCTGTTATTTCCAAAATATGCTTTTTATCCAATTTCAGTTACTCTTCGTTAAAATTGGAGCACTCTTGTAGTGTAGGCGTTAAACACACTATGGATTTGTCTTCTGCACTGAAATTTTACATTAGTTGTGCCTGTGTGTTTTCAGATGAAAACAATTTCTTGATTAGTCGACTTTCTTAGCTCGTTTACCATCTTTTGTCAAAACCCCTATTATAAAGTCCTTTAGAATATCAACATATTTCAAATCAGATGCTTGCCGCATATTCTTCACTAGGTCTTTGTATTCGAAGTTTAACCAAATATTTACACTGCCAATACTTCTTAAATAATTCCTTGTTTCATTATGTAGAAGTGTTTTAAAAACAGGTAGTGTAGTGTAGTGGCGTAGTGAGCAAAAGAACAATGGATTTAACCCAGATCTCTTGACAGGGGGAGAATGTTTGATTCATTCAGCATTCCATCCATCATTTGTTGCTGCAGAACTTTTCGCCCTAAGTGGGATGGGTATGTCCAGACATGGGTCCCTTGCTCGCTGTGACACTAGATTCAAGCTAGCCAGGCTGATGAGGAATGTTACCTCGAAACCGGGCCCAGGATGCTTGTTTCTGGTCCAGGGAGGACCTGGCTTGGCAGTTCGGGCTGGACCGTTCCCATGAGGAACAGGGTCAAGACTGATTTGCATGTGGTTGGGTCTAAACTGGGGTGAGCAAAACAATAGATTAAACCCAGATCTTTGTGACTGGGGGCGAACATTTGCATTGTTCAGCATTCCGCCCATCATTTGTTCCTTTTGCTAGTATCTGTATAGGGCGGTCATCAAAGCATCCACCTTCTCCATTGGGAACAGTTGCAGAAAACAGCGAGCTTCTAAACCTTTCTCCCATACACTCATGGGAGCTGCTTTTGCTTGCTTCATTTGAAATAGTTGGACGGCATCACCGATTACTTCTTTAGAATGCAGAGGATGGATGCTGTGGTGTTCATAAATCTCTTCTGATTTGGATCGATGTTCTTTTTCAATCTGTCCACTTGATGGTAATCTTTCATCCTCTGCATACGTCACATCTTCAACATCCACATTCTTATAATAAACATTATTTTGTACCAGGTATAAGGTAGATTTTTTAACTTTACTAATATTTTCCAATTATTGCCATTTTTTTCATTTTTTGTAGGCACACCATTTACTAGAATGACAAGAGGTTCATGATGCTCTGTCCGCACAAACAGTTTTAATATTCTGTATAAAATCTAAAGGTAAGTACACAACTCTTCCTTTAAAGCCTTTTTTATGGAAGTTGATGAGAGCTTCCCTGTCTCCATACGAACTATGGCATGGAATGAGTGTACACATTATATTAGAATGGACTCAAACATTTAAACATTAAAATCTCTTTATTCTTGTGGAATAGATACTAATTCCACCTTGTTATGAACAGCTCTAGCTGGCATTTTGTTCTCTTCTAACTTATTATAGCAGTAGCTCCACATAATGTGTCGAATAGACAAGTTAAACCGCCCCTCTACAAATAAATAAGCAGCATATTTTTGCCACTTATTGTTCTCTTTTTCACTTTTTAAGTATAAATCAACATTCCGAGTTTGACTTTTGTAGTGGGTGCATCAACAGCAAATGCATACAGAGTTTGGTTTCTACAAAGAAACACTGTCAAACTTTCTAATTTCTGTTTGAAAATTATCAACAGTAATACAAGTTTCCCGTTGCGGCAGACCTGCAGTTATCAAATCCTCATTTTCCCTGCACTCTTCTTCTGGACCACAGTAACAAAATTGAATATTATCACAAACTTTTTCTACATCTGCTATTGAACCTTGTAAAAGAGCTCTATTAATTACTCCTAAACATAGTGCTGAAGTTTTCACATAGTAAAGTCTTCTAAATAAGTTTCACATTTTAGAATGGTGACAAGCTTAAAATGATGAAAGGTGCTTTGGCACACTTTTCTTGATAGACATGCTAGTGAATGTCCTTGTAAATTACTATACTTGTTTACTTTGCATGGATCTAATCCTTGCAAAATGGCAATTTTCTGTTTGATACTTCTATCTGGAAATTGACGTAAAATATTTTGTAAAATATCAATTGATTCTTGGCGAATACTACTACTACAATTCCACTTATATACAGGAGCCTGTCTACACCTTCCCTGTTCTTCAACTATTACTCCTTCAACATGTCCAAGAATCATTTCCTCTTTTGGAATGGGACTGCCATTCTTGAACTCATAACATCAACCAGTTATTTCAACTGTATGCAGTAATATGTTCTCTTGAAAATAGCTTTCTTCGATCCTGCTCAGAGAGAGGAAGGCAAGATGGCGACTGAGTGAGTTGGTCGTTCGGCTGCCCCTAACCATGACTCCGACCTTGGAACTGAAAAATGGCAGTAATTGGCAGTAACCGGCAGTAATAGGATCGCAAAAGAATCATAAATCAAGGAAGAATGTATATTGCCAGTTATTTAAAGAAGACTCGATAAAGTAACATGTCATTTTTACGAGTGGAGGCACAGGAAAGAAAGGAGGGGGGAAAAAAATGGACCGGAATGCGGGAATTAGATGGAATGGGATCGCTTCTCACTCACCTGAGACTTTGCGACGGTTTCAATCAGTGGGAAGCCGAGCTGTGTTGTGCGGAGTTGGCAAGGGCGCTCCTTGTTTCTCTGCGTGTATTGCCGGCCGGCGGGGAACAGGGGAAGTGCTGCCGGTTTTGCTCAGGCTTCTCCCCGGTGTGCTGCAGTGAAACCATGGCTCCAAAGATCCCCGTGGCTACTACTGTTAAAGGGAAAACGAGGTCTGGAGTGGCTGCAATCGCCGGTTCGTCTCCCAAAGCAACAAACTCGGACCCCCACCCGTGACAAGGAGGGGTGAAAAAACTAACTGTGGGGACTGTGGTATCTAGGAATGACAAGACGGAGGAGAAGAAAAATCGCACCGCATTGCCACCTACCAATGAGCCTTCTGTGTTGGATCTCTTGCGTGCAGCACCCGGCTCAAAGAATCTGCAAGTGCAAGAAGGTGAGCAGCTACAGGGGGGGAGAGGCAAAGATGGCAATGAGGTGGCTGGGGAGGCCGATGGGGAGGACTATGTTGTCACGCAAGAACCCGTATCTATGACTATAACGTTGGCGGCGGATGCGACCAAGGATAGCCAGCCCAATATGCCAAATCCGTCAGATCACCCCCCCCTGGCGCTCTCCCTTACTGCTCCCACTCCCTGCCTACAACTGGACTTAAAAAACTGCATAGAAGGCAGCAATATAGATGTAGCTGGTGGGCAAACATCAACCATTATATGGGACACTAATATGTTCAACTCCCCGCTCATAGAGGCTACGGTGGCAAACCCTGCTGCTTCGTCAAATCACAGTGAACAAGATATGGACTGTTTTTTTTCCACTCTCAGACGGGATTTGGTCTGTGTCAGGCTCTGGATCAGGGTCTGATTCATTGGAAGATTCCAGTGAGGAGGTTTCTGGAAGTGGTAAAAAAGAGACAACAGCCACAATACGTAAGGCAGTAAGGAAGACAACTCATCCTAGTCTGCAAAAGAAAAGTTTAAGATGGGACCATTCAGGCGCGGATTTACTCAGTACTTGTATAACATCACTCCCTAAAAATGATAATACAGTACCCTCAGTACCCCCTACGCTAGACACGGTTCTTCAATGCATTCTTTCCCATCGCGAAGAAACGCGCCAAGATATTAAACGCGCACAGACGGCTATGCGTAAGATTCAAGGGGCCGTAAGGAAGATGGCGAAGTCATGCGCTGATATTAAAGAACGCCTGACTACTCTGGAAACTCGAACAGAAACTTTAGAGAATGACTTAGCAGCTGCGCGCACAAGCACTAATGCTCATGATGCTCAAATAGTCGATATACAATGGAAACTAGAGGACCATGAAAATCAACAGCGCCAAAACAATCTGCGGGTGCTAGGTGTACCAGAGGGAAGAGAAGGGTCTGATGCGCGGGCATATATGGTCGACATGTTATCGAAGGCTTTTCCGGATCTCGAGGGGTGGAAGTGGTCATTAGAGGTACAGAGAGCTCATCGGGTCCCGTTCAATCTTAATCACCCAGTGAAACCTGATACAAAGCCCCGGGCGATGCTTGTCTATTTTGGCAATTTTTTACTCCGACAGGCAATATACGATAAAGCAAAGCCAACATCGAAGCGCAATGTAGGAGATTATTAATTTTTTGTTCAACCAGACTTTTGCCATTTCACAGTGGAGAGACGATGGCGTCTTCGTCAGATGGTCAAGCCAATACAGGATCGGGGGGGGGGCAGGCATACCTGTTGCATCCGGCGCGTCTGAAAGTGATCAAGGGAGATCACACCCGGATTTTTACTTCTGAAATTAAAGTTAAGGAATATCTGGAAGCCTGGGACCATAAGAACTAGACTATTTTCCAGTGATTGAACATCCGAATCTGTTGAGTTCTCCCTCTCTCTCTTTCTTGTTTTTTCTAACTCTCTCTCTTTCTCCTCCCAGCATAAAAGCAGCTAATAACATTTTAGTGGGATGATGTTTTCAGTATGCTGGGGGAGGGTTGGGGAGTGGAAAGATTTTTGTTTTTTTTCTTTTTCCTTGTTTTCTGGCTTTTGTTTATCTTAAGATTTGAGATGTCTAGCTGCCGGGATATTAACGCTGGGTTGGGGGGCAGCACTCGTCACGACAGACTTCTTAGTCTGGATGCCTTTCTACAGGGGAAGGGGTGGTGGCAGGGTTCAAGGGCACGGGGTGAGGGGAGGGTAGAGGAGGGGGTTGGAGAGGGGGAGGGGCGACTGGGGGGTTCGTCACAGAGTGGAGAAAAGAAATAATTGGAGAGGGTATAACAAAAGGGATTGAGATAATAACCTTAAAAAAGCAAGAGCATCTAATTCAGCAAAAACCAAATGATCAAGATGGGTAGAATAACCATTTGCTCAGTTAATGTTGGTGGCCTTAACGAAAGACAAAAACGTTTCAGAGTTGGTGAAATATTAAGAGGCCTAAAAACCGATATAATATGCCAACAAGAAACACATATCCCCTGGGGGCAAAGAGACATGCTAGCTATAAGGGGTTATAACCTCCTCGCCTGCTCCACCCAAACCTCAACTATCAGGGGAGTAACAATTCATGCAAATAACTGCATTGGCCCCGCTAAACGGGTATTGGAAGATAAGTGGGGAAGATGGGCTATCGTACAGCTCCATATGGGATTGGTTATTTGCACGATATACGGTTCTAATGAGGATGACCCGCAAATTTTTAATGACTTAGAAATTGAGTTAACATTATGGTCAGGCCCATTAGTGATCTGTGGGGACCTGAACATTCATTATGATACTGGGTGTGGGGGAATTCAGAAGTACCAAGGCAGGAAACCCCAGGTTCATCGTGCCCTTTCGGCTCTGCGGGCTACTTATGACTTGAGGGATGTGTGGGGAGTAAAACATCCAGCTGACCCTGGGTATACCTACTTTTCAAATCCCCACAAGAAGTATGTACGGTTGGATTACTTTTTGGTGCCACCCCCTCTGATTACGACCGCTGGGATAAATAAACTGCCTAGGCTAATGTCAGATCATAATCCTCTTCTTATAGACCTAGCATTTCAGATAGAAGACCAACCACAGGCAAAGTGGACGTTTGATAGATCTTTATTAGCCAATGATGAATACCTTAAACATATTAAACAATGGGCTATACAATATTATGAAATGAACCGATTTAGCTCTTCGAGGGGCATAGTTTGGGATAGCTTTAAGGCAGGCCTCTGAGGGGAAACAATAAGTTTTGTGGGAAAGAGGATAAAGCAAGAAAAGAAAGAGATAGCTGATCTGATAACCACACTGGGACAATTAGAAGAGGAACATACTAAGGCAATTAAACAAAAACAAGAGGGGAGAATTAGCATTGCGACAAAAAATAATGATTATAAAAGCAGAAATAAATAGTTATTATATTAGAAAGGGGGCAGCCTGCTATCAGATACATAAAAATGAAAGATACGAATACGGCGAGACCATTGGTAAGATACTTGCTTTACGGACTAAGCAAAGATCAGCCAGAAACAACATCACTGATATAAGATCCCAAGATGGCAAATGTCACACTAAATTAAAGGATATCACTAAGGTTTTCAACATTTTTTATCAAGATCTGTATCAACAGGATAACCTTGACCTCATGCTCTGTAATGAAACAGAGCTAATTTTAGGAAACCACCGTAGGCTCAGTGAAGTACAGCGACAAGTGCTTGAAAAAGAAATTACGATGGAGGAGGTTCTAGTAGCTTTGAATTCAATGGCCTCAGGGAAAGCGGCAGGGCCCGATAGGATTCCACTCGAGTTATATAAATTAATTCAAGCGGAAATAACTCCGATACTCCTGGATTTGTTCCTTGGAATACAAAACAGTGGGACCCCCCCCGAGTCTTGGCAGGGAGCAGACATAGTGGTTTTTAAAAAAAAGGGGAAACCAGCTGACAACCACGCATCATACAGGCCCATATCCCTTATGAACGCAGACGCCAAACTCTACTCAAAAAGTCTTGCGTCTCGACTAGGGGGGATCATAGCCGACCTTGTTTCACCGTGGCAGCATGGCTTCATACCAACAAGAAGCACTACGGACCATATTAGACGTACTATTGCCTTGTTTGACATAACTGAGACCACGAGTGAAGGGATGGCTATAATCCTCCTGGATGCCGAGAAGGCATTTGATCGCGTTTCATGGCAATATCTTTGGACAACCATGGTACACAGAGATTTTGGGTCTGGTTTTATGACAGCAATTAAAGCAATGTACCACAGGCCATATGCCAGGCTAAACATAATGGGGCAGGAATCAAAAGCTATAGACATTGCAAGAGGGACAAGGCAAGGCTGTCCCTGTTCCCCAATTTTATTTGCTCTTTATATTGACATTTTCATAGAGCAAATACTTCAAGATCATGCAATTACACCAGTTAAAAGCAACGGATCTGAAACCAAGATTATGGCCTATGCCGATGATTTGGCAGTGGTCACTACAGACCCGGTAAATGCAATCAGCCGAATTCAGAATCTAGCTTATGAATATGGCCGTAAATCTGGCTATCTACTAAATGCAGGGAAAACCCAGATTCTATGCAATTCTAATACCGTGTGTAATGACTCTCGAAGATTCGATGAGGTAATTTATCTGGGTATTAAAATTAGTAGTAAAATAGAAGCAATCTGGAATATAAACATGATCCCCATGATTGATAAGATCAGTACAGATTTGCGTAACCTAGATAGATTACACCTAACTCTTATAGGAAGATGTAATATACTCAAGATTGTTATGCTTCCTAAGGTTCTTTATATGTTTAGATCGATCCCATTAGTAATTGAAGATTCACTTTTAAAGAAAGTAGATGGCATATTTAGTAATTTTGTATGGAAGTATTCAAAAATTCGGTGCTCCCTTAAATTCCTAGCACTACCACAAGATCGAGGTGGGTGGTCTGTTCCTAACCTTAGATTTTATTATTATGGAACTTTTTTACAACAAATGGCTCTAGTGATTTTACCTGGTGTGAGTAGTAGTCAATGTGTTATAAACAGGGACCTCCCTTCGCTCTATGAGTTGGCAATAGGAAGAAACGCACAAGGAGTACTTCTACGCCAATTAGAGCCCAGTTACTATAAGAAAACTAAATTTAAGATTATAATTGCAATCTGGAATATATGGAAAAGAATGGTAGAGCTCACGAAGATACCGAACTATAACAGGTATACGCCACTGTGGCGATCCTCCCTTTTTCCTGCATTTATGTACGATAATCTGGCCAAGCAATGGGAAGAAAAAGGTATATTGAAGCTGGGAGATATCTATTTTAATGAACAACAGCTGTCGTTCCTTGAGTTGCAGCAAAGGTTTGGCATTGCGGCTGGAACCTACTTTAAATATAGACAGATTACCTTCTTTTTGAATCAAATCAACGAAGAAAGAATTTCTCTAGGCAGGAATCCGCTAATAGAAACTATGTCCCTACCGCAAGCAAAAATCAAAACTTTCTATAAAATCTTGATAGATACCCTTTCAGACGACCTTGAGGCAGTAGAGACCAAATGGGTTACTAAAATAGGAGATACTGACGTCGATGTGTATAACTCATTAGCCTTAGCCAAAGGGACGTTCCTCGCAGCTAATTTGAAAGCTCAACATTACTATACGGTATATGACCTTTATTTCACCCCTGCGAAATTACATCGGTGGGGGAAAAGAGAGGACGATAAATGCCCGCGATGTGATCAAGGGCCAGCAGATATAGTGCATATGTTCTATGGCTGTGAGAAACTGGGTCCATTGATTGAGCAGATAGGGGAATTTTTGTCATCTGCAATCGACACAAGGATTAATATAACCCCAACCCTAATGTTGTTGGGATGTGATGAAAAGGCACAAAGTGATCGCCACAAGGACAAGTTTGTCTTTGTCTCAATAGCGGTAATCCGTCTCCTTATTGCCACACATTGGAAAGATGCAGACCCCCCTCAATTTCCAGGCTTGGCTGGGTCGCTTGCTGGCAATTTACCATCTGGAGGAAGTCCTATACAAGTGCAAAGGCCATAGCGCAAAAAGACGGGGTAGGGCAATCTGGGCCCCTATGAAAAACTGGATTATAAAGCAAAATGTTTTTTTAAAAAAAGATAGGACGAATTATGACGTATGTTTCTCCTTTGGTTAAAGACCTTTTGAAATGCATTACTAGCTATGCATCTACTCATTTCTTCTCTGTTCTTGGCTCTCTTCTTCTTATAATTCCTCTCTCCCCATTCTGATTGATCTGTTGTGTTAATCTATATGAATTTGCTCTTGTGTCACATGATTTTAGCTAAATGTATTTTAAGGTTTATGAAGTGTAAACATTTTTTTTTTCTATTGATATACTCTCTTCAAATAAAAAATTAATATTAAAATAAAAATAAAAAATAGCTTTCTTCATTGAGGAAAGGCTCAGTACTGGGAGTATCTTTTCATTCACCAGTGAAGATTTTACAAACGTTAGTTTTATTAACAAGCATTTTTCTCTGGCTTTTCTTCTTCATAGAGAGCACTGTTTTATCCAGTTTTCTCATTCGGTTTACCATTAAGATAAATAGTTTTCGCTTTAAGGTAAATATTTTATCTACTACAGTTTCAATGTGTTGCTTTTGTTTATAAGCTGCTGATCTTTTTGCATACTGCTTTGTTTTTTCACTAAATTTTGTATTACCCTAGTTATAAACATTCTTCTTATATCTTTGTACTGTTTCTGCCTTGCTGTTTGATGAGTTGTTTTTACAATGCTTTGCAGTTTGAACATGAGTTACTGCTTTTCGTTTCGGACTAGTTCTCAAAGTTCTCTTTTTCTTCTCATCTTTTCCCACATTTTTCATTCTTCTTAATACTGTTTTAAGAAACTGCTGATCTCGCTTACCTGTTTTTTGTGCTTTTCTCCTCCGTTCCTTTCTTATCATCTTTAACTATTCTACATGAACTCAACCACATATCTGAAAACAAAACAGAATACCAATTTTATGTTCTATTAGTAAAGCATCTAAAATCATACATATATCATTGTTTTACTATTTTGTACCATTGTGCAGCTATGGCCTATCTACCGCCTATTTTACTAATCATTTTGTATATACTTCATAAAAAGTTTTAGGTTCAGAAAGAGTTATGAATATGAAGAGTCCTAGCAGTAAAACTGTACTCGCAGGACATCTAGTAGCAAAAGTTATATTTAAAAGGCTACGTATCTGGGTAATTTAAGTGAGTGTGCAACTACTTCCATTAGTAGTAGATGCATAAGAGTTGTGTCTGTGCATGTGAGTGAATGTTTAGATGCTTGTGACACTGTTCTTACTCTAGACAATGCAACATATTCCATTCCTTCTTTAAACACACTAGTACCGATGTTCACAAAAGCTCTGGCTACACTTAAGCCTTGAGATTTGTCTGTAGTTACAGCGTAAGCTAGGGACACTGGGAACTGCTGTCATAGGAACTACAAGTCCTTTACGAACAAAAACGTACAACACATCACCCAATCAGCTTTACACCATCAATCTGATCACATTTTATAGTCAAGAATTCTATCTTATCCCAGTTTAGAAAATTAACAAAATCAATAACTTTACCCATAGCACCATTTACTAACCCTTCCTCAACGTTCAAATTAAGTCGCAAAATAACAACAGTTTTTACACATGCGTAAACTTTTCTAAACCTGTAGTCTTCAATGTAGACCTCTCCAAAGCATCCAATTATGTTTTTAGTTTTTCAGTTAGTAGTATAGTTACTTGGTGTTCCATTTTAACAATAGCTGTAATTTCCAAAATATGTTTTTTATCCAATTTCAGTTATTCTTTGTTAAAATTGGAGCACTCTTGTAGTGTAGGCATTAAACACCCTATGGATTTTCCTTCTGCACTGAAATTATACATTAGTTGTGCCTGTGTGTTTTCAGATGAAAACAGTTTCTTGATCCGTCAACTTTCTTAGCTCGTTTACCATCTTTTGTCAAAACCCCTATTATAAAGTCCTTTAGAAGATCTCCATATTTCAAATCCGCATATTCTTCACTAGTTCTTTGCATTCAAAGTTTAACCAAATATTTACATTGCCAATACTTCTGAAATAATTCCTTGTTTCATTATGTAGAAGTGTTTTAAAAACTGGTAGTGTAGTGGCGTAGTGAGCAAAAGAACGATGGATTTAGCCCAGATCTCATGACTGGGGGAGAATGTTTGATTCATTCAGCATTCCGTTCATCATTTGTTGCTGCAGCACTTTTCGCCCTAAGTGGGATGGGTATGCCCAGACATGGGTCCCTTGCTCGCTGTGCCACTGGATTCAAGGCGTGTATTAGTGACTCTCCCCTTTTTTATGTACCTATGTGAGATTCAATTCAGGGTGGAACACTGGATGTAAAAGTCAGGATATGCAGCTGTAAGTTTGCATATAGCTCAAGAAATCTTCTAACTATATGTGTTAGCTTTTATGCACATAGGAATGTACCCTGTTGCCTAGCTACAGGCTATCTTAGGGGTGACCTATGTAGTAGAACAGCAGGCTAAAGTGTGTGAAGGAGTTTTAAATAGCAATTTGGCCTAGAAGTAGAACTAGATACACAAACTTAAGTGCACCGGGCCTAAGACATGTTTAAAGGGCCACTTCTCTGGATGGTTCACCTGGAAGTGTCTGTTCCATACTAGATATCTGAATGAGTGTTTCAGTCCCTATGTTGGGGTCTGTTTCTATACGTAAGAAAGTTTCTTAGTACATCGCCGGCTCTGTTTATGACTGTATGGCTCTGGAAATCTATATGTAAGGGATGGCATTGATTGTCTCTTGGGTGTGTCAGTCACTAATGGGTTATTTAAGTGAGTGTGTCACTCCCTCCATTAGTGTTAGATACATAAGAGTTGTGTCTGTACATGTGAGTGACAGTTTAGATGCTTGCAACACTGTCTGAGAGGATCTATTAGTAGCTCTCGCCTTTCGTATGAGCTAACCTGAGATTCAACCCAATGTGTAACACTGGATGTATAAGTCAGTATATGCACCTGAATGTGTGCATGTAGCTCATTGAAACTTTTAACTACATGTGTTAGCTTTTATGCACATAGGAGTGTACCCATTGGCCTAGCACACGCTACCTTAGAGGTGGCTTAAGTAGTAGAACAGCAGGTTAAGGCTTATGAAGGAGGTTTAAATATCAAGTGAGCCTAGCAGTAGAACTGGATGCACAGCCTTGAGTGTATCAAGCCTGAAACCTTTTTAAAGGGCTACTTCTCTGGATAGTTCACTTGGTAGTGTCAGTTATTTACTAGATAACTGAATAAGTGTTCCAGTCCCTATGTGGGGATCTGTTTGTATACATAAGAAAGTTTCTTAGTACATCGCTGGCTCTGTTTTTGACTGTATGGCTCTGTAAATCTATATGTAAGGGGTGGCATGGATTTCCTCCTTGGTTGTGTTCGTTGGTATTGGGTTATTTCGCTGAGTGTGTCTTTGCCTCCATTAGTGCTACATCCATAAGAGTTGTCTGTGCATGTGAGTGAATGTTTTGATGCTTGTGACTGTCTCAAGGGGTGTATTAGTGGTTCTGTTTGCATATTTAAGAAAGTATGGTAGTATTGTAGTCTCTCTATTACTGGCTCTGTAAACATGTATGGTGAAACCTGCATGGAATTCACACTGGGTATATTACAGACATTTAGGGTATGTAAGTCTGCATACAACTGACTCCATCAGTGCTACTTACATAACACCTGTGAATGTGTGAGAGTGAATGTTGAAGTGCCTCTGAGAATGTCTCACTGGGTGTTTTAGTCACTGCATCATGCTGTAGATAGGTATGCAAATTCCAGTGTGGGTGCTTCTAAAACTGCACATATAGGTCTTTAAGACATTTTACCCACATATATCATTCAGTGCCCCTTACGTACAGCCTAGCTAAGAATTCACTTATATGTAGTACAACACCAATTTAGTGAATTTCCTGAGTGAATGTGTGAGTGAGGGTAAGAGTCTGAATAGGTAAGTGAGTGGGTGCATTAGTGTCCGAGTGGGTCTATGAGTGGGTGCATTAGTGTCCGAGTGGGTCTATGAGTGGGTGCATTAGTGTCTGAGTGGGTCTATGAGTGGGTGCACTAGTGTCTGAGTGGGTCTATGAGTGGGTGCACTAGTGTCTGAGTGGGTCTATGAGTGGGTGCACTAGTGTCTGAGTGGGTCTATGAGTGGGTGCACTAGTGTCTGAGTGGGTCCATGAGTGGGTGCACTAGTGTCTGAGTGGGTCCATGAGTGGGTGCGTGAGTCTGAGTAGGTCTCAGTGCATTAGTGTCTGAGTGGATCTATTTGTGGGTGCATCAGTGTCTGAGTGTGTCTGAGTGTGTCTGTCAGAGGGTGTGTGTGAGTCTGTCAGAGGGTGTGTGTGAGTCAGTCAGAGGGTGTGTGTGAGTCTGTCAGAGGGTGTGTGTGAGTCTGTCAGAGGGTGTGTGTGAGTCTGTCAGAGGGTGTGTGTGAGTCTGTCAGAGGGTGTGTGTGAGTCTGTCAGTGGGTGTGTGTGTGAGTCTGTCAGAGGGTGTGTGTGAGTCTGTCAAAAGGTGTGTGTGAGTCTGTCAAAGGGTGTGTGTGAGTCTGTCAGTGGGTGTGTGTGAGTCTGTCAGTGGGTGTGTGTGAGTCTGTCAGTGGGTGTGTGTGAGTCTGTCAGTGGGTGGGTGTGAGTCTGTCAGTGGGTGGGTGTGAGTCTGTCAGTGGGTGGGTGTGAGTCTGTCAGTGGGTGGGTGTGAGTCTGTCAGTGGGTGTGTGTGAGTCTGTCAGTGGGTGTGTGTGAGTCTGTCAGTGGGTGTGTGTGAGTCTGTCAGTGGGTGTGTGCAAGTCTGTCAGTGGGTGTGTGTGAGTCTGTCACTGGGTGTGTGTGAGTCTGTCAGTGGGTGTGTGTGAGTCTGTCAGTGCGTGTGTGAGTCTGTCAGTGGGTGTGTGAGTCTGTCAGTGGGTGTGTGAGTGGGTGTGTGAGTGGGTGTATGAGTGCCTGAGTGAATTAGTGGGAGAGTGGGTGCATGAGTGCCTGAGTGAGTGCCTGAGTGAGTGGGTGCCTGAGTGCCTGTGTGAGTGGGTGCCTGAGTGCCTGTGTGAGTGGGTGCCTGAGTGCCTGAGTGAGTGGGTGCCTGAGTGCCTGAGTGAGTGGGTGCCTGAGTGAGTGGGTGCCTGAGTGCCTGAGTGAGTGGGTGCCTGAGTGCCTGAGTGAGTGGATTCATGAGTGCCTGAGTGAGTGGGTGCACAAGTGTCTGGGTGCACGAGTATGAGTGGGTGCATGAGTTTGAGTAGGTCTGAGTTGGTGCGTCACTGAGTGGGTGTGTGACTTTCTAAGTGGATCTCTGAGTTGGTGCATGATTCTGAGTGGGCCTGTGAGTGATGTATGAGCTTTGTTCTGTGAGAGGTACATGAGTCTGCATGGGTCTGTGAGTTGTTGCGTGACTGAGAGGGTATCTGAATGGGTGCATTAGTCTCAGAGTGTGTCTGTGAATGGGTGCATGAGTGTCTGAGTGGGTCTGTGAGTGAGTGCATGTGTGTCTGAGTGGGTCTCTGAGTCAGTGAATGTCCCAGTGGTTCTGTGAGTGAGTGTGCGCGTCTGAGTGGGTTTGAGAGTGGTTGCATGCTTCTGTGAGTGGGTACATGAGTTTATGAGTGGGTACATGAGTTTATGAGTGGGTACATGAGTTTATGAGTGGGTGCATGAGTTTATGAGTGGGTGCATGAGTTTGAGTGGGTGCATGAGTTTGAGTGGGTGCATGAGTTTGAGTGGGTGCATGAGTTTGAGTGGGTGCATGAGTTTGAGTGGGTGCATGAGTTTGAGTGGGTGCATGAGTTTGAGTGGGTGCATGAGTTTGTGAGGGAGTCTGAGTGGATGAATGACTGAGTGGTTATATAAGTAGGTGGGTGAGTATCTGAGTGGTTCTGTGAGTGGGTACACGAGTCTCTGCATGTCTGACTGAGCGCACAAGTCTGAGTGGGTATATGAATAGGCATGTGAGTCTGAGTGGGTGTGTGAGTTTGAGAGGGTGTGTGAAAGTGTGCGTCAGTTGTAATGTGTCCTTGAGTGGGTTCGTGAGTCTTTGAGTAGGTCCGAAGGCGTGAGTGTCTGAGTCGCTCTATTTGTGGGTGGGTGAGTGCCTGAGTGTGTCTGTCAGTGGATGTGTGAGTCTGTGAGAGGGTGCATAAGTCCGAGTGGGTATGTGAGGGGGTGCATGAGTGTCTTAGTGAGTGGGTGCATGAGTGTCTGGGTGTGTGAGTGGGTGCATGAGTTTGAGTAGGTCTGAGTTGGTGCATCACTGAGTGGGTGCGTGACTTTCTAAGTGGGTCTGTGAATGGGTGCATGAGTGGGTCTCTGAGTGGGTCTCTGAGTGAGTGGGTGAGAGACTGAGTGGTTCTGTGAGTGGGTGTGAGAGTCTCTGAGTGGGTTTGAGAGTGAGTGAATGCTTCTCTGAGTGGGCCTATGAGTGGGTGCATGAGTTTGTGAGTGGGTCTGTGAGTTGGTGCATCTGTTTGTGAGTGGGTCTGAGTTGATGAATGATCAGTGGTTCTATAACTGGATGTGTGAGTTTCTGAGTAGGTCTGTGAGTGGGTACATGAGTCTCTGTATGACTGAGTGAGCACACAAGTCTGAGTGGGTGTGTGAGTGGGTACATGAGTTTGAATGGGTGTGTGAGTGGGTGTGTGCGTGAGTGGGTGCATGAGTGAGTGGGTGGGTGCGTGAGTGAGTGGGTGCGTGACTGAGTGAGTGAGTGAGTGGGTGCATGAGTGAGTGCGTGAGTGAGTAAGTGGGTACGTGAGTGAGTAAGTGGGTGCGTGAGTGAGTAAGTGGGTGCGTGAGTGAGTAAGTGGGTGCATGAGTGAATGGGTGCGTGAGTGGGTGCATGAGTTTGAGTGGGCGCATGGGTCTGTGAGTGGGCGCATCAGTCTGTGAGTGAGTGCATCAGTCTATGAGTGGGTCTTTTAGTGGGTGAGTGACTGTCTGAATGGTTCTGTAAGTGGGTGTGTGGGTGTGAGTCGTTGTATGAGTCCGTGAGTGGGTCGGTGAGTGGCTGCATGCATCTCTGAGTGTCTGTGTGAGTGTGTGTGACAGACTGCATGCATTTCTGTGTGAGTAAGTGAATGTATTTTTTATTTTGGCGAGGTTTGTGACTCCATCACAACGTTACATGGGGGCCATGTTGGGCACCATGATTGGGTCGTGACTTCATCCACATGGAAAAAAACTGTTCTTGGCATTGTAAAACTTATAACGGATCCCTGAGAGACCCCTACAATATGTACCATGGGGTCAGGTTACTCCTATCCTGACCACTTCTATGCTTTTTTACGTTTATATCTATCACCCGGGACCGGCTCCTGCTTCATAAAATGGCGGCTGCAACATTTTAGACAGCTTACAACCAGCCAATTACAGCAATCCTCCTGGCGCATGAGTTTGTGTTGCTCCATGTCCCTATATATACACAATTGTAAAAATGTTTTAATAATGCCACAACTACAGAAAAAATTTACACTAAAACACAAAAAGGCACTTCCCTGGACCAACATCTACCTTTCTGCCAAATTTGGTGACATTCCATTCAGTAGTTCAGGCTGTAGCTGTGTCTAAAGTTCCTACGAAAATTTACATGTGGAAACGCGTTTTGGGACCCCCCTTTTTCACATCCCCAGCTTAACAGAGGAATTGTCACATGTCATGTGACCTCTTTGTTGGAGGATATCTTGGCCTCCCAATGAAACCAGGCTTTGAGAAGGATGCGTTCCAAGCCTCGTGTAATAACTGAAAATAGCAAACAACATGAAGACATTGTGGAGGGCGTGGCTCAGTGCTGAAATCAAAGCTTGCAGAATGATGAGTTCCAAGTCTTGTGTAATAATAAATGAAAGTTTCAGAAACAAGAGAATGAGGCGCACACTGTAGAGAAAGTGCACTAGAATGCTGACCTTTGTTGGCAACAAGACAGCCACAAGGAGATTACATAAAGAGCGGAAGACAAACAAAACAAGCGCTGTGCAGCCACAACATTAAAAAAAGCAGATGTAAACAGTACTTGGACCTCGGGACACTGATAAGAGCAATTACACAAGAAAGAGCAGGAAATAGTATGCTACAGCCAATATAAATGGAGGAAAAGTAAGTAACAAGCACAGCAACCAAGCAAAAGCAAGGGGTGGGATGTAAGCCCCTTTTAATATATATATATTTACAATAGAATTCACAAGCACAGCACAAGTGAAACCTAAAAAGTAAATATGACTACAGGAGTACTGAGCTGGATGCAACATGAAGTCTGCAGCGCACCATCACTCTCAGACTGAACACCCTATGGTTGGGATCCACGCTTTTATAAGCATGAACACCATTAGTCAAAATGGTCGCACCGAGGGGGAAAGCCAGCCGAAATGTGATGGTATGACAGAATTAACCTTCTGAAGCAAATAGGGCAAAAAGGGGGCCATGAACCTCAAGTGAATGTTTATTTTATAAAAAGAAAATGAGTGTTGGGGTATTTGAAAAGCAGAAGGAAGAAGACTATTGGGAGCAAAACAGAAATCTGAAGTTGCTGCTTTTGCTGAGTATATTTAATGTCTTCCTGATATAAGTAGCGGCCCAACAGATAGTTGTAGTTGCATGCCACTGCCTGTGCCAGTACAATCAGCTCTAGATGGGTATACTCATCTTTTCTCTGACTGCTGGAAGCAATCTAAGTTTGCCACTGGCGCAATTGCAAGGTGACATAAGACAAGGAATCCTGCCTGTTCATCTACATACAATGTGATCTAAGCAAAGTAGCCACCTCCTTGCATGCCAAGGATGTTATAAGGAATATACAGCGGCTGGGGTTGACACGTTGCTAGGGATCCAAATGGCTTGTGGCTCTTCCACACTGTTTCTAACTCTGTAAGTACTGTTGGGCTATAAACACCATTTTCGTGTTTTGTGAATGTGAATTATCAGATGCGAGATGTAAATGCGTGATATAGCAAATATGGTATGTACCGCAATTGGTGTCCTCACGCTATGATGTATATCTTGATAGTTATCCCACCTAACATTTACTATATGTGCTAAACACTGCTTCAACAGCGTGAGGAACAAACTTGGAACCGTGTTTTCCAACTACGGAATCGGTGTTTACTTATAGCACATTCAGTGCAGAATTCCACAAACTCGTATATCAGCGCCTTGATGCCTCCAATCCTCAGTATTTTATAACAATGTAATGCTTTCTTGTTTGACATTCGTAGAAAACACCCTTTGCCATAGCATCTCCTTGTTAGATTAAAGATCTGCCTTAATGTAATCTTTTTTTTAATTGAAAATACAACATCCCACTATACATCCTGGGCTTATCACGTAAATGGGTCATTGTTTCATTTTCTTCTGGGATCACAGGAAATACCATTGACATTTTATCAAATGTCTTTTGAAATAGAGTGCCTATAATAAACATTTTCTTTCCAATGTGAATCATTGTGATGCAGTAAATACATTTCAAATCCTAGTCAAATAAACATCGAGAGATGAATTTAAAAAAAAGCCCTATCTCCGGGCCAGCACTAAATCCGATTTAATTGGTAAAAAAAAAAAAGGGTGGATTTCTGCAACAGCATATGCCTGCGTGCATTGGAAGGGGACTAAAGCAAAGCATAATTAAAAAAGAGACTGCAGAGTGGAAACCAAAATGCATCAGCATTCATAATGCTTTCAGAATCGGGACGGCTTTAACAGAGATGAGCAAGAGGTTTGCATGTAATATTAATGTGCAGAATGGGAAAATAAAATACCATTTAATTGAATTGGTTCAGTTTTCATCCACTGGCGTTACATCACCTATTTTAGATGGAAGCCCTTTGCTTCAATAACTGTGCTATCGTGGTATTTAAATGCCGTGAAATGTGCTGCCTTTTTTAAGCAATTGCAGGGCTATGGAAGTATGCCACAGGGGAGGACCAAATTACGCAACAGGGTTGACTATTTTATGCAGCAAGAAAAGGCAAATTATGCTGCATAATGTAGTACATTTTGTGATAGTATTACTTCATTATTTTGATATTTTTACTCATGTTAACCCTGAATGGGTAAAGGTTTCAACTCATTAGTATCTGTTTAACATCGAAACTATCAATAGGCAACTGAAAGGTGACCAGTCAATATTCCTGAAGGGCCATCCACTTTGCGGTAACACATGTTGTTGTGTTTTTAGTAACTGTTGATCTGTTTGAGCTGAAACATTTATTTTAATCTGCAGATCATGCAGCAGATTAGGGATTATGTGGCAAATCCTTAATTATGCTGAAAGCGCCACGGCCGCCGAATCGCATCATTCTAGGGGCTCTGGCAATAGGTTACCTTAAGTGTTTTAATGACGTCAATTGCTTCTGCAACACTTCTTAGGAAAGTAAATCAATAACTAGATGCCAAACATTCGCGAACATTTGTCCTTTCTCACCGAAAAATGTGTTCAGTTATATGCATTAATTTGACAGTCCAGAAAGTTACAGGGCTTCAAAATGTTAAGAGTCAGCACATTGATTTCCTATTTCCTTTTTTGGCTGGACTATTGATCTACGATTCCCATTACAATAGATACCCTGTTAACAGGTCATTGGGCTTCCGTTATCAGCTCACACGTTAACTGACAATTACCAGATGTTTATGTCACCTAGACTATATGGAGATCACATACACATTACCGGCTCAAGGAATCGTTCTTATCAGTTAATTTTCTGAAAGTGGCCCCACATAGGTAATTGATTCTCTCAGTTGACAGGACATTTGACTTTACAGGTAGAGGCAAATGTCCCAGAATGTACACTTGATTAGCCTATCACAAGTCATCACAGACAATTCTTTCCCAGTGTATAATATATCTTGGTGCCAGTCCATGTTAGCTAACAGCAACTACCTGTTCTAGGTAAACTCAATGGCACCAGTCCCCAGACATACAGTATGCACCCAAATGGAGACTATGATGCCCTAATGTGCGGCCCAAAGAAACCAACAAAAAACTCGCGTATCTACAGCTCATACACACAACACAGCCCAATGCTTCAAGATATCCAAACCAGGCCATGCTAGCGCTGCAGCACAATGTCATAAGGTGCCAGACAAAGGAAGCGCATTCCCATTGCACCCACTTCCAATACCCATAGGACCAGAAAAAACTACCATCAATGGAACACATCTGTATGCAGTGTTGACTGTTTGCAGTATACTCAGACAGACACACAAAAATCCAGCACACGAGCACTGCACTCAGAATGCAAACCGGTCAAACCTTTGTTTGTATGTAGTGTTGGCTGGACGCTGTCACATAGGCTGAGCACTCACATGCAAACTGCAATAAGCATACATGACTGACTAGCCATTAAAAAATCATACATCTGACAAGTCACCACATTAAGAAAGGAAACAAATGGTGCACAGCGCAACCACACCACAGTGCTTCTGAAAACTAGATTGCACACATCACAGTCAACCATGCTAAAGGGGACTTTCTAACCCCTCACCTCAGCAGGCAAAACCATGCTGTATGCTCCACATGCAACCCCATGACCACGTGAAACAGTTGCTTTCCGGGTTCATGCAGTGGATTCCCCCGTGACATTGAATGATATCTGACATTTTAAAAAATAGCTCTACAATTCAAGTGCAAAAGGTGGTATGGCGGTTCTGGAAAGGTGCAAAGCACAAAAAAAAAAAACATTAAGATCCAGGGTGATCGACCTTAAAGCCAGAAGGGAAAGTTGTGCCTGTGAGTTCACTGATCAAGGTCCCAGATGCTTTATGTTGCCTGTCATCTAAAGCCAACTGCAATCCTGTGTAGGGGAGGGTACTGGGCATGCGTTGTGACCCGTGCAATCAGTTAGTAGGCCCTGGGGGCAGAGGTTTAGAAGAAAGGTGTAGCCAGAGTCAAGACCTATCTGAATACAACTGAAGGCCTTGCCCGTGAGCACTGTGGGCATCTGTGCTGGGTTCACAGCACAGCTAAAGGAAACACCCTGTGAACACAGTCCACCACACATGGGCAGAAACTGCCTCTAATAGACGCCTTGGGTAGAGGAGAATGGTAACAGACTGCGACAAGGCCATACACTCACAGTCCTTCTCTGTAAGCTCGAAGCCAAGGATGGTGAAATTCTGTGACAGAGTAATATGTAAAGGTAATGCTGAAGATCACATCAAGTATCCAGGGCTCACTGACATGAACAAAGCTCTTTAGAAGAATAGATACAGGCATGGATAAAAGCTGTGTCCAAAGCGCAAGCAGGGCATGGGCAGAGGGTGCAGGCGGCAGACTCAGGGTGTAGGGTAATCAAAGTGGAGTTGGGACATATTAGGTGATAATTTAGGGCAGAGATACTGTACACAGAGCAGTGGTAAGTCACATCCTGAGAAAGCTCAGACTATGACCAATAGATGAATGGGGCAGAGATGTTGCACACAGAGCATGGTTAAACAATACACCATGTTACAAGTAACAATTGGTGTGGAGGGTACTTGGGCCCCATTCACTGTGCCCAATTAACTTTTAGAGTAGCCAGAGTTTATGTCGAGGGGAAACAGAGGACATGGGTACAGGTATATTTTAGGCAGATGTTGAAGTATATCTTTAAGAGAAA
Organism: Calotriton arnoldi; assembly: GCA_963921515.1. Lineage (NCBI taxonomy): Eukaryota > Metazoa > Chordata > Amphibia > Caudata > Salamandridae > Calotriton > Calotriton arnoldi. The sequence continues at coordinate 520,955 of CAWUFW010011757.1, forward strand.
GATAACATTAACTGTACAATGTGTCTAACATTTTATTGTGACTAAAATCAGTAAACAATATGATAAAAAAATATTATAAACATACTTTCTCATTAACAACTTCGTTTGAAGAGCGCCCCTGGTTACGATCCAAACCCTAAAAAACAAATTCCTTGGTCATAGTTACCTATAGAAACATAGGGCACTACTCATGAACATAACACATGGCAGTATGAGTGATATCACTGATCATCTATGTTACCAGAGAAACTGCAGAGGATTGTAAATTTTTAGACGTTTACTGAGACTGGAAATAAGCCTTTTAATGGCATGGCATATCAGAGGGGCATTCGGACGTTTACATAGGTAATGTAGATTTACAATATCTATTGATTGTGAATCTAACTACAGCAGAATTTGTTTTCAATATATTTTGGTGAAAACTGTAAAGATACAAGTCCAATGCTAAATACAGACCCATGAAATGAAGATTAAAAAAATGAGTTTATTCCAAAATAAATATCATGGCCAGCCCAGGTAGGAACCAAACTCTCTACCTCGGGTAGAACTTCATGCACTTGACAATACAGAGTTGCATGGATCCTAAAATACTCATGAATCGGGTGTTGCCTGGTTAGAGCACACAAAACATCCTCCTGCCCACCAACATGTTCCAAGAAAACAGTACAGATATATAAGTGCACCAATCTTGCACAGGGAATTAAGAGGTTACAAGGTTCATAATAAGGGAGAAAACCAAGAGTAGCACAAATATGAAAATCACAGGAGTAGATGTCGCCCCAGTTATGGGGTGGACCAGTGGCCTTGCAAAGTCATACTAAAGATATCCGCTGAGCCTTATAAGCAACTTCACACAATGTGTACTTGTGAGGACAAAACAAGGTTCAGTACCAGCTTCCTGAGTCTAGCTCTTGCTCCACTCGCTCAACTCCACTGCACTACACTACATTACACTACACTGTAAAATCCCTCATGTTCCATTTCCTTTTATTATCTAGCATGGTGACATACCACCCAATCTTCTGCACATGTTCATTCGAAGACCATTTGTATGCATCCTTCTTTCTGCCAGCTACGTCTTACCCGCACAAAGTCACCCACATTCAGCCTACAATCCTCACATCCCAATCATTGAACCCCCTTATGTACCCCAATTGTTTCTTGTGCACCTTCTCAATTAATTGTCTTGTGTTTAGAACATGCATGCCCATCTGTTTCAAGCAGCCTAGAGTAATATAATCTTCATGAATTCTTCATTTAGGTATCCTCCTTTTTGCATTAAACAGGTTTATTTATTCAGATTTACGTTTTTATTGATAAATGCACAATTTCCATAGTCATTAAAATATTTCTTTCAGTGCAATGTGGTAATTTAGCTTGCTCTAATATATTGTATAATGTTTGATTCAAGCAAAGCTTACACTTAAATTTTCTGGTTATTTTTAAATAGTCAACAAGGTTTCATAAAATCTGATATCTTCATTTTTTCAGGTAATGTTTCTAAACAGTAAACAACAGAACATAAGTAGGCAAAAGGCCAGAGGGGATCTATTTTGAGTGTTCATTTTAAAACATTCAACAGGGTTCAAGGCAGAGTATATAGGCTACACTGAAACATTGTTAGCCAGAGAGGAACTTCAATTCAGGGTCTCCAGGCCGAGGGTCACCCAGTAGCCGTAAACACTTTTCTTTACTGAAGGCCACAGATAAGGCACATGGAGTCTTCCAGAGACTTATCTGCCTGCCTGAGGACAGACAACTTAGTCATTGAGGCACAGATAAAGGGACAATATAGGTCTTATTTAACACTGCTTTTGTTGTTCAAAAAAAGGTATACTAGTATGATAAGACCATCTTTGAAACTGAATTAGGCCCGTGCTAAAATTAGAGTAGCTAGCCAATGGAAATGAGGGTCTAGGATATTAATGTTAAAAAAATCAAATGTACTGTAATAATGTTCTGTTTATTAACAGAAATCATAGCCGATATCTTGTTTATTTTCATAGTAAGAACTATTGTGTGCACTGGGGGTAGGTTTCTGATTTTAATAAAATACAAACATACATTCCTAGTGTGAATTCTTGAATGTGTCTATTCATGATAAGAGGGTTTGGGGTCCACTAATTACTACTTCAAGTCTTACAGGACTGATCAGTTCCTAATACGCATATTACAAGTGTAATGCTCAGTGGGTTGCAGGAGGTTTTCGTTCACCGGGTTTTCTGTCTTATGTTGGCATATGGGTTAATAGGCCTGACTTAGGGTTTGCAGGTGGAGTAAAGGCAGACAGAGTGGCAGAGGACTTTACATCCTCCTGCCAAATTTAGAGATGTCGACCTACCCCACAGGCTTCTCTATATATTGGCAGGGACCACCATCATGATGGTTCCTGTCAGTGCAGGAAAAGTATGACTGATGGTTCTGTCAAACATGACGGCCTGCCGTCAAGCTTTTTCAAAGTTTTTTAATTTTCAAAAACAAACTCCCAAAGCAGGTGTTTGCTTTTGAAAAATACAAAAACGAATGAATCTCTCACAATTGGTGTTTTCTCCAATGGCGGGGTAATTTTTCTTTATTTACTGTTTCTAACCACCACTTGGCTGCAACAGACAGAAAAAAAATAAAGCCATGCAACCACCCAATGTAAATACGGTGGATGTCAGATGGCTTAACCGAGATAGCCCTTCCTTCCTTGGGCCATCAGAGGAAGGTTTAAGCGGACAAATTGTACTCTGTTGGCGTACCCGTGGCCGTCTGCCCACCTCTTAATCAGGTAGGCAAAGAGAGTACTCCATAATCGTTGTGTGTATGAAGTCATGTTTTGTGTAACTCACCTAAAAGGACATAATTCATGTAGAAAGATCATTGAGTCTGTATATTTACCCAACATGTGTTATGGAGGAATCAGCATGCCAAAATCCAAGGGACACATTTTGAGTATCAAGTGAATGTACACATGCTTGACTTATTGACCATTTGATATGGTAGTCAAAGGGGCAGGGGTCAGACTGCCTAAAGGCATGCAGGCAGTCAATGACACTTACAGTGAGTAAGATTTGTCGGATGTTGTAGAAGTCTCGACTCGCTTACCTAATATCCTGTGGTGCACCTGGGAAAAACGAATAGTGGGTTTTTGGAATTTGAGTGTGTCTGACTGAAAACAGTTGCGTTACAGATTGACAATTTCCAAAAGCCTAGTGTGACGCCAGTGATTCTGCCTCATATTGGCATTGTGTGAAACTATAAATCTGGCTCTTGAAATTTTGTGAGGATGACAGACTTTGCAACTTCACAGAAATTTGCCATTACGAGAAGACTTATCCTGCAGAAAGTATTATTATTTTTTTTTAATATCCACTGCTGGAAAATTTTCATTCACTACATTATTTTTAGCACTTCTTAACTATTGCAAAGCTGGTGACATCGGTATACTTGTAAGAAACTTCACAATTTTGAAAAAAAGAAACAATACATTTCGCAAAACACTGACGGCAACATATATCCGAATATCAGAGTCCTTTCATGAGGTCATAGTTGGAGTCGAAGGACAGTCTCTTCTGTGAATCGTGTTGGCAGCCTTAAGGGCAGCTGCCAGCCCTCCTTGAAATGTTCCCAAATAGGATTAAAAAAAAAAACACATTACCTGACTTTAATGGACATAGGTTGTATTTAAAATAACTGTTTCGAATTTGCAGATGCAAAAGCAGGGAAGGAGGTTTGCTGTGATTGCATTCCTCCATTCCCTGCACATGCAGCCAAGCACAGGGGATCTCAAATTGTGACTTACATTCAATTAAGGAGGTCATTATGTGACCCCAGTGAAAAGACAATTATACAGTATTATTTATTAGGACAAAGATCACATCACAAATTGAATTTCCATTTCCAAACCAGTCAATGTGCACACCCCTAATCTGCATATGGGTATAGCATATGAGGCCTACGTTCCATAAACAATCTCCCAAGCTTAAGAGGCTTTTGCCACCCAATGAAGATAACTTAAAAAGAAAATTGTGGAGAGAACCATTATAGGAAGATCTCCGAATACTGTTTTATATGATTCTCTCAATAAAATATGTAAGGCTAGTGCATGGATGCATCAGTTGAGGTAAAAACGTATTTAACCTGAAAACTACTTTCTAATGGGAGCTAATGAAACTGTCTCATGCCATCAGAGTCTGTGTCCCATTTTTATACCCTACAGGATGCCTCAAACCCACATTTTTAATACAGGAAGGCATGGCCACACTTTTGAAATCCCAAGAAAAAGCTAATTAAATTTGTCTAGACATCTAATTATAGTGGCTTCCACAACTAGAGCTCATAAGCGATCTAGCCAATCCTTTGTGAGGTGACTGACTAAATGCAAAAAAACGGATCAACGTGTTGCCCTCTTGGATTTGAAAAGACAACCTAGCCACAAGCAGCCTCTAAATGTTTTGCATAATGGACCAAATTGTGAAAGGAGAATCCACCTGAAGGATAGAAAATTTATTAGCCCATGCATCTCATAACAAACATTTTCCCTCATTTAACTTAAGCTCAGTTGGGAGTCACCCCATAAACCATCTCCTTTTAGTAGCACTCCAGACTTGAACACTGAGCAGTAATACGGTCAACCTGAAGGAACAGTACCATAAACATCATTAGTTCCAATGCCTACATCTCTGAATAATAAAGAAAAGGGGATAGAGATAAAAGCAGAACGACCAAATGTAAAGTGGAGAGTGTAGGACGAGACCAAAGTTATAGTCTACAGTATGTAGAGACGCGGGGACCCAACCTCACTGTGGTGCTGCATACTGTTAGAAAATACTGAAACTATCCTAAAAAGATCACTTTTAACCCTATAAACTGATGTTGGCTGCTCGTCCATGCTCTGGTAAAAGCTAAGGACAACTCCAGTAGAATTTCCACAACAGCATGTCTTTGGTCAATAACCTATTGTACAGTATCAACTATGTGTACCTCTTTGCTATGCCCCAGCTGAATACATGCCACTTTTTCAAGATTTATCCTCATATTTGGCAATTTTGCAATGTAGCAGTAGTCACTGAGAAAACATGCTATGCTGCTGTAAGCAGCATATGAACAGTCGCCTGTGCATGCATGGCAGTACCTACAGCGTGATGAATAGAATATGCCATATCTGAGCAACAGGTTACATTAGGCAGTATGTAGTTATAGATTTCCACCTTTGTGATATATCCATTCACACCTTGGAATAAGGTACAGAGTCCATTCAACCACTGTTTTTAATACCCATTAAAAATCAAATTCAATGATGAAGTCACATGAAAAACAATTTTAAGAAGATTAGACTTTGCCTGCATCATGCGCCAGATAGCTACTGGCACTGGCTTGCCTGTCCTCCTTGTCTGTGCTTTTCCTTTGATGAGGTGTAAAACCTGCTCCTAGAGCAACTACTGTGGCTTGGGCCTTTTGACAGGAAGACGTGTGTGAGGGATGCAACATCCTTCTTTAGAAAAGGCAGTTGGAAAGAGGTCAGGAACTTCATTAACTTGAACGGGATCAGGGTGAAATATGTCCAATTATTGTTAAGTGTTATGTGAGACATGGAAAAGAGGGGTCCTTTGTCCCAGGGCCAAGTGCAGCTATAAGCTGGCTCAATTCCAGTGGGAGTGGGAGATAGTCCCAGAACCAGTATGGTGCTTTTGAGAAAGAGGGGACTGCTAATTTCCATAGACATACCCCTGGGTGGGTCTTAGACTTGGCATCCTTAGGGTGGTCTTCCCCTAGACAGTTTGCCTTTTACCTCCTGTTTTTGCTGATTCTGTTTGTTAGCCGTAGGACTCTGGAAACATTACCACTGCTAACCAGTGCAAAAGTGCACATGCTTCCCCCCTAAAGATTATGACATCGGTGTATGCCTGATTGGCATATTTGATGTACTGGTAAGTCCCTTGTAAAGTGGCATACTATAAACCCAGGGCCTGTACTTCTTCAAATGCTTCTAGTGGGCTGCAGCACTGATTGTGCCACCCACAGAAGTAGCCATTCAAACCCGTCTCATGCCTGCCACTGCAGGGCCTGTGTGTGCAATTTACTGCCATGTTGACTTGGCATTTAAACCTACTTGCCAAGCCTTAAACTCCCCTTTTGTTACATATGTCACCCCTAAGGTAGGCCCTATTTATTTATTTATTTAGAGGTTTTATATAGCGCTGGCTGGACCCGGAGGTATCAGAGCGCTTTACAAGATAGAGCTAGTTACGGTCAGAAACAAATTACAGCATCATGGCATAACAAAACATCAGAGCGCTTTACACGACAGAGCTAGTAACAGTAAAACAAAATTACAACATCATGGAATAACAGCAGGTAAAACAGAAGCAAGAACGGCTTGAGATTAAACATATCATGTAGAGATAGTCAGAGTAAAGAGTTAAATACCTATAAGATATGGCAGATCGAGTTTAGGGCACAGGTAAAGACCCCCAATATTTGTTGAGTATTTTTATATATATATTTAAGTAACCCTAAGGGAAGGGTGCCATGTAAGTAGAAGGTAGGACATGTATTTGAATGTTTTGCATGTCCTGGTAGTGAAAACCAGCCTATTTCATTTTTCACTACTGTGAGGCTTTCCCCTCTCATAGGCCAGCATTGGGAATTCCTTAATACACCTTTAAGCTGTAGTTCCTGATCAGAGAGGAGTAGCTTTTCATGTTTCATATGTTCAGAATGGTAATGATAAATCCTCCTTACTGTTGAAGTTAATTTTAACATTACTATTTTAGAAATGCCACTTTTAGAAAGTGGACATTTCTCTGCTCTGAGCTCTTTTTTGCCTCACAGCCTGTGTCCAATACACGTCTGGTTCGGGTGACGGCTACACTTTGTGCATTCCCTCTAGACCACCACAAACACAGGAAGGTGTGACTCATCTGCATTCTTCTGATGAGTCTTCCTCGGCATGGAGGAATGGGAGGGGCTGACACCTACACTTCAATAGGCAGTGTCCTGTCCCCACACACAGCACTGATTTACCCCCACAGATAGCCCTAGCATACAGGACTGGGTTGGGCTTCAGAGTGCTGCTTTGAAGTCACCCCCTACATCAAAGGCATTTTTGGGTATAAGTACTGGGTCTCTGACCCCCTAAAATCTGACGCTTCTGGATCTTGAACTGAACCTCTGTCAGAAGGACTGCCGTGCTGCTTAAAGGACTCAGCTAGACTGCTTTTCTGGAAGGGCTGCTTTTCTGCTTATTGCCCTGCTGCTCCCTGACTCTGTTAAAGGAGAGCTGGACTCTGCATTCCCTTCAAGTGATCTCCAAGGGCTTGCTGGCTTGCCTCCTTTTCTCTGAAATCTCAGGGACACAAACAATGTCCTGCAATTCTGCTAGTGCTGCTGGACCCTACCTTCTGTAAGTCCTATCCTTGCCTGAGGTGCCCTCTCTAAGTCTTGTGCCTCAGAAGTGGGTTCTGCAGCTCTTTTCTACAAAACTGGCACATCGTCACCACTGTGCCGTCGGAACGGGCGCATGGCTCTTCAACACTAATGCAGAGGCTGTTCGATTACAGTGGTTTAACAGCCTGCACAGTCCCTTAGCAGAAACATGGAGCTTTGAAAGTGGATCACATGGCCATGGGTAACCAGTGGAGACTTCTTGGGTTCAAGTTATGTGGCTGTGTATGTGGGCACAGGAGTTATCTGGTAGCCACTTTCTGAATTGTCTATGGTCTTTGTAGCAGGTAAATTGAAGTACCAATGTTTAGAATGCTGGTGTAGCCCGGGTCTGAGGGCAACAATGAGATGATTGGCATGGACCCATTGTGAGAACCCTTGATGAGGGAAAAGCAAAACAGGCTCTCATAGTGGAAAACAGACTTTTGTAAACTTGTTTTAATTGTAGACCTAGAGATAATTTAGAGGCCAGGAAAATTGGAAATACGTTGGAAATCCACTATTAATACAGAAATAACTAAAAGGACTACTCTGGAAGCAAGACGATGCTGGATGTGTCAGAGAATGAGGAGGAGATGCGTTGTAGAGTGATGCCTTGAATGCACGACCGCTCAGCCCCTGTAGTAGGATCGAGTGGTTTACAATGCTGAAGATTGAGTGTTAAGAGGTTTCAGTAGTACTAGCATGGTGACGATTTCTGTCAGCCTTGGTCTTCAGATTGTCCCACATGTGAATTAAAGGTAATTCCGAAGCGTTGCCACGTCAGAAACCCATTTGGTGATCCATGAGCAGGTTGTTCCGTCTACTAAGATACCACATATGTCAAGAGAGTCTAATGTAGTTCAATGATGGCAGAATCAACACCAGGTGTTAGAGGTGACTACTGACTAAGTACATAAACTGCATTTCAAGGCACTGTGTGCACATTTATTTTATGTGCCTATGCTAAAAATCTGCCCTGGACCCAGCACTCCATTGCCTATGATGAATATATTTGCAGTGGCATTAATATTGTCAAACAAGATATTATGTAAGTCTCGGTCATAAACATTGCGTCAGGAAGACGTTATAGCTACTTGGATACCTTAAGTTTTTCAGTAGGCGACTGAGATTTTGCTTTGTTATTCTAATGTCCCATCAGCGACTTCTTCGTGGAAAGCGTAGGGCTTTATTTGCTGACTTTGCAGGCACTTATGCAAGACAGGTAACTTTAATGTCCACTTAACTAAATTGCTTTTGTTAAATATCAGTGTGTACAATTTGCATTTATTAAGCATTAATACTACAATTTAACATGACGATGCATGCTATAAGAAATGCACGCAATGTTTTGTGTTCACAATCCAGTGCCCTGCTTCAATCAATCAATCAATCATGTCACTTATAAAGCGCACTACATACCCGCGAGGGTCTCAAGGCGCTGGGGGAAGAGGGGGGTGGTGCTGCTACTGATCGAAGAGCCAGGTCTTGAGGAGTCTTCTGAAGGCCAGTAGGTCTTGGGTCTGTCGGAGGTTGGTGGGGAGGGTGTTCCAGGTCTTGGCGGCGAGGTGGGAGAAGGATCTGCCGCCGGTGGTCGTTTTCCGGATGCGGGGGACTGTGGCGAGGGTGAGGCTGGTCGAGCGGAGCGGCGGGTGGGGGTGTAGAAGCTGAGTCGTCTGTTGAGGTAGGCTGGTCCGGAGTTGTGGAGTGCTTTGTGTGCGTGGGTGAGGAGCTTGAAGGTTATCCTCTTGTTGACAGGGAGCCAGTGCAGGTCTCTCAGGTGGGGTGTGATGTGGCTGCGTCGGGGGATGTCGAGGATAAGACGTGCAGAGGCGTTCTGGATGCGTTGCAGCCGTCTCAGGAGCTTAGCCGTCGTTCCTGCGTAGAGGGCGTTTCCGTAGTCCAGCCTGCTGGTGACGAGGGCCTGGGTGACTGTTTTTCTTGTTTCGGTGGGGATCCACTTGAAGATCCTGCGGAGCATTCGGAGGATGTTGAAGCAGGATGAGGAAACGGCGTTGACCTGCTTAGTCATGGAGAGGGTGGGGTCGAGGATGACCCCTAGGTTGCGTACGTGGTCGGTGGGTGGCAGGGCTGTTCCCAGTGATGTTGGCCACCAGGAGTCGTCCCAGGCTGAAGGGTTGGAACCAAGGATGAGGACCTCCGTCTTGTCCGAGTTCAGCTTCAGGCGGCTGGTCCTCATCCATTCGGCGACGGCCTTCATTCCTTCGTGGAGGTGGGCTTTGGCGGTGTGAGGGTCTTTGGTGAGGGAGAGGATCAGCTGGGTGTCGTCGGCGTAGGAGATGATGTTGAGGTTGTGCTGTCGGGCGACGTGGGCGAGGGGTGCCATGTAGATGTTGAACAGCGTTGGGCTGAGGGAGGAGCCTTGGGGTACGCCGCAGATGATCTTGGTGGCCTTGGATCGGAAGGGGGCGAGGCGGACGCTTTGTGTTCTGCCGGAAAGGAAGGATGTGGTCCAGTCCAGGGCCTTCTCTTGGATCCCGGCGTCGTGAAGGCGTGTTCGTAGTGTGTGGTGGCAGACCGTGTCGAAGGCGGCTGATAGGTCCAGGAGGATGAGGGCTGCTGTTTCTCCGTTGTCTAGCAGGGTCCTGATGTCATCGGTGGCGGCGATGAGGGCGGTTTCGGTGCTGTGGTTGCTGCGGAAGCCGGACTGGGAAGGGTCCAGGATGTTGTTCTCCTCGAGGTAGCGGGTCAGTTGTTTGTTGACGATTTTCTCGGTGACCTTCGCGGGGAACGGGAGCAGAGAGATGGGTCGGAAGTTCTTGAGGTCCTTGGGGTCTGCCTTGGGTTTCTTGAGTAAGGCGGTGATCTCGGCGTGCTTCCAGCTTTCCGGGAAGGTTGCTGTCTCGAAGGAGATGTTGATTATTTTCCGGAGATGGGGCGCGATGGCTGTACTGGCTTTGTTGAAGATGTGGTGAGGGCACGGGTCTAGCGGTGAACCGGAGTGGATGGTGTTCATGATCTCGCTGGTGTCCTCGTCGTTGATGTTGGTCCAGGAGAGCAGGCGGTTGGTGGTTGTGGGGGCAGTGGTCTCGGTGGTTGCCGGGCGGTCGTGGTGTTGAAGCTGTCGTGGATGTCGGCGATTTTGCGGTGGAAGAAGGTGGCCAGTGAGTCGCACAGGTCTCGCGACGGCTGGATGTCGTTGGTGTTGGAGCTGGGGTTGGAGAGTTCCTTCACGATGTTGAAGAGCTCTTTGCTGTTGTGTGCGTTGTTGTCTAGGCGGTCTTTGAGTGAGGCCCTTTGGCGGATCTGATGAGGTGATGGTGACTGCGGGTGGCGCTCTTGTGGGCGGCGTAGCTGTCCGCTGTCCGTTCGTGGAGCCAGATCTTCTCCAGTTTTCGGCATGTTCGCTTGGAGGCCTGGAGGTCTTCGGTGAACCAGGTGGCTTTCTTGCTGGTGTGGCTGTTGGGCGGATTCTTGAGCGGGGCGAGGGTGTTGGCGCAGTCGTCGATCCACTGTCTGAGGTTGCGGGCGGCGGTGTCGGGGTCGGAGGGTTCGGCGGGTGGGCTCAGGGCGAGGGTTGTGGTTAGCTGGTCTTCCGTGACTCTGCTCCAGCAGCGGCGAGGCATTTGTTCGGTGCGGTGGTGCGTGGTGGGCTTCCTGTAGGTGAAGTGGATGCAGTGGTGGTCAGTCCAGTGGGGTTTGGAGGTGTGGTTGAAGGAGACGTGTGGGCTTGCGGAAAAGATGGAGTCTAGCGTGTGGCTGGCGGCGTGGGTGGGTGTAGTCACGAGCTGTCTGAGTCCGAGGGTGGCGAGGTTGTCGATCAGGGTGGTGGAGTTGGTGTCCTTGTTGTTCTCGAGGTGGAAGTTCAGGTCCCCGAGGAGGATGTAGTCCGTGGAGGCGATGGCGTGTGTGCTGACGAAGTCAGCGATGGAATCGCTGAACTGTGGTCGGGGTCCGGGGGTCTGTAGATGAGGGTTCCTCTGAGGGTGGTGTTGGGATCGGTGTGGATCTGGAAGTGCATGTGTTCGGCGGTGCTGAGGGTGTCGTCGGTGTTGGTTGAGACTCTGAGGGTGTTCCTGTGGACGATGGCGATGCCTCCTCCGACTCCGTTGGTGCGGTCCCTGCGGGTGATCTTGTATCCGTCCGGGATGGCAATGGCGATGTCGGGGGCTGAAGCGGGATTCAGCCAGGTCTCCGTCAGGAATGCTACGTCTGGGGAGGTTGAGTCGAGAAGGTCCCAGAGTTCGATGGCGTGTTTGCGGGCGGAGCGGGTGTTGAGGAGGATGCATCTGAGGTAGTTGGGTTCTTTCCTGGGCGGTGGTTTGGCGGGGCGGGTGCTGGCGAAGCTGCAGTTCCGGCAGGTGAAGGGCCCTTGGGTGCGCTTCGGGGTGGCCTGGTAGCAGGCGTGATCTTTTCCGGGGTTGAGTGCGTGGAGGGTGCTGGCGTCGTATCGGCGTCTGTTGATGTGGCGGGCGCGGGGATGCCCGGACCAGGGGTCTGGCGCTGGGCGCGGTCACGGCGCGGACGGGCGCAGACGGGCTTGCCTTAGGCGCGCCTTTGGCGTGCCAGCGGCGCGGCGCGCAGCGGCCGCCATAAATGGGGAGGTGGGAGGGAGGAGCAGGGAATGGGGCAGCGAATGGGCAGTGAGGGGCGGGGCCGCAGGGGCGCATCGGCGGGAAACAGGCACAGAAGGGAAAACGAGCACAATCAGGGCATCAAGGGGGCACAGAAAGGAAAAAAAAATGAGCACAATCAGGGGCAGCAAGGGGGCACAGAAAGGAAAAACGAGCACAATCAGGGGCAGCAAGGGGGCACAGAAAGGAAAAAAAACGAGCACAATCAGGGGCAGCAAGGGGGCACAGAAAGGAAAAACGAGCACAATCAGGGGCAGCAAGGGGGCACAGAAAGGAAAAAAAACGAGCACAATCAGGGGCAGCAAGGGGGTACAGAAAGGAAAACGAGCACAATCAGGGGCAGCAAGGGGGCACAGAAAGGAAAAAACGAGCACAATCAGGGGCAGCAAGGGGGCACAGAAAGGAAAAAAACGAGCACAATCAGGGGCAGCAATGGGGTACAGAAAGGAAAAACGAGCACAATCAGGGCCAGCAAGGGGGCACAGAAAGGAGAAAAAAAAAACGAGCACAATCAGGGGCAGCAAGGGGGCACAGAAAAGGAAAAACGAGCACAATCAGGGGCAGCAAGGGGGCACAGAAAGGAAAAACGAGCACAATCAGGGGCAGCAAGGGGGCACAGAAAGGAAAAAACGAGCACAATCAGGGGCAGCAGCAGGGCACACAGACGGAGCTGTGTGGTGGGGGAGCGACCTACCAGTCAAGGTCAGGGGTCGCTTTAGAATGAAGCAAACTCGATCTTTCAATGAAGACTGTCATAGGGGGGCGTGGTTTAGCACGCAACCAAGATGGCCGCGCGTTTCTAAGCTCCGTCGGACCTCCGGTGTGGACGCTTCTTCAAACATGCTATTCAGGTGATTTTTGTTCACTGTATAGCAGAAATCGGCGACGGAACAGCTGGAGAGCCTTGGGGACGATTTGCAAGCATTCAGTTCTGCTCCTTCTGCGAGTTTCTCCATGACGCTTTTCCCCTCATACGGGACAACACTAAAATGGCACCCGTTATGGCATTTTGTCGATACACGGTCCGTGTACATTAATTACTTGGGCTCCTGATTGGTCTTTGTGTGTACTCCCTTTACTGATTGAGGTATGGTGTTGCTATTTTTTCTTACCTCTTCATGTTATGCGCTGAAGTTTTGAGGAGATATTATTATTTTTTCTTTTTTTTGCTGCGATAGCCTTGTTACAAGATAGCGGCTGCTGACAGGATTTATTGGATCTTTTGAAGTCTACTTGACAGCCTCCTTACACAGTTGAGTGTGCCTCGGTGGGACTAAATTATCTCTTCTGCCATCTTTTGTCTGCCACTTCAAGTCTTTGGCGTTTATTCTGCTTATTACCGGTTATATAAAATGTACTTCATTTCCTGCAACTGGATGGTATCTGATATTTTTTAAAGTGTCATCTGCCTGTTGACGTACTTTCCCAGAGAATTTCTACTTTTTTAAAATATCCTTCTCTGTGTGTGACGCCTGCAGTATGCCTGAAGGTGGTTTCATCTCTCAGGCATTACTACTCCATTTACCACTATATCTTTTTATTGTTCTCTGTGCTCATTACACTACAACTACGCTTTTTTCAGTCAGTTGTTGTACCCATTATACTGGTTTCCAATGGCTGAGGGCATGGGTATCCCCTCCAAGGACAGATTCCAAAGGTCATCTGAAAAGGTTCAAACAAAGGTCTCCCACCCCGAAATCTCCACCTAAGAGTAGTCTGGACTCCGCTTCGACTCTAGACACGATCCTACTTAAACTCAATTCAGTTCATGACATAGCACAGAGTATTAAAATGAACACAGATTTACTTCAAATTGAGGTAGCGGCAATTCATAATGATCTCAAAACCTCTCATTACGTGTCTCCAATGCAGAAACTCGAATAAGTACTGTTGAGGATTTTACCAACAAACAAGCTAAACATGTTCATGGTTTAGAACACTCTTTGGCTTCCTTGAGGCGAGACCTAACTGAGCAAGAAGACAGAAATCGTAGAAGTAACCTTCGTATTTTTGGTCTACCGGAGGACTGTGAAAAATCTGCTTCTTCTGTGCTGGATTTTCTACTTACCTGGATCCCTACTGTTCTGAATATTTCCTTTCACAAGGACTTTGAAATAGAACGTGCTCATAGAGTTCCCACTTTTAAGCCTAAGTTTCTATCTTCTCCAAGACCGGTGATTTTTAAACCTCTGCGCCATCAACACACTGAGCAAATCCTAACCCAAATGAGGAAAATTAAAACCCTACAATGGGAAGGACACACAATATCAATTTCACAGGACTTTGCCAGAGACACCGTCGTTCGTCGTAAAGGTTTCTTAAATCTACGTAAAAGGCTCATAGATATGCATATTCCCTTTTCCTTTGCAGGTCCTTCACGATTTAGAATAACTTTCAGAGGGCGCTCACAGATTTTTTATGAACCCTCGGAACTTTCTACTTTTCTGGATAATCATTCTGAATCACAGATGGACTCCGAGTCTCTTCCTGGCACCTCCCATCCTTAAGGTCTTTCTCTGCCTGATACGTTGGTTCCTTGCTCTCTATGCCTTACCACTAGTATGTGGTTAATATTGTTCCTCTGGTTTCTTGTTGTATGCTAACTATATACTGTCAAGGTTATTAGCTTTATGTTGATTATTCTTATTTCACTAACCTTTTCCTTTACAGGTTTTACGGTCTATCATATTCTTATGATGGACTCTTCAGAATTTCCATTTAATATGTTGGTTCTACTTTGGTGCTATCCTGTTTTTTATCGGTTGTACATGTGTCTTTTTCTTCCTTTCTTTTTCTTTCTTGTCTCTGACTTTTTCCATCCTCGATTCTGGTATCTCTTTTCCCACTTTCAATATTCTTTTTCTTCTTGATTTGTTTTTCATACTCATGCTCTTTCTCGGCATATCTCACTTTTTACTTCTCTTATTCCTCCTCTCTCCCTATAATCTTTTGCTGGTGATAATTTTTTTATGTGTGCTTACTATTTATTTCTATTTTTCTTCACTCTGGTCCTTCTTATACATATATACGTTTTGTATGTATACTTCTTTATGCATTGTCTTTATTTCCTGTCTCCATTGCTTACATTTGTTATGTCTTCAGGTCATGAATTACATTCTATATTATTGTCTATATATTCTAGTACTGATCTCTTGAGGTTTTCCATTCTGGTATGTTTGTCTCGCTCTTGTTTTCAGATTTATAAGGCTTCTTATTGCTATTTATATTACCTCGGCTTGCCATTTCTTGCATTACTTATTTGTATTTACTATACCTTAGGCTGTTACTTACAATACCTAATAGTGCCAATTATCATTCCTTACTTGGTTTTTTACCAGACTATATTGTTCGCCTTTCTGTTTAGAATATAATAACTTATTGGCTACTTATCCCATATGATATATATATATATATATATAATTATTCTTTAAGATTCTTATGATTCAGTAAGTCTCTCTCTTTCCAATTTCCACTTACTATTTCTTTCTTTGCTCGCTCTTCTTTTATATATGCTCTTTCCTTATTCATTTATTTCTTGTTTTGACTTTTTTGCCTTTCTCCATTCATTCTATTTGTATTTATTTGTATTTGTATTTATAAAGCGCGACATTCATCCAGAGGATATCACGGCGCTGTGCTAAGACTTCTAGTGTGTGACTGAGTGGTTCATGAATGATTTATGAGGTTGGCCGATATTATTTTCCGGAGAACAAATGAGTCTTAAGTTTTTTTCTAAACACAAGATATTTCTCTATGAGGCGGAGTTCTTGTGGTAGGTCATTCCAATGTTTAGCTGCCAGGTATGAGAAGCTACGACCCCCTGTTCTTGTCTTAATGCGTTTTGTTCTAGCCAAGGCAAGGGACCGCGATCTTAGGCACCTCGTGGGTACATAGAATTCAACTTTCCTCTGTAGGATGAGGGGTCCCCTTTGGTGCAAGGCCTTGTGTGTGTAACTGAGCAGCTTAAATGTTGCTCTTTGGCTACATCTTATGTAGCCTTTGTGTTTTGTTTTTTAATTTTCTATATCACATAGTATTTATACTTGATGCAACCAAATCTGTAGTGTTTCACTTATTACAATATGCAATTTATCCTGTTCTATATTGTTATTTATATTGCCTCAAATTCCTATTTATTATAATATATATTTATTCTGATTTAGATTGTTATTTCTATTTCTGATCATATTATTTATAATGCCCTCTTTTGATATTTATCTGATACTGTTGTCTCACCTTTTTATTTAGCATAGATAATATGTTGCTCATTGATCAACTATGTTCTATTTTTTGGAACTTATATTATTTATTCTTATTGATGGATTATTAATTGTTTCTAACAATTACATTTTTACTTTTGTTTCGTCGCTTAATGAACTCTTTAATATTGAGCGTTCTGCATTGCGCTTATTGACCTCTGTGGTTGCTCCTCCACGTCATTTCCCCCATGCAAATGGTCTATTACAGACATCCCCTGGTGGGGTTTTTCTTTTTTTATGCTCCTTTTTTCTTTGGAGTACTTTAGGTCTTTCTTTCCTTCTTTCTAGCCTTCTCTCTTCCTCTGGGAACATTTACTTTGGTATATATTTTCTTACATTTTGTTTGCTTTCCTTCTTTACCTATTCCTGAGATTATTTTGTTTATCTCTTTCTTTTCTCATTACTGGATACTTCCATTTGTATTGTCCTATGGTTTCCTGTGGCAGGTCTAAATATTGTGTCACTTAATGTTCGTGGGTTGAATCACCCTGTCAAGCGTGCCAAGATCCTAGACTATTGTAAAAGCTTGTCTGGCGATGTTGTTCTACTTCAGGAGACTAAGATAGCTTTTAAAGAAGCTTTGCTTTTACGGAAGGAATGGGTGCTTGATGTCTCTTGCTCTGAAGCTTCTGGTAAAAAGAATGGAGTCGTCACCTTGATTTCTAAACACTCTGGTTTGTCTATTGTTACTGCAGAGCATGATGCAAATGGCAGATGGTTACTTACGCGCTTGTCCAATGGTTCAGATGATTTATATGTCATGAATTTGTGTGCCCCCAACGTCGATGATCCTCTTTTTTGGTGTTCGATAGATAAAAAACTTTCTGATATCCCACAGCATGCCAGAACAATTGTTGGTGGTGATTTTAATTTGCCCTTAGATCCTATTTTAGACAGACATTCTGCTTTTCAGTTTTGTCCCCCTAGGGCGCATAAGCAACTGCTCAATATGTGTTCTTCTCATCATCTGATTGATGCATGGAGATCGCATAATCCTACGGGTAGCGATTTCACCTTTTTCTAATCTCCACATTCTAGCTTTTCTCGTAGTGATTATCTTCTAGTTGATGCAGCTCTTTTAAAACATACCATAAATGTTATGATCCATCCAATAGTCATTTCTGATCACGCTGCGGTCTCTTTGACTATCCTTAATCTTACGGATACGCGAGGCCCTCGCACTTGGCGCCTGAATACGGAAATTTTAGATGACAAAGATGAAGTCAAGGAGCTTAGCGAAGAAATTCATAATTTCTTCCAAGAATATGAACTTTCGGTTACTTCCCCAATAGTTCTGTGAGATGCATTTAAATGTACTATTCGGGGTCATATTATCAAACAAATGTCCAAAAGGAATAGTGATATCAGGAAATCGTTACAGTCATTGGGAGATGAGATCAAAAGTAAAGAGATTTTATATAGACGCTCTAATGATAAGTCTCTTTTACAGGATATCAAGAATCTAAAGTATTCTTTCAATTCTATAGTTACTAAACGAGCTTATCTAGGTATACACGCTCAAAAATCTCGCCGTTTGTTATATCAAAATAGAGCTGGTAAGTTGTTAGCTGCCACCTTAAAATTTCAGAATAATAATATTAAAAGTACTCAGATTTCTTCTATTACTGATAAGGGCTCAAAAAAATTTCATACTCATGAAATTCTTGAAGTCTTCTGTGATTTTTATGAAAGATTATATACTCCTGAAGATCCATGTAACATTTACGCATGCCAACAATTTCTAAAGTTGATTCCGACAAATACTGTCTCCCATTCTGATATGATTGATTTGGGGAAATCGATTGAGACTGATGAGATAATCCAGGCTATTAAGGCTACTCGGTCAGGGAAGGCTCCAGGGCCCGATGGATTCCCTATAGCTTTTTATAAAACTTTTTCTTCCTCTATCATTCAATATCTCAAGAAAGTTTTTGATAACTTTGTTCTTTCAGGTAAGGTTTCTGGCTCCGCGGCTGAGGCTACTATTGTTGTAATCCCGAAAGATGGCAAGGATCATTCAGACCCTAAAAATGTCCGTCCAATTTCTTTATTGAATATGGAAGCTAAGACTTTTGCCAAAATTCTGGCTAAACGTTTAGAGGGTCATATCCCTAGTCTTATTCACGCTTCTCAAACTTGTTTCGTTAAGGGGAGACTTGCCAGAGATAATATCTGAACTTTTTGTCATATTTAAGAGAAAGCCAAACATTCGTCATTGCCATCGGCGGCGATTGCCCTCGACGCCGAAAAGGCTTTCGACAGTCTCATGGCCTTTTTTACAAGCAGTTTTACAATACCATAACCTCGGGGACTCTTTTATTAATATGGTAATGTCTCTTTATGCACAGCCAAAAGCCAATATTCGTGTTAATGGTGCTACATCTTCCCTTTTTAATCTTCGTCAGGGCACTAGGCAAGGGTGCCCTTTATGACCATCTATTGACCCACTTCTTCGTTTACTTAACCTGAACCAAGGTATCGAAGAATTTCAATTTGGTTCACATACACTTAAAACGGCCGCCTATGCGGATGACGTCCTTATCTTTTCAGAGGATATTGCTGCGGAGCTTCCTGTTATTTCTAATACCATAAGTGAATTTTCGCTTGTTTCTGGTTATTCTCTGAACAAAGAGAAAACGGAAATGTTTCCCCTTAATTCGTTCTGTTTCCCTTCTCATATGGGTGACTCGGGATTTAAATGGCAATCGACTCGTATCAAATATTTAGGTATTTGGTTCTGTAAAGACCTTCCAGATACTATCTCTTACAATGAATCTCATAATAGCTAAAATTAAAGACCTTTTGTCTTCCTGGTCCCCTAAGAACATCTCCTGGTGGGGGAGAATTCAAACTCTTAAGATGATGATAACACAGATTATACATTTCTTATCTTCTATCTTACTTGTGAAGCTTTCTTCTTCCTTCTTTCATGAGATTGATTTAATCACTTCCAAATTTCTGTGGAGTGGTAAACGTGCTAGAATCGCTTATAAACACCTTAGGAAGCCCTCTGTTTTGGGTGGCTGTAATTTGCCGGATTGGAATTTATATCAAATTGCTTTCTTGGCCCGCAAGGTATTCTTTGGTTCCTGCCAGATTCCCAACATACTCCCCGGTGGATGTATATTGAACGAGAGTTGTGTTCGCCTCTTTCTACTTCTTCTTTCATTACTGCTTCTAAACTTGCTCTTTGTCACTCCCAGCGTATTATTTTTGACACAATTAATGCATTAAAATATATGGACAAAAAAATATCTACACCTATCCATAAATCGAGGTGGTCTTCTTTATGGTACAATCCTAAAATTCCTACTGATATTGATCCTATTACGATTTCCTCATGGGCTGCCCGTGGTATTAGTTTGATCAAGGATCTTTATGACTCCAATAATGACCTGCTCCCTTTCTCTTTTCTGGCCACGAAATATAACCTCACTAATATGGATTTTTATTCATTTTTGAAGTTGAAGGTTGCTCTTTCTAAAGTATCCTTTTCCATAGATTCAGCTACTATTGCACTTCTTTCTATGTGGTATCGTTCAGGCCATACTGCTTCGCGAATATATAAATTTCTCTCTGCTCCACTTCCCTCACAGTCCACAATTACTTATGATAAATGGTCTCACCATTTTGACCCTGACGTTTTTAAACATATTTCACAAGAGACCTGGCAAATCATTGGGAAGTTATCCCTACATAATAAAATTTCCCCTTCTCTTATTCAATCTAAAATTTTTACTTTAAATCTCTTTCATTGGACCCCTGCTCGTTTACATAAATTGAAACTAAGGGATAGTGATCGTTGTTGGAATTGTAATTTGCAACCAGGTACTCATCAACATATGTTTTTTGAATGCACTCTATTACAATCTTATTGGGATTTAATACGGAAACATTTATCACTCATCCTTAATATATCGTTGGAGCTTTCTTTGCCTTTCATCTTATTGGGTCCTTGGGCCTCAACTTTTCCTTTACCCCTTGACAATACGGATATGCTGCTACTATGTTTACTTATATCCATTGCTGTTAAAGTTATCTTAACAGAATGGAAATCTTTTCATCTCCTATCCTATCATACTTGGTGGGCATGGGTATCTTATCTTCGTGGCGCTCACACTTTTGTTGAAGAGAAGCATTATTCCCCTGCTATTTCTAGTAATGTATGGCGTTCACTGGATACCTATATTAGTCTGTCCTCTCAGGGATTAATAGCTCAGTATCCGTTTGACTCTACTCTTTAGACTATTTTTTACAATTGAAGCAGATGTCCCCACCTCTCTCTTTTTTCTTCTTTCTTTCTCTTTCTTCTTTCTCTTCTCCCCTTTACTTTTTCCCTCTATTCTTTTTTCTTCTCTCCGTTTCCTCTTTCATTCTCTGTTCTTTTTTACCAGCAATTCGACTGGTGTATGATCTTCATATGTTTTTATAATAATATTCATATTTATTTTGTATACCTGGGTTTTCTATTTTATTACTATTTGTTCTCTATAATAACATATCATATTTGTCATCTCTATTTATATTTTGAAATTCCCTTGTTACAATAAAATATGTTTATCTTCTTTCTTCCCCAGCTCATCAATTGCTGCAATGAAATCTGTTTTTGATCTGTAATTCCTTTGTTTTTAAATTACTATTTATTATCTAATATTCTGTTGAATTGCAAAATATTATCAATTTGTTCTCTCCTTCAAATAACAATAAAAATATTTGAACACAAAAAATGAAGACTTTCATAGAAAACATTCCTTTTATTATAGTTATTCTTAAAGCATAACGTGTAGTTCGGTTTGCATCCTTAGTCAGCTAGTTTGATGCATGCCAGACCAAGTTAGTTTACATTGCATACAATATGGCGTTTCTGGCATTTCTACCAAATATCGACCATTCCGAAGGCGCGTTACAGTTTGTAACATGCTCACCTGATTCAGAACATGCATTTTGTTTGCCTTTCTTCACATACATCAATTTCAGGTCTTGGTGCATAAGTCGGGGAAGGGCCAGACGCGCCTCTGCATTCATCATGTTATGCTTAGTCCCGTTGGCGCGAAGAGTGACTGACTAGAGGCGCGTGCAGCATGACATCACCAATAAGTACAGAAATGTCTGGGGTTCAAGGACGCATTTATCTGTAATGCTGGGACCAAGTAGTCGCACTTGCTAAAGCAGTTGCCCTGTTATGTCCCTGGACTTTGTCCTTTAAAATGCATGGGTTTCCCTTTATTATGATCATTGCTCATCTAAATCCATATACGTGACCAACGTAAAAGGGGTACATGCTGCTTTCAAGTGGGCACGAAGCCACGCAGCAGATGGGCATGAGCGCAAGCAACCGGTGAGCCATGTGTGCTCAAGTGTGGGCGGTGAGGGCAGCATTCCCAGAACCGACATTTATCTCTTGTGACTCTGCTATGGTTAAGCGGATTAACACAGTCAATTGGTTTTCCGCAGATTCCACTTCAAGTAGGAATAGTTTCTAGAACAGTAGTGATATGAATTTAAAAGTGGATGGCCTTTGTAGTGCGCATTACTCCGTGACTGTGCCCACACTGTTGTTCTGTGTGTGCAAGGAGAGAACTCTGCAGCATCAAGCAGAATATGGTACTTTTTTTTTTTTTTACACGCCCCAAAAAAGAAAAAAATTTGAAGTAAAAGAAAATATTGGTTCGATTGTCATTCAATAAATACAACGTAAAGTAGGTTGGAAACTACTGCCCTGTTGGAAACGACATACTTTAACCCTCGATTCCTATAAATGGCTGAGAATCTGGGTCTTTCTTCATAAATGACGTACGTGGCCTGATTTAATGTGCTCCATTTTGCTCCTCCCAACCCTGCAGAAGGTGCGAAGGGGCTGTAGTCTCAGACAGAGTTGTATGTCTCTGGAATGCAGCTGAGGCAGACAACAGTTCATAGGCCAAGACTGGGAGAATTTTAATAGATATTTAAACATAAAAACAATAGTTGATGTAAACAAATCACATATTGCTGATTTCTGTTTAGTAGACTACAGTCACTTGTCCTTCAAAACACCAAGGGGTATATTTACAAGAATTACAGCTAAGCAGTTTTGAAGTTGCTTAGGGGCAATTTTTTTTATCGCTGTCTATTACCAGAATCCACTGCCATGTTTGCGATGTATTTACAAAACGTCACTACATGGCGTTAGGATCAGCTAGTGGCGGGAAAAATTGACGCTAACCCGGGCGTCATGGCAATAAAAATCTTGGCGCTAGCGTGAAAAAAGTGCCGGCCAGCCAATCAGCGGCACAAAAACTCATGTTAGGCAGCCAGACGTCACTTTTTTTTGCATCTGCAGGAAAAAAAGACACAAACATGCCTCAAACACCAAAAAAACGAAGAAAAAAAACAAATGCCAAATGGAGCAGCCTGGAACCAGTTCAGCACCAGACAACAACCCCCCCTACCATCCCCCCCAACAGACAGGATGACCAGCCAGAGTCCCGAGGAAAAGGAAAACCAGATTCAGTCAGGAGGAAAATGAGATTCTGATTGAGGCGGTGACTTAGAATCAACACCAGCTATTCCTCAGCTTCAAGGTGTCATTGGGGACCAAAATGCCATTTGCCAGTCCATTATCAGCAAGGTGAACTCGGTAGCAGAAGTCAAGAGGACAATGACTGACTGTGGAAAGTGCTGGCATGATGCCAATCGCAAGACCAAGCAGAAACTGGCCAGCAATCGACAGGCAGCAATGCAGACCGGAGGTGGGAGTCCAGCGCCTCAGGAGGAGCTTGATGCCTTGGAGGAACAGGTGTTCACAGTTATCTGTGAGGAGTCGGTGGTTGGAGTAGAGGGCAGGATAGTGCTGAATATGACCAACTACATCAGTGACAGGGTAAGTAACAACCAGGGACATGGGGGTGTGTGAGTAATGTTGTTTATGTCCATCTACCCATGTCTCATTGCCCACCCACACTGTGTGCAGATCAAATGCTAGCTACATAGGTACTGAGTGGTACAGTCAAGTAACGGAGCGCTCCGCCACTCTTGAAACGCAGTGCTGTGCCGTATGTTCAACAATACGGCCCAGTCCTGTGTTTCACCCTGCAGTGGCAATAAATGTAGCTGCCTAGCGCCAAAGCAGACACTCTTGCACAATGGTGCAAGAGTGTCTGCATTTGTGCTAGGCAGCTACATTTTGCGCCAGCGCAGGGTGAAATGCCATGCTGCACTGTATTGTTGTAAATACGGTTCATAACTGTTTCAGAAGTTGCTGAGCGTGGTGTTAAACCAAGAAGGCTAACGCTGCAGTCTGTCACAGCCTTGTACATATGCCCCCAACTACAGTGTGAAAGTGTGCCTCATTTACAAGGTGTTGCCAAGCCACATCAAGTGGGTCAACACTGCCTAGTAAATATTGCGAAGCACAGTTTCACACAGTAAAGTTCAAAAGAGTGATGATCCTGTGGTGATAGTGGCTTTGACATATGTCACAAGCAATAGTAATTGCTTACCTGCTGGTTTGATGTGTGCAGGTGAATGCAGCACACATAACCACATCTAAAAATGTCATATAGAACATTTTGAAGTTGACTCACCTTTGTTGTTGACATGCAAAGCCGCACATCTCTTGCAAGCACCTTGCGTTACTGATGGGCACATTCCATAATGATTATAAATTACATACTGGAGGTACAAGGTGCTTTTAATGTTTGCACGTGTTCCGCATTTTAAAGTATTGTTTACTGCCTAAGCATTGTAGGATGGGTTCATTAAAATATCAACATGCCTGTTGTGTATGCAATGCTCATTGAGCCACACATTCCCCATTCCTATCATGGTAAGTGAAGGGTGAGAAGGGGCCTCATTCACAATGTTGCAATAATGCCCGTTATTTGGCTACACACTGCCTTGCTATTATTCCTCAAAATGCATTTATCCACATGAAAGTTGCTTAATGTGATGTTCCGTTGGCAGTATGTCATTGTATTCATGGTCCAGGGATTGGTGGTCAATGACACATAGACATGTGTGGAACATGGGTCTTAGGTAAAGTCAAACATGGCTGGGATAAAATGCATGGTTACTGATGTCTGTAAACATTCTTCCAGTAACAAATGCATCGAAGGACTATGGACACTACATTACGTATCATCAATATGCTCACCTCTGTGCCATTCACCAAAGGTCTGCTGTGCAACAATGCACCAATCCTTGAAGCCTGCCTCAAAGTCCTATGTCCTCCTGCATGCATCAAGTCATCATTGTCACTGCTGTGAGAAACACAAGAGAAGGGTATGCACATCTTTACTCTGGCCCAGTCCTGTGTCTGTAGAAACATGCTGGCTTGAACACTTTAATTTGTTGCGGCACCATGTGTATTCAAAATCTGGTCTAAGGGGTATATGTAGTGAAATCACACCATCAACCCAAGAAAGGCACCCCTGGTGTGCTGCATGATACATGTCACCTTCTAACGGATGGCAACATCTTCCTGTTGTGGCAAGCTACAAAATACCCAAGAGTAGTAGTCACATTATAAAACACTCATCAACATGGTCACATAACTATGCAGCAGTCAGTTGTTTGTCCTGATCTCAGTCTTAAAAACACAGAGTGATCAATGCACACATACACATGTTCAGAAAACATACCTACGGTCACTCACATCCTGCTTAACACCTACACTAAAAAAATACAAAGGATGTCAGTGATTACCATTTGAAACATAGGTTAGGATGTAGCCACTTTGTAGTAGCTTAACCACAGAAAGTCAAAGTTTGTGCTTAAGTTCCAATTACTAACATCATGCTTTACCATAATGAAACATCTGGGTTGTGTAGATTTTACTCTTTAAGCTGCATCCCTGGGTTTGCAATTGTACCCGTGGGTATCAAAGCTACCTTTCATCCACAAAGGCACCCTTGCATCAAAGTGCAAGGGTGTCTGGGTAGAGGAAATGATTCTCAATTAATAGGAAGGTGCTCCTTCCTGCCCACAAACATCCCTTCCTGGGATTGACCTGTTTAAATGTGTGCTGCACACATTAAACACACATATACATCTAAGATTAAGAGAATCGGAACAAATCTCCTTGTCTTTTCAATGTGAAAATCACTGTATACCTGGGCTCAAGTGCATGAGTGACCTCCTCCTAAAGCCACACTTGTAAATAGGTGGCAGTGGCAACATCAATGGGGGGGTTCAGTGGAATGTCCACCTCAAAACTCAGTGATCAACAGTTATACGCAAACTGGAGTATGGAAGGGTGCCTCATCCCCAATGTGGAGTTAATCCACATGACGTAGCTTAATACTGCATAGTAAATAAGGTGAAGCAACCAGCACCACAGGAAGGTCTGAATATATGACGTAACAGTAGCAGTAGGGGCTTATAAATATGACCCTCACTGTTGGCATACAGGGCAACTGTTCAAATCAATGAACAACCTAAATATAACATTCATGGACTCTGTACATCGATACACAAACCTACGTGTCACAGGTGTACCATGTAACACAGGAGAATGTAAAGTGTCATGCACTCTGATTGTCAAGTGCAAAAATATATGGTAACATGTAACAGACACATACAACAGTATCTGCCCTTTACATTGCAGAGGATGAAATCTCACCTCCTGTTCAGCAGCCTGTCCCACTCTTCAATGATGATGATGTGGGGAAAAAACTCACAACCATCGACCATGACACCCTCCAAGAGCTGCTCGACTCCATAGGCAGCCCATCTCCGGACCCTGGGAGATCCAGCAGCGTAGTTGCGTCTCCACATGCCCCGCCAAGCACCAATTACCACCACAGCCTCAAACCTGGACTCTGAGGACCCACATCTACAATTTCAGCGCAGTGCGGTAGGAGTCCAGCATGAGATGGCAAGACCAGGTGCAGGTGGGGTTGAAGAGCCTGGCAGCCAAACTCAAGGGGATCCATGGTGCCTCAGCCCCAATAGGGACCACTCAGCTGCCATCAGAGGCACCTATGGCCTGCAGCAGTACCTGGATGACATCGCTGGTGTCATGATACAGAGGCAACAACAACTGTCCTGCCAAAGTGGCAACAGCGATGTGGCCAGAGAGTTGGGGGCAATGAGGAAGATCTTGGAGAACATGGACTGGAAGCAGGATTCCCACTCGGCTGCCAACCACCGTGACGTTGCTAGAGTCCTGCAAGCCTTGCAGCTCATACTTGCTGCAGTGATGCCTCATCTGTTGGCACAGATGAATGCTGCTACACCTACAGCATCCACATCTTCTGCCCCTGATGAATTTCGTGAGGATTCGTCAAACAACGCCAAAGGTATTGGCAAATGAAAAAACACTCTTCCTATGGAAATTAGGTCCTAACTATAACTACCTACTGGTGACCACCAGTAGGATATATATATATATATCGCGGTGCATGTCGTTATGTGAGCAAGCCCAGTGTGGTGGGCGAAATGCTTCATCCTGTCATGCGACACTGAACAAAGCACAAACCTTGGAGTCCGTGTCCCGTACTTGCGTTGCAGCGCATGGGAAATCATTTTGGATATTCAATTGCTCGGGAAACGGCTGTTTCCGATCCAGGGACTTCCTCCGAGGGTCGAGCAGCTTTCAGCCAGCTTTGCAGTCTTCAATTTACGGAAGGAACTAATGCTGTAAGGACCCCTTGCACCTGGAACAACTTAAACGAGCCTACTTGATGGAAGTAGCGGAGGAACTCGTAGCAGAGGAACGCGAGTCGGAGGACCCGTGAAGCTTCGGTGAATCAGCCGGTAAGCTGTGCGGAGTTGGGTCAAGTGCAGGTGGGGAGGTGTGCCTTCAGAAAGTTGAGCGGTAACAGATACCCGCGTAATATCGGGTAAAGAATTAGTATCATTGGCGGTGTCATCATACGCTCAAACCCACACAACATATTAGATCAAGCATGGCAGACGAGGCGCTGCGAGAAAGTGAGGCAGTAGCACAGTAATTGTTTGAGAATCTCCCCTCAGCCTTAGAAATAAGGCGTAATAAAGGAGTATCGATTGCATCGGCGTAGGGCGACGTAAAGGCATTACTAAAGTCACTAGAAAAACACATGAAAACGGAGATGACCAAATGGTGGGAGCAGAAGTCCCTGGAGAAATATGTGGAAGCAAGACGGATTCTGCGTATCATGATTGCCCCAAGTTTTGAGAATCCCAACCCCAATGTATTGAAGGAATGGCCCGAGAGCAATCTCGAAGCTTCAATGCGACTGGTACAAATTTTAATAAAATATGCACGCAGTGATCGTGATGCCATTTTGAAGGGAATAGAACGAATCAATGGAGAGCTGGAAAAATCTGAGTTTTAAGAGCTGATCTCTAAAAGTATAAATGATATCAAAACGAGAGTGAAAAAACAGGAGGACATCATAAAAACTAGGAAGGCATTCAAGTTTGCACGCGACACGCTGGATTATGAGTCTGGGCAGATATTCACCTTTTCAAAGAAATATGATTTCATCAAACGTAAGCACTTTGAGCAAATCCACCAAGCCAGAGATAATGCGAAAGCGAACAACGTGAATGAAGAGCCCCTAACAGCATCGAATTCCGATGTTAGTTCTATCCAGAGTGAGACTGAGTCGGAAGACAGCAACATGGGGAGGGGCCACGCAGGGGAAGACATGGGTACCTTGACCATTGCAGAGAAACTTGATTTTTTACAACAGGCCCGCCGGCAAACCTTGAGACCACGGAAGCCCCAACAAGTACTAGACAAAGACGCAACCAAAGGAGGAGGGCAAGAAGGAAATGTAATATACGCAAGAGGAAAGCAACAACGCAACAACAGGTGGAAGAAAAAATAAAGGGTGACATCAACACGGTCATCAACCTGTCTCAGGTACAATTAGACCAAGCGGAAATACAACTTTTGTCGCTGGGTCTTTCTTTCTGCCCTGAGAGTAACTTTGATTACGTCCAAACGCGTGTGTACATTTTTAAATTCATCAGAAAAATGAAGATAACCAAGTACTTTGCCATTAAAAAATCTAAAAACAATGATGAATCCACTGTAATTAACACATCTGGGCATACTAATCTTCTAATATCAGACATTCCGGCTCTACAAACACTGTAAGCATTGGCAGCAGAGAGATGCAACAATGATCCAGCACAAGGCACGCTGGAGCTCCTGCAAAATGCTGGAATCAATTTGACATCTGCAAAATCCAGCCCATTTAAACCGGCATCATCTTTCATCCCAGTCATGCCTCGGGATGCCATGGACATTTTTCATGATGTGGTGGTGGACGAACTTAAACGCTGCATCAAAAAACTCAGCGCAGAAAGGATAAAGTCAAGTTTCAAAATAGGAAATAGTGGGAGTTGGTCAGGAAGTTACAAAAACAAAGCGACCTAATCATCAATAAATCAGACAAAGGGGGCAACATTGTCCTTTGGCCCAAGAATGAATACCTTATAGAAGCACACAAACACCTGGATGATGCATCGTGCTATAAGAAGTCAAACCATATTCAGTTGAGACTGGTGAAGGAAATCTGCAAACAACATCTCAATAAATGGAAAAGAGAAGGATTGATTTCCAATGACGAATTTTTTCTCAACATGGATTTTCCCATAACTCCGGTTTTGTATTTTATACCTAAAATACATAAAATATCTCCTATCCCAGGACCGCCAATAATATCAGCGAAAGGGGGTTTATTGGAAAAGATGTCTCAATATGTGGGCTTCTTTCTACAAGATCTTGTTAAAGCATTACCCTCTTACATAAGGGACACAAATGATTTTTTAGATAAAATAAGATGTTTCTTGGTCAGATAATTGCATATTAATCACTCTTGACATCAGTGCTTTGTACACTAGTATCAATCATGTAGATGGTTTGCATGCGGTCGAATTTTACCTGAAAAACAGACCCATTGAAAAGTAGAAACACAGGGTAATGATTCTTGAAATGATTGAATTTTGTCTGCATAATAATTTATTTTTTATTTAACAAAGATGTCTACCAGCAATTAAGAGGAGTTTCCATGGGAGCCTGCTTCTCCCCTAGCTATGCGTGCTTGCACGTGGGCTGGTGGGAGGAGCAGATCCTAAGGGTAACGCATAAAGAGGACTGGGAAGCGCACATATTATGTTGGATGCGTTTCATAGACGACATTTTTGTTGTGTGGAATGGGTCTTTTGATAAGGCTCGTGCTTTTATTAACAACATTAATAACAATGAATTAAATCTACAATTCAATGCACTTTTAGACAGCGGAGCCATAGACTTTTTGGATGTACATATTGAGGTAGCCAGTCACAAATTGGAAACTACTTTGCATAGAAAAAGTACTGCTGGCAATTCTACCCTACATGCCTCGAGCTTTCTTCCTTACCACCTAATAAAAAGCATTTCTTATGGGGAATTCCTGAGACTACGGAGAATATGTAGCACTAACCAGGAGTTCCAGAAATGTGTAGGAGAAGCCAGCAGCAGATTCGCAGACAGGGGTTA
The DNA here is from genome assembly GCA_963921515.1 of Calotriton arnoldi. Classification (NCBI taxonomy): domain Eukaryota; kingdom Metazoa; phylum Chordata; class Amphibia; order Caudata; family Salamandridae; genus Calotriton; species Calotriton arnoldi. The sequence goes on from CAWUFW010011757.1 coordinate 550,675, forward strand.
CAGTAAACAGATCATTCAGGTGGCCCTTGATAAAGTAACCAAGGTCTCGCTAGAGAACTTACTGCAGAACAAAGTCTCTAGATCCTCTAGGAGTGACAATGAAGACGAAGTGACAAACAAGGCCAGTCAGGAAACCCGTCTAATAACCACTCACAGCAGACAACACAGGCAGATCAGAGCCATCATTAACAATAGGTGGCCTGTATTCAAAACGGACATGGTTCTAGGAGAATTGCTACCAGCCCAACCGACATTAACTTTTAGAAAGGCAAAATCCATGCACAATGCTCTAGTCAGGAGTAGTCCCATGATACCGTACGGGGACTCGAAGCCCAAGACCACATGGCAGGTACCAAAACATGGCTTCTACAAGTGTAGTTCGTGTAGAGCCTGCAAATTTGGTATGAACACAACAGTATACGTCTGTGTTTGGCCCCACCATCAATCATCTTAAGGGGGATATATAACTGATGCACAGAGTATGCAGTTTATGTGTTAACCTGTACTTGTGGCTTACAATATGTTGGAAGCACTAAATTACAAGTGCATGTAAGAATACTCCAACATTTGAGGGCAATAGTAAATTCTGACACCTCCTACCCAGAGGCCAGACATTTTAAAGCAGTCCATAACAAAGACCTGAGTTGCCTGAAGTAATTTGCAATTGGTGCAGTGCCCCCTATGAGAAGAGGAGGGAATAGAGAAAAGAAACAGACGTTTGGAGGTAAAATTCATACTGGAATTAGATACGCGTACTCCGAATGGGCTGAACAACGGGGAGGAACTTCATAATTTCCTCTGGTCTATGGTTCCACGGGATGGCTTGTGGTAGTTAATAGTTTCTGGGATTTCAAGCCTGTATGTTATCTGTTTATAAGTTTCGGGTTTTAATCCAAGCAGAGAAAGCAGTTTGGAGGGGAACCTTAGCACAACCCCTAGTGAAATAAACCCAGGTGGGTAGGGGTCGGTCCTGAGACTATTCCATGTATTATTCCAGGGAATCATCTTAGTTTTTTCGATTAGGGTCTGCCACCTTAAGTCATGAGACTTGGTTGTTTTTCTTTTAAGACATGGGAGGAAAAGCAGGGCAGGTTACCCTGTTTGACTTCAAGAATACAACATGCTGTCTCCCATCCATCCCCTATAAGTTATAGGGTTTTATCCCTGCACTTTAGCACTTTACTACACACTTTTGCACTTTAATTGTATTGGCACTGAATGAAGGCTGTATATAGGTAGGTCTAGGTGTGACAATATTTATGACCATTTGTTATTCATCACCATATGAGAGTTGTGATTACATTCGAATTAATGTAATGCCTGTTTTGATGACATGGTCTAGGACGGATATAAAGCTTCAACATATACCATACAGGGTATAGAACTAAACCAAGGCAACATAACCACGGATCTTTATGCATTATGCACTATAGTTAAACCCTGTTTGGAAAGATGCACTTTACAAATGATAGAGTTTCAATAGCTATTTTGCACATCAGCGAGGGGCTGCAGTATTCAGCTGCTATAATTTATTGCATTTGAGCAGTTATATCTACTTGCCACGCATTAATTGTTCTCTTATCTTATTTTATCCATTAGTTAGTGCGTCATATTTAAAAATACTAGGAGTGTCAAGTATGAGGTATGCACATTGCACTTTAATCAATGAGAATAGCATCTTACATATGAAGGAGTCTTAACTGCATTTTTTGCACGCTAGTGAGGGGCCGCATGACCTTAGATCTTCATGCGTCACGCACTTTAGTTAAATCCTACCATGAGAGATGCATTTTACAAAGGATGAATGAATGAATGAATGAATAGACACTTATAGAGCGCATGGTTACCATAGGCTTCCCAGCGCTAAAGACAGAGCCCAAACCGCGAAAATCGGGGAAATCAGGAGAACAGCAGGGTCTTCAAACGTTTACGAAATAAAAGGTGGTTGGCCTCAAGCCGAATATGATCTGGTAGCGGATTCCAGCATTTTGCAGCGATCACAGAGAATAGACGGCCACCTCTCCTAGCTCGGTTAACTCTAGGAACAATAGCAAGGTGTTTTTTCCCAGAGCGAAGGGATCTTTTAGGAAGATACGGGGAAATAATGGATCGGAGAATTGGCGGAGCACTATCCGACATAGATTTATGGGCGATACACAGGGCCTTAAATTGGATTCTTTCGGCCACTGGCAGCCAATGCAAAGAATTAATATATGGTTTGGCAGATTCCCTATTGTTAGCCTGCATAAGCAGTCGAGCTGCACAGTTTTGAACTGTTTGAAGTTTCTTTATGGTCGAGCAGGGGGAGCCAAGATAGAGCACATTGGCATAATCAAGCCTCGAGAGAATCAGGGCTTGTACCAGCAGTTTCCTAGCGTTAAAAGGCAGAAGGGGCAAAATCCTCCTAATCATTTTCAAGATGCCATAGCAGGTACCTGCCACCCTATTTGCCTGTACCTTAAAGTTCAGGTTATGGTCCAGCCAAACTCCGAGACTTTTTATGTGGTCTTTAGGGGGAGGCATAGCCCCGAGACATTTAGGCCATAGTGCGCCGCTCTCTAAGGATAGAGTTTTATTAGCAATTGTGCATACTAGCGATGGACTGTAGTATCTAGCTAATATAATATACTGCATTTGAGCAGTTATATCTACTTGCCACGCAGCATTTGGTCTTGGGATTCATCTATTGGTTAGTGCGCCATATTATAGACATTATGAGTGGCAAGCAAGGAGTATGCACGTTCATTTAAGGAGAACAGCACCCTACTTATGAAGGAGTCTTATTAGCAATTTTTGCACGCTAACGAGAAGCCACAATATCTTATGGTATGAATGATGCACTTTAATTTAAGAATTGTACTCCTAAAACTTCCTCCAGGATGTAGCACCGTGTTTTATGTTGTTTTATCTTGGTGTTGCAATCTACTAATGATACTTTGAAGCATGATTCTACGGGTTTGCATAACTATATTGTACAGTTGTATAGCTATGCATCCTATTATGAGGAATCGCAGTACTGTATATTAGTGTAAGAAGCATTGTTTTTGTTGTTATTAATACCTAAATTGAAAGTGACGTCAAACAACAGGATCTAAGGGTGAGACACTACAATGTTAATTTCAAGTCAAAGTCTGTTGTCCATGACCATACCTGTGTGGGGTCACATGGTGTGTGTGAAATTTAAAATGGTGAATTCGCGGCGCATGTCGTTATGTGAGCAAGCCCAGTGTGGTGGGCAAAACGCGGCATCCTGTCATGCGAATAAAGAAATACTGAACAAAGCACAAACCTTGGAGTCCGTGTCCCGTACTTGTGTAGCAGCGCATGGGGAATAATTTTGGATAGATATATATATATATATATATATACACACACACACACACACACACACATACATATATATTCTTCCTCCTTGGCCCGATGTTGCGGGTATTTATTTTTTGTCCAAGTTATTGGAATGACTCTTGCCCGCCTCCAGTGCAAGCCAAGCCAAGCCATGGACTGCTGCCAGGTGCAGCTCGTGATTTCACGACAAGGCAAGTTCACTGTAATTTTGTCTTACGGCCCGGGGGGCACCTGTACACGGGGCTGGGACATCAAGGTGACTCAAGGAAGCCTCAGGACATACATCCAAACAGGGACATACCACTTGGACACTGCGCACCTTTGCCTGCAACAACTATGCCCATTCGGACTTTGGACTCTGCTTTCCCCACAAACACACTCACCCGGGAATGATGTCTTCTGGGAACTGCAGTTTCCATCCGACTGCAGTAGTCATGTAACCACGTGACTTGGGGCCAAGCAGACTCTCACCAATGGGAGAGACACAGGATATTCAAAGGTGGGGGTGGAGCAGCACCCTGTTAGCAGCGGCATCCGAAGAAGGCTATTCAGCCGAAATGCATCATGCCCGATTCTGTCCATTAAAAGGTCTTTCAAGTTTCCCCGAAGTGGCCTCTAATTTCTAATTACTGGAGAGGTTGATGAATATATATATATATATATATATATATATATATATATATATATATATATATATATATATATATTCTTCCTCCTTGGCCCGATGTTGCGGGTATTGCTGGTATTGCTGCAGCTCTTGGTGGTGGTGCGATCCTCGTTGGCGGCAGAGCCTCGCCGCTAATTATTCACACATTTTTGGGATTTCTCAAATGCAATAAATGTAAAGTATGCCAAATTGCAGTGGAAAAACAAGAAATCATCATGGTAAAGAAAAAATGGAAAATCAAACATATTACTTGTAAAAGTCAATTTGTCATCTATGGAATAGAATGCCCCTGTAATCTCAAATATGTGGGAAGCACTATTGGTGAAATGAAGAAACTAATATTGGAACATGTAAGAGCTACCACAAATAACGATCGGAGCAATGCAGTGGCAAAACATATGGAGATATATCAAAGTGACTGGAAACAATTAAAAATCAATGCAATTGAGCAAATTTAACAAAATGAACGAGGAGGAGATCGGGAACGAAAGCTATGACAAAGAGAATCTTGCCACTGTACTTAAGAACATTAGCACCTTATGGATTGAATCAGGGTGAGGAGTTGTATATACATTTATAGATGGAAGAAATAATTATGTTGGCTTAGGTTAATGGATTTTGATATTTATCATAGGGTTTTGATAAATGTAGGGTTTTACTGTTAGAATTTGCATGATTTGCACAAACACTGAGCACTTTATTGTAGTTTATAGAACCAAAGCGGACACGATTAATGAAATCAAATGAAATAATCAAGAATAGTGTAAGAACATCAAAAGTGATATAATTGAAAACAGTTGGTAGCTATATGGGTATCAGATTACAAGAGAATATACTGACAATAAGTCCACTGGAGGGCACAAATGTGAATATAAATTTTAAGTGGAATTACTTATAACTTTATTATAAAAAATTATTGTATATTGATAAATGAATTAAGAACTACTGATCCCAGAATGCAACTGGAACAAATTCAACATTGATAAATCTCATAGGTAACTGATTGTTTATAAATGACAAAGAATTATTAAAAGATATAACAATGAACTAATTTACAGCATTGGTTTTAAAATTCATGAATTTTTACTGATTTGCTCACCTTTTATTGCACACATGCACTTGTAAAACTACACTTCCCAACACCACCATGCGCATTCGAATGGAAATGACTGAAAAAATATAAAAAAATGGAGATTAGGCGGAAATACCTTTCATCCTGTAATTAAGGTCCCTGTGGGACGGAAACGCGTAGGGACGTTGCTCGTATTGTATTCTTTCAATGTAATGAAAATGAGCAGATTGGAAACGAATCACCCATGAGTGCAGCTCATTTTTACCATCACCGTCCAATTTGTGAATATATATATATATATATATATATATATATATATATATATATATATATACTTGTATATGTGCCTTAAAAAACTTTGTCCCAAAAAAATCCTTTTAGAATTAATGTTGACTCATCTTAAAAAGTATAGATGGTGCCTTAGAATGAAATGGTTGCAATGTATAGACAGAATAATCAGACAAATTGGTGTCGCAGATGGTGGGCACCAGCTATGAAGTATAAATGCGTTTGCTCATGAATTACATAGAGGCATAGGTGTTGATTTGGTAGTGCCTTAGGATTATACTGGCAATAGACTGCACAAATTATATAGATTGTCCGATTAGAATGGAAGGAAGGGAATGACGTGGAAAGATCTTGAGAACATATCTTAGAGATCCTTCCAGATAAGATAAAAAAAATGATTAAATCCTTGGTTAGAATAACCTGATGTGGTGAGATGTATAAAAAATGTATAAATGCTGCTATATTGTAAATATATGAAATGGTAAAAAATGTTATATTTGTGTACTTTACACAAAAAGTTTATTAGCATTTCTTAGCAACTGGCAGTAGGTTTTTAGCATTTCTATTAGTAATATTACACTTTTTTGGAAATATTTTTAAGAAAATATTTTAAATTGTTTTAATGAACCATCGAAAATGAATTTCACCTTATATTAATGATTCACCAGGAACGATGATGGAAATAGTGGATTATTTGAAAACTATCTTTTAAATTGTGCAGTTCTCACTTTATTTCATGAAGACACATACAAATACAAGAAAGCTGAATGTATAATTTTTGAGTACGCCTTTATGGGATAACATAAATTTTGTAATATCATTATGATTTGAAGGTCTATTTATTGTAATTATAGGATATATGCACTATTTGCACTTTACTTTAAGTGACAGAATGTACTTTACAGTGACTAAAGAAAAAGAAAAGAAAAAGAAAGAAAGAAAAATGGTGGCAAAATTACTCCACCAAAAGTGATTGAGGTTGCTAGTCTAGTTGTTCAAAATGACTGACACAAACAAGGGGTTAAGCACGTTGCACTTTATATAATATTGTCTAGACACAAGGGACTCTATGGTCCAGTAGAAGGCTAGTGGTAGCCGAAACGCGTAGACCGTCCATTCTTGCTATTTTTGCACAGGGTGTGCATGTAAAAAAGAAATAAAACGAACTTTCTTTATCCTGCAGTAGTGCTGTGATTCTTGCCTGGGGATATACTCTTCTCTGTTTTGGTGAGAGAACTGTGAAATATATATATATATATATATATATATATATATATATATATATATATATATATATATCCACATACAAGGTTGCCCTTTTAGAGTTCGCCCACACAGAAGGTTCACCCTCTCTTTGCTGAGGCAGCATCACCAATCAGCCTCCAAACTTCAATCATTCGTGTATGGCTCTACGCGTTTTGGATCGAATATCCTTGATCACGAGCCTCAGTAAATGAAAACAGCAACATTTGACTTTAGACCTTCTGCTCAATTTAATTATTTCAGCCCCAGTGGGCGTGTACAGAAGTCCCGCCCCAGTGGGATCCGGTTCTCTCTCGGGATTTTGAACAGGTCAAGATCCAAGAGGTGGGGATACGGTTCTCAAACTGAGACAAAGAGAATCCGAATACATTGTGGACTTCCAAACTAAGACCCCCGGGGGGACTTAACCAAGATGAGGAGCTAGCCATACATCTCAGAGAAGAATAACTAGGCTCTTCTCCCTTCGCATATGCTGCCTCTGGACTTTCTATATTCTGTGTTGTCGAGACAAGTTTTTTCATACTGCTTTGACATCTCTCTGTTTTTAACCTTGTGATTTCCGCACTGTGCCGGAACATTTTACATTTCTTCCTCCTTATATCACTCTGTGCATAAGAAACTGTAGATCATTTTGTGCTTAAATAGCCTTATGTGTAGTACTATGTGACTAGTAGTCTCACTTATCAACATTAGTACATATGGTGGCTCACCATTTTTTAACCTTTGTTTCTTTCTCTTTTGTTTCTTTGCAGGAGGAAAGGAAGGGGCCCATTCACTTGGAATCACGGTCACGGGCTTCCTAACCTTTTCTTCGTCTTCACTTCACTTTGTTATGGAACATTCTACATGGTGTGATACTGTGGGTGGTGACAGGCGGGGCTCCGCCTGTTAGATTTGACTCTACGGTTCTCCTCTTGGTGAAATTCATCTTCTAGTATGCCACTGTTGGCATTAATTTATTTATGCTGCCATACATTTGTCAGGCCTCAGACACTTGTGTAGGGCATGGACAGGTTCCCTCCTTTTGTGTTTTACACAATTAGGCACTTGCCAATACCGTGATTTTCCCACCCAGACACGGGGGGGTTACATAACCTGCAACGCACATTCTGGCCACATGGCTTCTCGTACATACAATAGGGCAGACCAATGTCTATACCTGACCCCTTTGACGGTGGCACTGTCACTTAGACTTCGAATTGTTCACACATCGCATGTGCATTATCGTGCCATCGGTCAGGCGTCTTAGCAGGATAGTATTTGACTATCTACGGCTTACAACGCAGGCCTAGCACAACACACGGTATATTTAACTCATATGAGAGTGCACCACGGCAAACGTTGTTGGTAGTTCATTAGAAAATGGGCACATGTTCCAGTACCATTTAAATACATTTTGCATTGTGATATATGTTGCTGGATGCTAACAGCACTTGGTACGTTCATTTATAGGAATTGTCCTTGTTTATATTTTTGATTTGCAACACCAGTACCTTACCATTTATGGGACTATAGGTTTTTGAGTTTGCGCAAATTTTGTTTATTTACCTTAACTGCCAAGTTGAGACACACGATGTATTTTGTCACCACTCCAATATGGCCGAAAATGTATTTGTATTTGACTCTGTACTAAGCCGTATTCTATCTTTTCCATGTTTCTCTTACTTAAGCCAGTCACTGGTGGTGCACTTTACACGTGACCAAGACTGCGGTAGCAGTTGAAACGCATTGTGTAAATAAACACTTTGCAACTAACTGGAGTTTGATACCTGGTTTTTCTTGAGAGCGCACGTACTTGGATTTATGTGGGATATATATATACACACATATACATATATACATACATACACATATATACATACACACATACATACATACACACATATATACACACACGCACACATATACACTCACACACATATACACATATATATATACACATATATATACACACATACACATATATATACACATATACACATATACATACATACACACATATACATACATACACACATATATATACATACACACATATATATACATACACACATATATATACATACACACATATATACATACACACATATATATATACACACATATATATATACATATATATATACATATATTCACTGAAAAAACCATAGGTTTCAGGCACGTTATAGTTAGAAATTAGCATTTAAAAAACCTTACAAATTCACTGAAAAAACCATAGGTTTTAGGGACAGTTATAGTTAGTTGGACATTGCACTCGTACAAAACCCGTGAAATTCCCCCGTTATAGTTAGTTCAGCTAACTATAACTCGCGCCCCCGCAATGCACTGCTGATGACGTCACATATTACATCACTCATGACATGGTCAGTGACATCACTGATGACATCACTGATGACATCTCAAATGACATCCCTGATGACATCACTGATGACATCATCCAGTGACTGTGTGTTTGTGTAAAGTTTAAATATGTTTAATATATATAGGGAAAGGCGTATTGAAGAATGAGTGGGTGTATAAGTGTCTGAATGGATGATTTAGTAGGTGCGTGACTGAGTCTATAAGTGAGTGATTAAACGTATCTTACTGGATGCATGGGTGAGTGACTAAACTGTGTGAATGTCTGTATCCGTCTGTTGTTGTGTAAGCAGCTGCATGGGTTTCTGACTAGCTAAATGAGTGTCTATATGGGTTATGGATTGGTTCTCTGAGTATCTGTATGGGTGCCTCAGTGTTTGTGTGGGTGGGGTGAGTGTGACTGTGCATAGATGTGTGAGTGGGTGATTCACTGGGTGCATGGTTTCAAGAGTGCGTCTGTGATGGACTGTATGGGTGGGTGAGTGTGTGTATGGGTGTGTTAGTGATTGAATGTATATCTCAGTGGTACATGTGTGAGTAACTACATATGTGAAAGGCAGTATATATGTGTGTTGGAGTATATAAATGGCTATAAGTGAGAGTGTGTGATTGTGAGAGTGGCTATATGGATGAGTGTGTGCTTGCATCAGTGATTGCATAGGAGCATAAGAATGTGCTAGTATTTTTATGAGTAAGTGAGCTGGTGTGTATAACTGTATAGGTGAGTAAATTGGAGTGTGATTAATTATTTGCATGACTGACTAGGTGTGTGAGTACCTCTATGGATGAGTTGCGTTATGTGAGTGTTTATATAGGTGTATGAGTGCATATGATAGTCCTGTACTGAGTGACTGTAAGTATGAGTGACTGTACGGGTGAGTGAGTAGATGTGTGTGTGTTGACCTAAGAATCAGTGAGTGGGTATGTACTTATTGGTATTGGAGTGTGTATGGTTTTGAGAATGGCAGTCTGTAATTTAGAGTGGGTGTTTCAAAACTTATATTAGGGTGTGAGAAGATGCATTAAATTATCACATGGATGATGTCATCAGTGATGTCATTTGAGATGTCATCAGTGATGTCATCAGTGATGTCACTGACCATGTCATGAGTGATGTAATATGTGACGTCATCAGCAGTGCATTGCGGGGCGCGAGTTATAGTTAGCTGAACTAACTATAACGGGGGAATTTCACGGGTTTTGTACGAGTGCAATGTCCAACTAACTATAACTGTCCCTAAAACCTATGGTTTTTTCAGTGAATTTCAAAGGTTTTTTAAATGCTAATTTGTAACTATAACGTCCCTAAAACCTATGGTTTTTTCAGTGAATTTCAAAGGTTTTTTAAATGCTAATTTGTAACTATAACATGTCTGAAACCTACGGTTTTTTCAGTGAATTTCAAAGGTTTTGTAAATGACAATTTTTAAATGTATTAATTGTTATATAAATTTTTTTCATACTGATTTCGAAATTTTTTAGAAAACATTTTTTTTACATATTTTATTTTTTAAATTACATTGTAATTATATTATACATTACAAAAAATACTTTCTCAGAATGAATTACTTTAGTTTAAGTACTTTGCACATAGGCAATAGACTTTTAAGTACAGTAGTTACAGTTGTTGCAATGGGCAACACATTTTCAAACACAATGCAACATTCAGCTCAATGTGAATTTCTAGTTAAATGCAATTAGTTACTTTATGGATTACTTTTCTAACCACAGGACTGGATCCTAGATTCAGTCCTGGGACATCTCCTGTAAACAGTTGAGTAAAAGCGTTTTGGTTACAGTCGTGATTTTTAAGGAATATTATTGTACTTTAAAAGTTGACACTTAGAAACTTTTTCTCATAGAATGACCAATGTTATCCTATGGAAGGAAATTCACTTAGGAAGTAAAAACTGTTATCGTTACTTTTTGTTACTCAGTGTTGGATCCTGGATCCAGCACTGGTGCATCTCCTGTAAACAGTTGAAAGAATGCGTTTAAGTCATACAGGCGATTTTTAAGGAATATTTGTAGTTTGTGAAAATCGACACTTTGAAACTTTTCTGCTGAAAACCAGACAAAGGATTCCTATGGAAGAAAATATAAGTTACTGGTAAGTACGGTTAAAATTACTTTTCAGGACAAGTACTGGGCTGAAAGATGCAGCACTGAGGGCTCTCCTGATAACAGGTGAGTAAATCAGAATTCGGATTTCGGCTGATTTTAGAGGAATATTTGTATGTTTCAAAAATCAAAACTTAGAAGAATTTCCAAGTGAAACCAGTCAATGTTAGCCTATGAAGGAAATTCAAGTTACCAGTAAGTACGGTTAAAATTACTTTTCAGGATCAGTACTGGGCTGAAAGATGCAGCACTGAGGTCTCTCCTGATAACAGGTGAGTAAATCGGAATTCGTATTTCGGCTGATTTTAGAGGAATATTTTAAAGTTCCAAAACTCCACACTTAGAAGAATTTCCAAGTGAAACCAGTCAATGTTAGCCTATGAAGGAAATTCAAGTTACCGGTAAGTACGGTTAAAATTACTTTTCAGGATCAGTACTGGGCTGAAAGATGCAGCACTGAGGTCTCTCCTGATAACAGGTGAGTAAATCGGAATTCGTATTTCGGCTGATTTTAGAGGAATATTTTAAAGTTCCAAAACTCCACACTTAGAAGAATTTCCAAGTGAAACCAGTCAATGTTAGCCTATGAAGGAAATTCAAGTTACCGGTAAGTACGGTTAAAATTACTTTTCAGGACCAGTACTGGGCTGAAAGATACAGCACTGAGGTCTCTCCTTATAACAGGTGAGTAAATCGGAATTCGTATTTCGGCTGATTTTAGAGGAATATTTGCACAATGGTGAAGGGAGGGGGCGGGGCCTGAGGTGACATCTGTGCAAACGCGCCCGTGGCGCGTTTTAAGTTGGGGATTAAGTCCCCTTGAATCCTGAGGGTCCCTAGGGGCCAACTAGCCCACCAGGAACCTCCAATATGCGCCAGGGGCTGCGTTGCAGAGACGTGTAGAGAGGCCACACCCCTTTTACACCTCTCTGCAACGCAGCTCTGTGGCGCTTTCTGGATGTACCTGTTGGGCTAGTTGGCCCTCAGGGACCCTCAGGATTGAAGGGATTTAATTCCCCATCTTAAAACGCGCCACGGGGCCTGTTTGCACACATGTCACCTGAAGCCCCGCCCTCCCTTCACCACTGTGCAAATGCGCCCCGTGGCGCGTTTTAAGTTGGGGGATTAAGTCCCCTTGAATCCTGAGGGTCCCGGAGTCCAACTAGCCCACCATATACCTCCAAAAGCGCCACAGAGCTGCGTTGCAGAGAGGTGTAAAAGGGGCGTGGCCTCTCTACACGTCTCTGCAAGGCAGCCCCCTGGCGCATACTGGAGGTTCCTGGTGGGCTAGTTGGCCTCCAGGGACCCCAGTATTCAAGGGGAATTTGTTCCCCTCTGCAAACGCGCCAGGGCGCGTTTGCAGAGTGGTGAAGGAAGGGGCGGGGCCTGCGGGCCGATCGTTTTTTTTTTGTCCCTGAAGGGGGCTGTGTGGCCCCCCTTCCTTTTTCTCTTTTTGGGCCCTGGGGACCCCATCCCCCAGGGCCTTACCCCTTTTTAATTTTTCAAAAAAAAAAAACGGGAAGGGGCCCCGTGGCCCCCTTCCCTGGGCCTGTATTGGCCCCGGGGACCCCATCCCCCGGGGCATGGCCTCTATATTTATTATTTTGAGGGGGCAGCGTGGCCCCCTCCTCTGGCCATTTTAAGGCCCCGGGACCCCATCTCCCGGGGCCGGCCTTTCCATTTTTTTTAAACATTTTTTTCTCTTGTTGGAGAGGGGGCGCGTGGCCTCCTCCCGAGCCACTACTTGCCCGGGGACCCCATCCCCGGGCTGGCTCCTCTCGTTGGGGACTGTGGGGGGTCCCCAATCCCCCCACAGTCCCGTCGGCTCCCCACGTCCCTTGGGAGCCGGCATTGCTGTTCCACATGGGGAGCAGCTGACATGCTGCTCCCCATGTGGAAAGCAATCGCTTTGGATATTGGAAGAGAGAGCAGGTTTCCTGCTCTCTCTTCCAATATCCAAAGCAGTTTGCTATGGCAGAATGGGAGCCGCGAGGCTCCCGTCCTGCCATAGCAAACTACAGTGTCCCGGGGTAGGCACCCGGGACACTGCAGGAGCCGGCCCTGGGGGGTGGTGGTCCCCAGGGCCATCAAGGGCTCCAGGAGGGGGCCGCGCGGCCCCCTCCCATTCAGTACACAGCCCCGGGAGGTGGTGGTCCTCGGGCTCTGGGGACCGTAACGGACCCCCATATTAAAATGTTTAGTGCCCGGGAGGTGGCGGTCCTCGGGCGTGTGGGGCTGGAGCCCCCCACACTGGTTTTATTTTTAATTAAAAAAGCCCGGGAGGTGGTGGTCTCGGAGCTGCGGGAGGGCTCAGTGCCCTCCCTCACCATTTTCCAGAGCTGGGGGTGGCGGTCCCTGGGCTTGGGGGCCCTTTGAGGACCCCACACATTAAATTATCCCCCCACCATGCCCCCGGGTCTTGGGCCACCCGGGGCCAATTAACATCGGAGCGCGGAGACCGCGCTCGATTTATTTTCTCGGCAGGATTCGCGCACCCTGAGCGTATCCTGCCGATGTTTTTAAATTTTTTTTTAATTTTTTGCCCAGGGGGTCCTTGTGGGACCCCTGAGCAAGCCTAGGGGTCAGGGTGTTTCTACCCTGCCTCTATGTGCGCTTTGCGCACTTAGTTTCTGTCCCTCGGTTCTACCGAGGACAAAATGGCTGCCAACATTTCCTGAATCGGAATGTTGACAGCCAGCTGACAGCCAATTAACATGCAGCTCGTGATCGGGACGGTGCGCGCAGGGTGCGCTGAGGGTACGCGGACCCTACTCGTCCATAGATATCACTAACTTTTTACTTTTCATTTTCTCAGCAACTACTGAACGGATTTACTACCATTTAACAAAAGGGTTCTTTCTGAACCAAGAACTACCTCTTTGCCAAATTTGGTGTAATTCCGTTCAGCAGTTCGGCTGTAGCCGTGTCTAAAGTTTCCTATGGAAAAGTGCATGGGGAAAACGCTGCTTTGGGACCCCCTTTTTCTCGGCCTCGCTTGACGAATCCCCGAGACTTTCAGGGTAGGAGCGGACCGGAGCGGGCCACAAAGTTTGAAAATTTCGCAAGATACGTCAACCGGCAAGAGAGTTATTTCAAATAGAATGTCGTGGATTTCCTATGGATAATAGGTTGTAACTATAACTATCTACTGGCGACCGCCAGTAGATAATATATATATATATATATACACATATATATATATACACATATATATACACATATATATACACATATATATACACATATATATACATACACATATATATACACATAAATATACATACACATATATATACACATAAATATACATACACATATATATATATATACACATAAATATACATACACATATATATATACACATAAATATACATACACAAATATATATACACATAAATATACATACACATATATATACACACATATACATACATACACATATACATACACATATACACACATACACATATACACACATACACATATACACATATATATACATATACACATACACATATACATATACACATACACATATACATATATATACACACATATATTATCTACTGGCGGTCGCCAGTAGATAGTTATAGTTACAACCTATTATCCATAGGAAATCCGCGACATTCTATTTGAAATAACTCTCTTGCCGGTTGACGTATCTTCGCGAAATTTTCAAACTTTGTGGCCCGCTCCGGTCCGCTCCTACCCTGAAAGTCTCGGGGGATTCGTCAAGAGGGGGCCGAGAAAAAGGGGGTCCAAAAACACGTTTTCCCCATGCAATTTTCCATAGGAAACTTTAGACACGGCTACAGCCTCGAACTGCTGAACGGAATTACACCAAATTTGGCAAAGAGGTAGTTCTTGGTTCAGAAAGAACCCTTTTGTTAAATGGTGTAAATCCGCTCAGTAGTTGCTGAGAAAATCAAAAGTAAAAAGATAGTGATATCTATGGCCGAGTAGGGTCCGCGTACCCTCCCGATCACGAGCTGCATGTTAATTGGCTGTCAGCTGGCTGTCAACATTCCGATTCAGGAAATGTTGGCAGGAATTTTGTCCCTCGGTAGAACCGAGGGACAGAAACAAGTGCGCAAAGCGCACAAAGGGGGCAGGGTAGAAACACCCTGACCCCTAGGTTTGCTCAGGGGTCCCACAAGGACCCCTGGGCAAAAAAATAAAAAATTTTAAATCGGCAGGATGCGCTCAGGGTGCGCAAATCCTGCCGAAAATCGAGCGCGGTCTCCCGCGCTCGACAGTATTTGCCTCGGGTGGCCCAAGTCCCGGGGGCATGGTGGGGGTTTAATTTTATGTGTGGGGGCCTCAAGGGCCCCTAAGCCCCGGGGACCGCCACCCCCGGGCTTTTTGAAAAATGGTGCGGGAGGGCTCTGAGCTCTCCCGTAGCCCCGGGGACCACCACCTCCCGGGGCTTTTTTTTATTAATTGAACAACCTGTGTGGGGGGCTCCAGCCCCCACACGCCCGGGACCGCCACCTCCCGGGGCACTAACAAATTAAAATGGGGGTCCGTTTTGGACCCCCGAAGCCCCGGGACCACCACCTCCCGGGGCTGTGCTGATGTAGGAGGGGGCCGCACGGCCCCTCCTGGAGCCCTTGATGGCCCTGGGGACCGCCACCCCCAGGGCCGGCTCCTGCAGTGTCCCGGGTGCCTACCCCGTGACACTGTAGCTTGCTATGGCAGGACGGGAGCCTCGCGGCTCCCGTCCTGCCATAGCAAACTGCTTTGGATATTGGAAGAGAGAGCAGGGAAACCTGCTCTCTCTTCCAATATCCAAAGCACATTGCTTTTCCACATGGGGAGCAGCATGTCAGCTGCTCCCCATGTGGAACAGCAATGCCGGCTCCCAAGGGACGTGGGGAGCCGGCGGGACTGTGGGGGTCATTGGGGACCCCCCCACAGTCCCCAACGGAGAGGGCCAGCTCGGGGATGGGGTCCCCGGGGCAAGTAGTGGCTCAGGAGGGGGCCACGCGGCCCCTCCCCAAAAAAGAAAAAAAAAAAATGGAAAGGCCGGCCCTGGGGGATGGGGTCCCCGGGGCCTTAAATGAGTCTGAGGAGGGGGCCACGCAGCCCCCTCCCAAGAAAATAAAAAGGCCATGCCCCGGGGGATGGGGTCCCCGGGCCAATACAGGCCCAGGGAAGGGGGCCACGCGGCCCCCTTCCCGTTTTGTTTTTTTAATTAAATTAAAAAAAGGGTAAGGCCCTGGGGGATGGGGTCCCCAGTGCCCAAAAACAGGAAAAAGGAAGGGGGGCTACACAGCCCTCCTTCAGGGGACAAAAAACAAAAAACGATCGGGCCCGCAGGCCCCGCCCCTTCCTTCACCACTCTGCAAACGAGCCCCTGGCGTGCTTGCAGAGGGGGAACAAATTCCCCTTGAATACTGGGGGTCCCTGGGGCCAACTAGCCCACCAGGAACCTCCAATATGCGCCAGGGGCTGCGTTGCAGAGACGTGTAGCGAGGCCACACCCCTTTTACACCTCTCTGCAACGCAGCTCTGTGGCGCTTTTTGGAGGTATATGGTGGGCTAGTTGGACTCGGGGACCCTCAGGATTCAAGGGACTTAATCCCCAGCTTAAAACGCGCCACGGGGCGCGTTTGCACAGTGGTGAAGGGAGGGGCGGGGCTTCAGGTGACATGTGTGCAAACAGGCCCCGTGGCGCGTTTTAAGATGGGGAATTAAATCCCCTTCAATCCTGAGGGTCCCTGGGGCCAACTAGCCCAACAGGTACATCCAGAAAGCGCCACAGAGCTGCGTTGCAGAGAGGTGTAAAAGGGGTGTGGCCTCTCTACACGTCTCTGCAACGCAGCCCCCTGGCGCATATTGGAGGTTCCTGGTGGGCTAGTTGGCCCCTAGGGACCCTCAGGATTCAAGGGGACTTAATCCCTCAACTTAAAACGCGCCACGGGGCGCGTTTGCACAGATGTCACCTCAGGCCCCGCCCCTCCCTTCACCATTGTGCAAATATTCTTCTAAAATCATCCGAAATACGAATTCCGATTTACTCACCTGTTATCAGGAGAGACCTCAGTGCTGTATCTTTCAGCCCAGTACTGGTCCTGAAAAGTAATTTTAACCGTACTTACCGGTAACTTGAATTTCCTTCATAGGCTAACATTGACTGGTTTCACTTGGAAATTCTTCTAAGTGTGGAGTTTTGGAACTTTAAAATATTCCTCTAAAATCAGCCGAAATACGAATTCCGATTTACTCACCTGTTATCAGGAGAGACCTCAGTGCTGCATCTTTCAGCCCAGTACTGATCCTCAAAAGTAATTTTAACCGTACTTACCAGTAACTTGAATTTCCTTCCATAGGATATCATTGCCTGCTTTTTGCTGAAAAAGTTTCTAAGTGTTGATTTTTGAAACATACAAATATTCCTCTAAAATCAGCCGAAATACGAATTCCGATTTACTCACCTGTTATAAGGAGAGACCTCAGTGCTGTATCTTTCAGCCCAGTACTGGTCCTGAAAAGTAATTTTAACCGTACTTACCAGTAACTTGAATTTCCTTCCATAGGCTAACATTGACTGGTTTCACTTGGAAATTCTTCTAAGTGTGGAGTTTTGGAACTTTAAAATATTCCTCTAAAATCAGCCGAAATACGAATTCCGATTTACTCACCTGTTATCAGGAGAGACCTCAGTGCTGCATCTTTCAGCCCAGTACTAATCCTGAAAAGTAATTTTAACCGTACTTACCAGTAACTTATATTTTCTTCCATAGGAATCCATTGTCTGGTTTTCAGCAAAAAAGTTTGTGTTGATTTTTACAAACTACAAATATTCCTTAAAAATCACCTGTATGACTTAAACGCATTCTTTCAACTGTTTACAGGAGATGCACCAGTGCTGGATCCAGGATCCAACACTGAGTAAGAAAAAGTAACGATAACAGTTTTTACCTGCTAAGTGAATTTCCTTCCATAGGATAACATTGGTGATTCTATGAGAAAAAGTTTCTAAGTGTCAACTTTTAAAATACAATAATATTCCTTAAAAATCACGACTGTAACCAAAACGCTTTTACTCAACTGTTTACAGGAGATGTACCAGGACTGAATCTAGGATCCAGTCCTGTGGTTAGAAAAGTAATCCATAAAGTAACTAATTGCATTTAACTAGAAATTCACATTGAGCTGAATGTTGCATTGTGTTTGAAAATGTGTTGCCCATTGCAACAACTGTAACTACTGTACTTAAAAGTCTATTGCCTATGTGCAAAGTATTTAAACTAAAGTAATTCATTCTGAGAAAGTATTTTTTGTAATGTAATGTATAATGTAATTACAATGTAATTTAAAAAATAAAATCTGTAAAAAAAATTGTTTCTAAAAATGTAGTAAATCAGTATGAAAAAAATTAATATAACAATTAATACATTTAAAAATTGTCATTTACAAAACCTTTGAAATTCACTGAAAAACCGTAGGTTTCAGGCACGTTATAGTTAGAAATTAGCATTTAAAAAACCTTTGAAATTCACTGAAAAACCATAGGTTTCAGACACGTTATAGTTACAAATTAGCATTTAAAAAACCTTTGAAATTCACTGAAAAAACCATAGGTTTCAGACACGTTATAGTTACTTGGACATTGCACTCGTACAAAACCCGTGAAATTCCCCCGTTATAGTTAGTTCAGCTAACTATAACTCGCGCCCCCGCAATGCACTGCTGATGACGTCACATATTACATCACTCATGACATGGTCAGTGACATCACTGATGACATCACTGATGACATCTCAAATGACATCACTGATGACATCATCCACGTGATAATCTGATGCACCTCCTCACACCCTAATATAATCTTTGATACACCCACTCTAAATTACAGACTGCCATTCGCAAAACCATAGACACTCCAACACCAATAACTACATACCCACTCACTGATTCTTAGGTCTACACACACACATCCACTCACTCACCCGTACAGTCACTCATACTTACGGTCACTCAGTACAGGACTATCATATGCACTCTTACTCCTATATAGACACTCAAACAACGCCACTCATCCATAGAGATACTCAGACACCTAGTCAGTCATGCAAATAATTAAACACACTGCCATTTACTCACCTATACAGTTATACACACACCAGCTCACTTACTCATACAAATAGTAGCACATTGTTACGCTCTTATACAATCACTGATACAAGCACACACTCATCCATACAGCCACTATCACAATCACTCACTCTTGCTTATAGCTATTTATATACTCCAACACACATATATACTGCCTTTCACATATGTAGTTACTCACACATGTACCACTGGGACATACATTCACTCACTAACACACTCTTACACACACTTACCCACCCATACAGTCTATCACAGATGCTCTCTTGAAACCATCCACCCAGTGAATCACCCACTCACACATCTATGCACAGAGTTGCACACACCCCTCCCACACAAACACTCAGGCACCCATACAGATACTCAGACAAGCATTCAATAACTCATATAGACACTCATTTAGCTATTCACAAACACATGCAGCCACTTACACAGCAACAGACAGACGGATACAGACATTCACCCAGTTTAGTCACTAACCCATGCATTCAGTAAGATACGTTAAATCACTCACTTATAGAGTCAGTCACGCACCTACTAAATCATCCATACAGACACTTACACACCCACTCATTCTTCAATACGTCTTTTCCTATATATATTAAAAATATTTAAACTTTACAGAAACACACAGTCACTGGATGATGTCATCAGTGATGTCATTTGAGATGTCATCAGTGATGTCATCAGTGATGTCACTGACCATGTCATGAGTGATGTAATATGTGACGTCATCAGCAGTGCATTGCGGGCGCGAGTTATAGTTAGCTGAACTAACTATAACGGGGAATTTCACGGGTTTTGTACGAGTGCAATGTCCAAGTAACTATAACTGTCCCTAAAACCTATGGTTTTTTCAGTGAATATATATATACACATATATATATATATATATATATATATACACATATATATATACACACATATATATATATATATATATACACACACATATATATATATATACACACATATATATATATACACACATATATATATACACACATATATATATACACACATATATATATACACACATATATATATACACACATATATACATATATATATACACACATATATACATATATATATACACACATATATACATATATATATACACACATATATAATCTACTGGCGGTCGCCAGTAGATAGTTATAGTTACAACCTATTATCCATAGGAAATCCGCGACATTCTATTTGAAATAACTCTCTTGCCGGTTGACGTATCTTCGCAAAATTTTCAAACTTTATGGCCCGCTCCGGTCCGCTCCTACCCTGAAAGTCTTGGGGGGATTCGTCAAGCGGGGGCCGAGAAAAAAGGGGGTCCCAAAATGCGTTTTCCCCATGCAATTTTCCATAGGAAACTTTAGACACGGCTACAGCCCGAACTGCTGAACGGAATTACACCAAATTTGGCAAAGAGGTAGTTCTTGGTTCAGAAAGAACTCTTTTTGTTAAATGGTGTAAATCCGTTCAGTAGTTGCTGAGAAAATCAAAAGTAAATAGATAGTGATATCTAGGGCCGCGGATCCTCCCGCGCACGAGCTGCATGTTAATTGGCTGTCAGCTGGCTGTCAACATTCGGATTCAGGAAATGTTGGCAGCCATTTTGTCCCTCGGTAGAACCGAGGGACAGAAACAAGTGCGCAAAGCGCACAAAGGGGGCAGGGTAGAAACACCCTGACCCCCTAGGTCTGCTCAGGGGGTCCCACAAGGACCCCCTGGGCAAAAATTTTTTTTTTTTTTTTTTTTTTTTTAAATCGGCAGGATGCGCTCAGGGAGCGCGAACCCTGCCGAAAAAAAAAAAAATCGAAGCGCGGTCTCCCGCGCTTCGATGTTAATTGGCCCCCGGGTGGGCCAAGTCCCGGGGGCATGCTGGGGGGGTTAATTTTATGTGTGGGGGGCCTCTAAGGGCCCCCCAAGCCCCGTGGACCACCACCCCCCGGGGCTTTATGTATAATGAAGCGGGAGGGCTCTGGGCCCTCCCGCAGCCCCGGGGACCACCACCTCCCGGGCTTTTTTAAAATTAAAAACCTGTGTGGGGGCTCCAGCCCCACACGCCCCGGGACCACCACCTCCCGGGGCACTAAGAAAATTAAAATGGGGGTCCGTTTTGGACCCCCAAGCCCCGGGGACCACCACCTCCCCGGGGCTGTGCTGATGTAGGGAGGGGGCCGCGCGGCCCCCTCCTGGAGCTCTTGATGGCCCTGGGGACCGCCACTCCCCAGGGCCGGCTCCTGCAGTGTCCCGGGGTGCCTACCCCCGGGACACTGCTGTTTGCAATGACAGGACGGAGCCTCGCGGCTCCCGTCCTGTCATTGCAAACTTGCTTTGGATATTGGAAGAGAGAGCAGGAAACCTGCTCTCTCTTCCAATATCCAAAGCCGATAGCTTTCCACATGGGGAGCAGCATGTTAGCTGCTCCCCATGTGTAAGCAATGCCGGCTCCCGTAGGACACGGGGAGCCGGCGGGACTGTGGGGGCTTGGGGACCCCCACAGTCCCCAACGAGAGGCCAGGCCCCGGGGATGGGGTCCCCGGGGCCATAAGAGGCCACGGAGGGGGCCACGCAGCCCCTCTCCCCAAAGGGGAAAAAAAAAAAAAGTGCAAGGCCGGCCCCGGGGATGGGGTCCCCGGGGCCTTAAATGGCCTGAGGAGGGGGCCACGCAGCCCCCTCCAAATAAGAAAAAAGAGGCCATGCCCTGGGGGATGGGGTCCCCGGGGCCAATACAGGCCCAGGGAAGGGGGCCACGCGGCCCCTTCCCGTTTTTTTTATTTTATTTTAATTTAAAAAAAAGGGTTAAGGCCCTGGGGGATGGGGTCCCCAGGGCCTAAAAATAGGAAAAAGGAAGGGGGGCTACACAGCCCCCTTCAGGGGGAAAACACACAAAAACGATAGGGCCCGCAGGCCCCGCCCCTTCCTTCACCACTCTGCAAACGCGCCCTGGCGCGTTTGCAGAGGGGGAACGAATCCCCTTGAATACTGGGGTCCCTGGGGCCAACTAGCCCACCAGGAACCTCCAGTATGCGCCAGGGGCTGCCTTGCAGAGAGGTGTACAGAGGCCACGCCCCTTTACACCTCTCTGCAACGCAGCTCTGTGGCGCTTTTGGAGGTATATGGTGGGCTAGTTGCACCCCAGGGACCCTCAGGATTCAAGGGGAGTTAATCCCCGACTTAAAACGCGCCACGGGGCGCGTTTGCACAGTGGTGAAGGAGGGGGCGGGGCTTCAGGTGACATGTGTGCAAACAGGCCCCGTGGCTCATTTTAAGATGGGGAATTAAATCCCCTTCAATCCTGAGGGTCCCTGGGGGCCAACTAGCCCAACAGGTACGTCCAGAAAGCGCCACAGAGCTGCGTTGCAGAGAGGTGTAAAAAGGGGTGTGGCCTCTGTACATGTCTCTGCAACGCAGCCCCTGGCGCATACTGGAGGTTCCTGGTGGGCTAGTTGGCCCGTAGGGACCCTCATGATTCAAGGGGACTTAATCCCCCAACTTAAAACGCGCCACGGGGCGCGTTTCCACAGATGTTACCTCAGGCCCCGCCCCCTCCCTTCACCATTGTGCAAATATTCTTCTAAAATCAGCCGAAATCCGAATTCTGATTTACTCACCTGTTATCAGGAGAGACCTCAGTGCTGCATCTGTCAGCCCAGTACTGGTCCTGAAAAGTAATTTTAATCGTACTTACCAGTAACTTGAATTTCCTTCCATAGGCTAACATTGACTGGTTTCACTTGGAAATTCTTCTAAGTGTGGAGTTTTGGAACTTTAAAATATTCCTCTACAATCAGCCGAAATACGAATTCCGATTTACTCACCTGTTATCAGGAGAGACCTCAGTGCTGCATCTTTCAGCCCAGTACTGATCCTCAAAAGTAATTTTAACCGTACTTACCGGTAACTTGAATTTCCTTCCATAGGATATCATTGCCTGCTTTTTGCTGAAAAAGTTTCTAAGTGTTGATTTTTGAAACATACAAATATTCCTCTAAAATCAGCCGAAATCCGAATTCTGATTTACTCACCTGTTATCAGGAGAGACCTCAGTGCTGCATCTGTCAGCCCAGTACTGGTCCTGAAAAGTAATTTTAATCATACTTACCAGTAACTTGAATTTCCTTCCATAGGCTAACATTGACTGGTTTCACTTGGAAATTCTTCTAAGTGTGGAGTTTTGGAACTTTAAAATATTCCTCTAAAATCAGCCGAAATACGAATTCCGATTTACTCACCTGTTATCAGGAGAGACCTCAGTGCTGCATCTTTCAGCCCAGTACTGATCCTCAAAAGTAATTTTAACCGTACTTACCAGTAACTTGAATTTCCTTCCATAGGCTAACATTGACTGGTTTCACTTGGAAATTCTTCTAAGTGTGGAGTTTTGGAACTTTAAAATATTCCTCTAAAATCAGCCGAAATCCGAATTCCGATTTACTCACCTGTTATCAGGAGAGACCTCAGTGCTGCATCTTTCAGCCCAGTACTGGTCCTGAAAAGTAATTTTAACCGTACTTACCGGTAACTTGAATTTCCTTCATAGGCTAACATTGACTGGTTTCACTTGGAAATTCTTCTAAGTGTGGAGTTTTGGAACTTTAAAATATTCCTCTAAAATCAGCCGAAATACGAATTCCGATTTACTCACCTGTTATCAGGAGAGACCTCAGTGCTGCATCTTTCAGCCCAGTACTGATCCTGAAAAGTAATTTTAACCGTACTTACCAGTAACTTGAATTTCCTTCCATAGGATATCATTGTCTGGTTTTCAGCAGAAAAGTTTCAAAGTGTCGATTTTCACAAACTACAAATATTCCTAAAAAATCGCCTGTATGACTTAAACGCATTCTTTCAACTGTTTACAGGAGATGCACCAGTGCTGGATCCAGGATCCAACACTGAGTAAGAAAAAGTAACGATAACAGTTTTTAACTTCTAAGTGAATTTCCTTCCATAGGATAACATTGGTGATTCTATGAGAAAAAGTTTCTAAGTGTGAACTTTTAAAGTACAATAATATTCCTTAAAAATCACGACTGTAACCAAAACGCTTTTACTCAACTGTTTACAGGAGATGTCCCAGGACTGAATCTAGGATCCAGTAATGTGGTTAGAAAAGTAATCCATAAAGTAACTAATTGCATTTAACTAGAAATTCACATTGAGCTGAATGTTGCATTGTGTTTGAAAATGTGTTGCCCATTGCAACAACTGTAACTACTGTACTTAAAAGTCTATTGCCTATGTGCAAAGTAATTAAACTAAAGTAATTCATTCTGAGAAAGTATTTTTTGTAATGTAATGTATAATGTAATTACAATGTAATTTAAAAAATAAAATATGTAAAAAAAAATTGTTTCTAAAAAATTTGGAAATCAGTATGAAAAAAATTTATATAACAATTAATACATTTAAAAATTGTCATTTACAAATCCTTTGAAATTCACTGAAAAACTGTAGGTTTCAGACATGTTATAGTTACAAATTAGCATTTAAAAAACCTTTGAAATTCACTGAAAAAACCATAGGTTTTAGGGACAGTTATAGTTAGTTGGACATTGCACTCGTACAAAACCCGTGAAATTCCCCCATTATAGTTAGTCCAGCTAACTATAACTCGCGCCCCCGCAATGCACTGCTGATGACGTCACATATTACATCACTCATGACATGGTCAGTGACATCACTGATGACATCACTGATGACATCTCAAATGACATCACTGATGACATCATCCCCGTGATAATCTCATGCACCTCCTCACACCCTAATATAACCTTTGATACACCCACTCTAAATTACAGACTGCCATTCGCAAAACCATAGACACTCCAACACCAATAACTACATACCCACTCACTGATTCTTAGGTCTACGCACACATCCACTCACTCACCCGTACAGTCACTCATACTTACGGTCACTCAGTACAGGACTATCATATGCACTCATACTCCTATATAGACACTCAAACACCGCCACTCATCCATAGAGGTACTCACACACCTAGTCAGTCATGCAAATAATTAAACACACTACCATTTACTCACCTATACAGTTATACACACACCAGCTCACTTACTCATACAAATAGTAGCACATTCTTACGCTCTTATACAATCACTGATACAAGCACACACTCATCCATACAGCCACTATCACAATCACTCACTCTCGCTTATAGCTATTTATATACTCCAACACACATATATACTGCCTTTCACATATGTAGTTACTCACACATGTACCACTGGGACATACATTCACTCACTAACACACTCTTACACACACTTACCCACCCATACAGTCTATCACAGTTGCACTCTTGAAACCATCCACCCAGTGAATCACCCACTCACACATCTATGCACAGAGTTGCACACACCCCTCCCACACAAACACTCAGGCACCCATACAGATACTCAGACAAGCATTCAATAACTCATATAGACACTCATGTAGCTATTCACAAACACATGCAGCCACTTACACAGCAACAGACAGACGGATACAGACATTCACCCAGTTTAGTCACTAACCCATGCATTCAGTAAGATACGTTAAATCACTCACTTATAGAGTCAGTCACGCACCTACTAAATCATCCATACAGACACTTACACACCCACTCATTCTTCAATACGTCTTTTCCTATATATATTAAAAATATTTAAACTTTACAGAAACACACAGTCACTGGATGATGTCATCAGTGATGTCATCAGTGATGTCATTTGAGATGTCATCAGTGATGTCACTGACCATGTCATGAGTGATGTAATATGTGACGTCATCAGCAGTGCATTGCGGGCGCGAGTTATAGTTAGCTGGACTAACTATAATGGGGGAATTTCATGGGTTTTGTACGAGTGCAATGTCCAACTAACTATAACTGTCCCTAAAACCTATGGTTTTTTCAGTGAATTTCAAAGGTTTTTTAAATGCTAATTTGTAACTATAACGTCCCTGAAACCTATGGTTTTTTCAGTGAATTTCAAAGGTTTTTTAAATGCTAATTTGTAACTATAACATGTCTGAAACCTACGGTTTTTTCAGTGAATTTCAAAGGTTTTGTAAATGACAATTTTTAAATGTATTAATTGTTATATAAATTTTTAAAATACTGATTTACTACATTTTTAGAAACAATTTTTTTTTACATATTTTATTATTTAAATTACATTGTAATTACATTATACATTACATTACAAAAATACTTTCTCTTAATGAATTACTTTAGTTTAAATACTTTGCAGATAGGCAATAGACTTTTAAGTACAGTAGTTACAGTTGTTGCAATGGGCAACACATTTTCAAACACAATGCAACATTCAGCTCAATGTGAATTTCTAGTTAAATGCAATTAGTTACTTTATGGATTACTTTTCTAACCACAGGACTGGATCCTAGATTCAGTCCTGGGACATCTCCTGTAAACAGTTGAGTAAAAGCGTTTTGGTTACAGTCGTGATTTTTAAGGAATATTATTGTATTTTAAAAGTTGACACAAACTTTTTCTCATAGAATCACCAATGTTATCCTATGGAAGGAAATTCACTTAGCAGGTAAAAACTGTTATCGTTACTTTTTCTTACTCAGTGTTGGATCCTGGATCCAGCACTGGTGCATCTCCTGTAAACAGTTGAAAGAATGCGTTTAAGTCATACTGTCGATTTTTACGGAATATTTGTAGTTTGTGAAAATCAACACTTTGAAACTTTTTGCTGAAAACCAGTCAATGTTAGCCTATGAAGGAAATTCAAGTTACCGGTAAGTACGGTTAAAATTACTTTTGAGGATCAGTACTGGGCTGAAACATGCAGCACTGAGGTCTCTCCTGATAACAGGTGAGTAAATCGGAATTCGTATTTCGGCTGATTTTAGAGGAATATTTTAAAGTTCCAAAACTCCACACTTAGAAGAATTTCCAAGTGAAACCAGTCAATGTTAGCCTATGAAGGAAATTCAAGTTACTGGTAAGTACGGTTAAAATTACTTTTCAGGATCAGTACTGGGCTTAAAGATGCAGCACTGAGGTCTCTCCTGATAACAGGTGAGTAAATCGGAATTCGTATTTCGGCTGATTTTAGAGGAATATTTTAAAGTTCCAAAACTCCACACTTAGAAGAATTTCCAAGTGAAACCAGTCAATGTTAGCCTATGAAGGAAATTCAAGTTACCGGTAAGTACGGTTAAAATTACTTTTCAGGATCAGTACTGGGCTGAAAGATGCAGCACTGAGGTCTCTCCTGATAACAGGTGAGTAAATCGGAATTCGTATTTCGGCTGATTTTAGAGGAATATTTTAAAGTTCCAAAACTCCACACTTAGAAGAATTTCCAAGTGAAACCAGTCAATGTTAGCCTATGAAGGAAATTCAAGTTACCGGTAAGTACGGTTAAAATTACTTTTCAGGACCAGTACTGGGCTGAAAGATGCAGCACTGAGGTCTCTCCTGATAACAGGTGAGTAAATCGGAATTCGTATTTCGGCTGATTTTAGAGGAATATTTTAAAGTTCCAAAACTCCACACTTAGAAGAATTTCCAAGTGAAACCAGTCAATGTTAGCCTATGGAAGGAAATTCAAGTTACTGGTAAGTACGGTTAAAATTACTTTTCAGGACCAGTACTGGGCTGAAAGATACAGCACTGAGGTCTCTCCTTATAACAGGTGAGTAAATCGGAATTCCTATTTCGGCTGATTTTAGAGGAATATTTGCACAATGGTGAAGGGAGGGGCGGGGCCTGAGGTGACATCTTTGCAAACGCGCCCCGTGGCGCGTTTTAAGTTGGGGGATTAAGTCCCCTTGAATCCTGAGGGTCCCTAGGGGCCAACTAGACCACCAGGAACCTCCAATATGCGCCAGGGGCTGCGTTGCAGAGACGTGTAGAGAGGCCACACCCCTTTTTACACCTCTCTGCAACGCAGCTCTGTGGCGCAGTCTGGATGTACCTGTTGGGCTAGTTGGCCCCCAGGGACCCTCAGGATTGAAGGGGATTTAATTCCCCATCTTAAAACGCGCCACGGGGCCTGGTTGCGCACATGTCACCTGAAGCCCCGCCCCTCCCTTCACCACTGTGCAAACGCGCCCCGTGGCGCGTTTTAAGTTGGGGGATTAAGTCCCCTTGAATCCTGAGGGTCCCCGGAGTCCAACTAGCCCACCATATACCTCCAAAAAGCGCCACAGAGCTGCGTTGCAGAGAGGTGTAAAAAGGGGCGTGGCCTCTGTACACCTCTCTGCAAGGCAGCCCCCTGGCGCATACTGGAGGTACCTGGTGGGCTAGTTGGCCCCCAGGGACCCCCAGTATTCAAGGGGAATTCGTTCCCCCTCTGCAAACGCGCCAGGGGGCGCGTTTGCAGAGTGGTGAAGGAAGGGGGCGGGGCCTGCGGGCTCGATCGTTTTTTTTTTTTTCTCCCTGAAGGGGGCTGTGTGGCCCCCCTTCCTTTTTCTTTTTTGGGCCCTGGGGACCCCATCCCCCAGGGCCTTACCCCTTTTTTTAAATTACCTTAAAAAAAAAAACGGGAATACAGGCCCCCTTCCCTGGGCCTGTATTGGCCCCGGGACCCCATCCCCCGGGGCATGGCCTCTATATTTATTTTTTTGAGGGGGGCAGCGTGGCCCCCTCCTCTGGCCATTTTAAGGCCCCGGGGACCCCATCTCCCGGGGCCGGCCTTTCCATTTTTTTTTTTTTTTTAATTTTTCTCTTTTTTGGGGAGGGGGGCCGCGTGGCCCCCCTCCCGGGCCACTACTTGCCCGGGGACCCCATCCCCCGGGGCTGGCCCTCTCCGTTGGGGACTGTGGGGGGGTCCCCAATCCCCCCACAGTCCCGCCGGCTCCCCACGTCCCTTGGGAGCCGGCATTGCTGTTCCACATGGGGAGCAGCTGACATGCTGCTCCCCATGTGGAAAAGCAATCGCTTTGGATATTGGAAGAGAGAGCAGGTTTCCCTGCTCTCTCTTCCAATATCCAAAGCAGTTTGCTATGGCAGGACGGGAGCCGCGAGGCTCCCGTCCTGCCATAGTAAACTACAGTGTCCCGGGGGTAGGCACCCCGGGACACTGCAGGAGCCGGCCCTGGGGGGTGGTGGT